>JAQMRL010000008.1:21555540-21923040 GCA_035578175.1 Catonia carolina | reverse complement strand
TATTTTTTATTTTTATGTTGTCTAACTAAATTTTAATTGAACGTAACTAATTTTTCATTTTTTTTAATAGATGGCCTTATTGTGTTTGTCTGTTATATGTTTAGTATCTTCTTTGAAAATTTTTTATACGTATATTTATAAGTAACGGGGTCGCTTATGACCTTGTAGTCGATGCGACCTTAAATAAATAATGTATAATTACAACAGTTACAAATCATACCTATAGTCTATAGGTCTTCAGAATGTTTTTACATATATTTTTGTGGGAAATAGTCCGACTACATGGTGCAGTGGTTAGTGCACTAGCCTACTAAGCGGAAGGGCTCACTTCGATTTCCGATTAGGGTCTGGAAATTATTACTAACCAAAACCTACCGAAAGGAGTCACTTATGACCAAGATATTGATGTTGTTTTTTAATAAAATAAAATTAAAAGTTAAAAACCTCTAAAAAGCAAAACATAATATATTGGCCCTTTAAGTTTAATATAAAGTAGTAATACTTTGAATATTGACATGGTGAAATTTTAGAAATTAATTTTTATTCAAATACTCAAAATTTTGATTTGTCATGGAGGCCTAGAGCCTAACATATATTACCGTATTTCCTCAAATATACCGCGCACCTTTTACGAACGAAATCGATCCGATAAAATGGTGTGCACATTATATTAGAAAAAAATTAAAATAAATGGCCTTGTCACCGGATGGTGAAATTAAGTGGCGTGTTAGAACCTTTAATTTTTGGTGGCCCTGAAAAGGGCCGTTTAATCGGTGGTCGTCTTAATGGGAAGCGTCGGTCATAGTCGTCTTGACGGTCGAAGAGTTGGGCGACACGGCGTGTCGTCGTCCAGCGGAGACATCATCTTCTTCCCTCGCAGTAGTGCATCGATGGCGGCTTCATTGGGTCCGGTGGGCGTAAGGCTCGGTCGAGGGACCGCTGTGGGCATCGCTCGCGTCAGCGGGCGATGACGGTCCGGTCGACGGCTTACGGTGACGGGTCGGCGAGCGGAAGCATCATCTTCTCTCTTGCGGAGTCGTCAATTAGTCTTCGCGGAAGTTCGGTAGCCGTGTACCGATGGCGGATGTCTTGTCTGCTGTCTGGATCGGAATTGAATCTCTCGGCTCTGTGTAGCGCTCTTTATATAGTTGCCGAGAGTGCTGTGGTAGAGGGCGGTTATTGGTATTGCCTTGATGACAAAGGCCTCTGTCGGTACGCCGCCACAAGCCTACCACCCCTCTCGGAACTATTGGCGGCTCCCTCTGTCGCTACGTCGGAAGCTTTGATAGCCGGCAGCGCAGTACCTAATCAAAGAGGGCAACGGTGACAACCTTTTAGCAGTAATGTACCGGGTGTACGGTAATGTTGTGTACCAAAGCGGACGGCAGTAAATTATTATGTGATTTTCGAGCGTAAAACTATTCCAAATACGGTGTCTGGAGTAGTTGTTAAGAGCTAATGAAAAGGGGTGGTGGGTAACCGTCTTGTTCTGGACTCGATATCAAGAGTGTGGAGTAATTGAAATGGAGCATTGCTGGTAAAAAGAGGCATGCTGGTCCTTGACAGTTTTCGTGGACACATGACAGATGTTATGAAAAAATCTTTACAGCGCCGGAAAACGGATTTAGTGATCATACCGGGAGAGTTGACATTTGTACTTCAACCTTTGAACGTTTGCGTAAATAAATCATTCAAGGTTGTTGTAAAGGAATTGTATACTCAGTGGATGGCAAATACTGAGCATACTTACACATCTTCGGGAAAAATAAAAAGACCGAAATATGGAACGATCTGCGAGTGGATTAAAACTGCATGGGCATGGATTTCACCTGAGTTAGTTTCAAAAAGCTCTCTGAACTGCGGCATTTTTATTGCACTCAATGACACACTTTGGGACGAATCCAGACGTGGGTTCTAACAGCGACGGCTATACCGACGACGGAGAATGACTTTTTATAATTAATTTTATTTCTTTGTTATTTTTATTTGAAAATAACTTTTTATAGTTATACAGTTGTTTTAGTTTATTGTAATACTTTCAATGAGAATGTACTTATAGTCGTGGTATATTACCAATGCCGATATACTCGTATATCGTGATATGGATGTGCAGACGGTACGAGAAGAAAATAGGAAGTTTCGTTGTAAATACATCAAACGTCTAAACAACCCCGTAAATCACTTAGCACTGAATCTCTTAGACGACAGCAATGATGTTTATAGACTAAAACGTGCTACAGTACTGGATCTCCCAGGGCGATTCTGATAGTATGATTTTAAAATTGTAAATAATATATAATGTTAATATTCCGTAGATGACTGTCGTGTTTAATTGTGAATGTTGTAAATAACTGAATGAACATTTTAAATTATTTCCAGTAAAGTTCGGTGAACTTATATTTCGGAATCATGTGATTATTTTTTTTACTTCTGATTTTGTTTTTTTTCTTTTTAAAGGTGGTTTTGGTTATTTTTTAAATTTGTTTTAATTTATTTTAAAAAATACTATTTATCTAAATTTGATTGTATTTAATGTTTTAAGTATAATATGTTTTAATGTTATAATTTGTTAATTACGCCAGTGGGTTTTAATTTTTTCATGAGTTAAATCTAATTGATAAGTGGCATTTATTGTTATATAACAGATTATGCATTTAAAAAGAGTTATATGAAGAAAAAAAGTTTTAAGATTTTCTGAAAGTACCTTCAAAAATAGGTTGCGCCGCGGTATATTCAAGAAAGTACGTATTTTTGTAACAATATATTTTGCGTACATATTTTGATGTGACGTGATGGTTAGCCAAGGTCTGTTTTATGAATTACTTATTAAAAATTATATAAGAACTGCTTAATTGTCTTGTTCTCTATTTAGTTAGCGTTGTTTTTTTAGCTGTTGAAAAAGTTGTTTCTTTATTTAGTTGTCTTATGAAGAATTTTGGTACGTTTACACGTCTAAAAGTTATCTTTCCTTTAAGAACATTTCAGATAATTATTTAATATTGTTATGTTAGTTGGTAACGAAATTTTCAGATAACATTACATCCGAATTACAAAATGAGATTCAAACTAATTTAGTTAGTGTTATCATTTAGTTAAGTGGATCGCTCGACCGTATACATATTAAACAGAAGGTTAAGAGAAATTCCATTAACTGTAGACCTACGCTTAATGAAGTCTCTTCCACATTTATACACTCTCTTGTGTCGGTGTTTGGTTGAATAGGTTTAAATGCTGCACGCGACAGTCTCAACTATGCTTCTGTAATTGTTTTCAAACGCGAAATTCAACAAACGAGTTCGCTTGCGGCGAAATTACAAAATAATGGATAAATAAACGTTGGTCAAAAGCTTCTCAATTATTCAATTTAGCTATTTATATTAATTGTTTCCTGTTTTCTATTACATTTCATTGAAATGCATGTATGCATTCTTTATTAATTTTTTTGCTTTTCGCTAGTGTTTGTTTTTAAAACAAACACTATTATATTTTAGTTTAATAATTTATTTTATTTTTAAATAATAAGTTTGATGGTTTTTAAGTTTAACTTTATTATTGTTTGATGTACCCATAACAAAGAGGTGGAGTGTTAAATTATTTTCATCGATCTGTTAGGTCAGCCAATTATATGACTGAAACATTTAGGAACAGAAGAGGTAGATGTATAAACAACACTAGTCACAGTTATCTCCTGTGAGAGTAATAAATTTCATCAGTATACAGCCAGACGTTGTGGTAAATGAAGTGAAGGTGTCATTTGCAGGATGGGAAGTAGATGCTTTCTGGAGAACCTAGTATGCTGATAAGCATAATTTTCCACTCAGTGAGGAAGGTAATGGTAAAGCACCTCACTCCTCGTTTTACTAGAGGTTCAAACCAGTTTTTCGGCTAATGACCTAAACAAAATTGTTTGAGGTCTTGATCTTCATTGTTTGGTTAGAAAGAATTATGTTGTCGAAGTTAATGGAACTGTATATTTTAATTGTCGATATTTTTAACCTTGTTAGTAATATGATGTAAGGTGCATTATAATCTTGTATGTATTTTTTGTATACTTGCTAGTGGCGCTCAAGATTTTTTTTATTACTTTTGCTGGCAGCAGCGCCATTTGAATTATCTCTTTAAATTAATTATTAAACTGATGTGCGGAGGTCCCGGGTTTGATTCCGGGCCAGGATTTGGAAATTATTTCAAGTTCAAACCCAACGTTTCTCAATCCAAATTACAAGTTTTTTTCAAATTTTCTCCGGAAATCGCAACTGGAGCTCCATTCTATGTTCCAAAGGCTGTATGACATCCCGATTTTAAGATGTGTTTTGTTAGGTAACATAGGAAAATGTATTTACACAATAATTATCTGTTACGAATTACAGACACCTAAGATAATTAAGAATCAATTGGAAACAATTTCCAAATTTACTAAGACTTCGAAAATCGTGAATAATTAGAGACCTTTACGTTAGCTTCTTCAATATTAATTACTGGCTGGCATCGCTTCTGTAGAATTTTTAGATCTCACCAAAACTGAATTCTTATTTCCATTCCTTTCATTAAAATTTTCGTGAATTTAGAGAATTATTCAATTAAATCTGTTCTCCATGCCATGTCAAGATGGTAGCGATCACATCTAGAAGTTGTGTGTCAAGTGTGAAATTAAATACAAAATTTTTAATTTCATTGTGAATCTATGCTATTTCGTATCAGCCATACCTATAAAAAAATTCATGTGTAAGAAAAACGAGAATATTCTGCGGCATTTAATAGCATTAATTTCTTTCCTTTAATGTATAAGTATTATCTCTGATTAGAAATGATTTGTAGTTAAATAAGAAAATTTTAATTTGGTTTTCCTTGGTTTGAGGATATATATTATCCGAATGATAATGGAAAAAGAATAATTTGAATAAGATTTTGTGAAAGCGAAAGAATTTCTTATTCGTTTTTCTTTAAGGGAATAGAAGTAGTTAGTACAGTCTGATAACAGATAGAAGATACCAGACCATGCAGAATCGGGAATCGTACAGCTCTTTCCCAATTTTCTTCCACCAAAACCACACCACCCCTTCCACTATCGAGCTTGTTCCAGATTTATTTGTACCGTACTCTAGGGTAGGCAAGAAGCAGGTAGTAAGAAAACAAGGGGGAAACATCGAAGGGTAAATTTAACTTGGAACCGCCCGCAGATAAAAGTGCTCTCCGACAAACGTCAGGGGAAAATTCTTATTGGAAAACCTTCATTATTTCCCTACATTATTTTTAAACCAAATGTCTTCCAGTTTGGTTTAGTTATTTCTTACTGAAATTGTATTGGAAAAGTTTTTCTTTTGAATTTTAACTGGAATACATTCAAACTTTTTTTCTAACTCAACTGAATGTTTTAAAATGTATGCATAATAATTTTTACTTTTTCATATAACTTGATTAGTATGTAAAGGAAGTATTTTCTTCCAAAAAAAAAATCATTTCGGGAATTTTCATGGGTTTCCACGTTTTCAGAAACTCCATGTTCTAAAAAATATGTTTTTTAAGATCCGCTTTTTATCGGTCTTTTTAAGCATAAAAACATCTGTTTTTACAGGTTTTTATAAACGTCAATGTGATAGTTATTTTGCTTTCTACCATTGTTTTAATTTGAATTAAAAGTTTAAAATTTGAGAATAGTTACTCCAGAAATCTCAAATTATATAATTTTGTTTTGTTTCTGCGAATCTACGATCTGCTTTTGTAGAGCTATAATGAGTAGATGTGTTTTGAGTGTGTGTCATGAGTGCGTAATAATCCCTGTTTTTTTTGTCATCAGCCTCTCGACTTGTTTGATGCAGTTCTCCAAGCTGTTCTATCATACGCAAGTCGTTTCATATCTACATACTTGTAACACCCTACATCTTTTGTAATTTGTTTTAAATATTCTAACCTTTGCCTCCCCCTGCAATTCACTCCCTCAATTTTACCCTCAATTATTCATAGACCAATACCTGGATGTCTTAAGATATGCCCCACTAGCTTATTCCTTTTTCTTGTAAGATATTTCTTTATACTTCTTCTTTCAACCACTCGTCTAAGAACCTCTAAATTACTTATTTTGTCCACCCAACTAATCTTTACCATTTTCCTATAACCACATTTCAAAAGCTTCTATCCTCTTTATTTCTACAGCCCTTATCAAGCAGTGCCGTTATTATTTTCATATTATTTTTTTTCTTAATTTTCTGATTTTTTTGAATAAGAAACTTAAAGAGTTTTTACTTGTCTGTATGTTTTATATTTGTTTTATTGTATGTTTGTATTTTTATATCAAAATCGATTTTTTCTATATGAATATATAGGAAGGAAAGAATTGTTTTCATGTCGATTTTTCGAAATCGATTTTTTACCGGATCTACACGTTTTCAGATCCCTGAACCCAAAAAACATGTTTTTAGCAATTGGTCTCTGTGTGTATGTGTGCGCGCGCGCGTGTGTGAACAGAATATCTCAAGAACGGAACACCGTACGAACTTGATATTTTTTTAAAGATTACATTACGATGATGATAAGTAAGATTATACTTTTTAAGATGTCAGCCTTAGTATGCATTTTACGACAAAAGTGCATATAATAAAAATTTATAAAAAATTAAAAGATCTACAACTTTTATTTAGAGCATTTTTCTCTACAGAGCCTAGTTTAGCGTGAGAGAGTGATTTTCCGTATTTTTAAGCCAAACTGAGGTTGATTTTCATTTTGCGTCTTTCACTCATGATTAAAATAAGGTTATGTTTTTTGAGGTTAGGCTTTTGTTTATTTCGAATGTTTTGTTACTAATGTAAGGTTATATTATTCATTATTTGCATTGGCAAGAGAAAGTCGTGTGAGTATTTGACACCAGATTTTTTAAATAATGTCACATGAACTATTTAGTTAGTTACAACTTTTTGGACTGATGGAACGGCGGTAACAGTTAAGTTGTTATTATTTACCAGTGCAGTTGAATCTTTGACTTTTCGCTTAGTGGCTGAGTTCACTTCCAACTGACGGGCTAAAAGATTCAGTTCTGTACAGTATTTTGGATTTTCTGTTCAACTGTAATACTCATTATACGTATTGTTGATCAAATACAAAATTCAAATACCCAGCATTACGTCTAATTGGACATCGTTCAGAGGGTGTCTAGTAAAAAATTTAATACATAACATTTTTGATTAGCTTTTGTTGTTCCTTCTCGTGAAATTTGAACAATTAAAAATTTTATATAATATGTTCAAACTTTGAGTTACGTAAATCATTATTACCATTACATTATTACATTTATTCCATTATTCACAAGCGTATGAATTCTTGAAAGTAAAATTTTTTGGTTCAAATCTAGTATCGTAATTTTGATAAATTAATTAATCTTGTTAAATTGGGGAGTAAACGGCACCATAAGAAACGTATATGGTACTATGAAGCAATAAGTATTGACTTTTTGGTTAATTAACATGTCTATTGGAATTTGAGCTTCCTGAGTAGCTTAAAATGTATGAAATTACGTAATTTTAAAATTTTTAAAAAAATTGTTACTGGTAAAATCAAGTAATCTTTTATTTTATTTGTTTAGGATATGATTAGTTTTCTTTTATATATTTTATTGTTGTATAAAATGTACTGTATTATGCAGATATTAGAGCGGCACAGTAGGCTACTACTCTGCAATAATCATATCCAATACTCTTTCTTTTTTTTCAAAATTTTTGAATGTTATTAACGGAGCAGATATCTAAAACATAATGTCACATACGGTTTCTGCATATACATACAGATATGCCAGGTTATGTAAACCTTCCAAAAATCTAAGACATCGAACCATTTTTTTTCTTTAAGAAATGACTTTTAGCGACCACATATTTTTTACACCACATATTCAGTTTTTCTTAGGTCTGAAGCCTTGTATCTCTTCTTCTCTGGGTGATTTACACTAATTTCAATGTCTCCAGTACAATAGGTTTTATTGTACAGTCTTGCTTTAGCTGGCAACTTGTTAGGTTATGTATGAAGCTAAGTGGTGTAAGTTTGGTTTGCCGTGAAGCTCACCGAACGGGAGATTACTAGTTTTTGATAATCCTACTAAATGTTTTTCGTTAATTTCAGATTTTTAAGATTTTATTCCATTTAGATTTAGGATCGTTTTTTAAGACAGGTAGTATGTTTGTTTTACTAAAGAATAGCTTAATATTTTAGATGAATAGTACAAATACATTGCGGAATTTGTGAATCATTAATATTGTTGTAATGTGCTTATTTAACTTAATGGACGTTAAATTACTAGTCAGTTTAAAAACATTGTAATTTCTCGTTTAACACTACACGAAATATCATTATTACTAATTACGTGTACTACTTTTAAAAACGTTCTCGTACAAATGAGCGTACACCGTATTTTTTAACTACTTTGAGATTAGATTTGTTGATTTGATTCTAGATTTTTTTGTTTTTTTAATGGGATAATTTATGTTCCGTATAAATACTACATTAATTGACACATTATTTTTTAATGTATTTTTAGGCCTGGGTCTACCCCTGCGTGTCTAGTAACTAAAATGTTTGTAATGCGTGTGTTGAAAAATTGTATAACAATTTTACCTGTAAGATTTATAGGAAAGAAATAACGGGTTGTGGAATGTTTATTTTTTTAAACTTGTTAAAATCTTAAGAAAATGTTTAGTTGTAAAATTCTACAGTAATTATTGTAATTCATAATGGTAGTTTGTTGTCTATAACATTCTAATTAAAATTAGCTAGATTGAAAGTTTAAAAAAAACCTCATAACAGAATAAATAAACAAAGAGTAATGAAATTTTTTTTTTGTTTATTTAACGTCGTATCAACTACTGTGATCATTAGCGACAACGTTGGATTGTAACGTGACTGATGAAATGATTTTTTGTAATGTATGAAAATGCCGTGCCTGAGTGGGATTCGAACCCAAGACCGCGAGATGATAGGCGAGCACGTTACCAACTACACCAATGCGGCCGGCGTAATGGTTTTTTTAACGAAATGGTTTTTATGTTAATATAAAGACTCATGACCCACCGGGTTGGTCTAGAGGTAAAATCGTCGCCAAAATCAGCTGATTTTTGGAGACGAAGGTTCCTGGTTCAAATCCTAGTAAAGTTAGTTTCTTTTATACGGATTTGAATACTAGACAGTGGTTACCGGTGTACTTTGATGGTTGGGGTTCAATTAACCATACTCTCTCAGGAATGGTCGGCCTGGGTCTGTACAAGACTACACCTCATTTACGCGTCATACTGGGTCATGGGGTTGCTTATTGTTCTAAATTGAACAGATTGCAACGTACACAAATTAGGAATAAAAAGAAAGAAAAGAAAAGAAAAAGACTCATTGCGAGTTATGAAACTAGAACGATAGGTATAAACTGGTAATAACTTTTAGGCTAATTAGCAATAAATCCATAGGCCCGCGCTGCGCTCGGACTTACCGCTAGCCTCGGAGTTAACATTAAATTTAGGTTTGTAAACATCACTGATGAATAAAAATTACTATTAGTATGCTGATTTTTAAAATGAAGCTTATCAGGATGATATAGATATAAAATGAAGGGCTATTGCTTCACGGTTTTCTCTGCTCTTTTACGCCTTAGACGAAAATTAATGAAATGTTTTTTTTGTTCAATCTCTAAGATACAAATGTTTTAAATTTCACCTCTTTGGAATAATGGAAATTTAGAGAATTAATGGTGATAATAGAGATGTAAAAGGAACAAAAAAAAATTGAATATTTGAGGTTTACGATCTCTGAGAATATAAATACGATGGAGGAAGTGAAGAAATAAGTGAGGCAAACCAGAACATTTATATGAGTAATTAACTCAGAAGTATTATGGGATAAACACATCTCAATAAACACAAATATAAGAATATTTAATACAATAATGCACAACATATTGACTTACGGTGCTGAGTGGTGATTAAAAGAAATAGAGGTAAAATTAATGTGGCTGAGATAAAATTCCGGCCGCTGACAAGAATGGCTAAGGTATCAATGGCAACATACAAAACGGGTTGGAGGAGCGATTTTTTAAAATTATATTTAGGAAAAAAACTGATGATATAGGCATCTCATAAGGACGTAAGGAGGTAGATGGATAGCGCAGAAATAGATGAAATGGACGAAGTCATGGAGAGGAGGACTTCGGAAGGAAAATTGGATGGTTCGGGATAAATGGAGGCAAAGGTTGAGAGGGGGAGAGATAGAGTGATAGATGAGTGAGTGAGTCATCCGATGAGGACTTTCGGATTTTTTTCATTATTTTAGACCACGTGAAGTAACTTTAGGTATTTCTGGAAGCTCTTTTTCTGAATCCTACACTCTCAGAATTCGTTCAGTGAAGGGTTTTTCTTTCGTCTGTTCAACGTGGTTCGGCTTTTGCTCTTCGTGGAAGTGCTTCAAGTCAGTTATTAGTAGTATGAATTTGGTTCGATCCATGTTTTGTCGATGTATACCGGTTTTTTCAATATCCTTTTGATACGTTTGAATCACCATTCCGACATTTTAAAATACAGTATCTACTTTATCAGACTGTTTATAGACTCCTGGATTTTTTTACTTTCTCTTGCCTATATGAATATATAGGAAGCAAAGTATTGTTTTCATGTCGATTTTTCTAAATCGAGTTTTCACCGGATCTATACGTTTTCAGACCCCCTGAACCCAAAAAACATGTTTTTAGCGATTGGTCTGTGTGTGTGCGCGTGTGTGTGTGTGTGTGTGTACAAAATATCTCAAGAACGGAACATCGTACGAACTTGAAACTTGAAACTTAAGTTACATACCACTACCGGACCCGACACGAACATTTTCATCAAAATCGGTTAACCGGAAGTAGTAGTTTATTCGTATAATTTTTCACTTTTTTTGTGATTTTCTCAAAAACCGGTCCTACGACTTTTTTTAAAATCGCCTCATTTACTCAATTTTTTATTCTCTACAAGATAGGGTAGGCGCCATGTTTGCTGAAAGTCTTGGTGAGGGTGTTTTTACGTAAAAAAAGTGTTTATTTAAGATTACGGCTTTAATATGTATTATAGCGCAAAAATTTATATAATAAAAAATGTAGAGAATTTAAAATTCTACTACCTTTATTTCAAACATTTTTTTGTATAACGCTTAGTTTAGCGGTAATTAGCGATTTTCTGTTTTTTTCTCACGAAAACGTGTGAAAAATCGATTTTTTTAAGATTTCGGCTTTAGTACGCATTTTACGACAAAAGTGTATATAATAACATTTATAGGAAATTAAAATATCTACAACTTTTATTAAGAGAATTTTTCTCTACAGAGCTTAGTTTAGCGTGAAAGTGTGATTTTCCGTTCTTTTAAGCCAAACTGAGTACGATTTTCATTTTGCGTCATTCACTCATGATTAAAATAAGGTTATGTTTTTGAGGTTAGTGTTTTGTTTATTTCTAATATTTTATTAATAATGTTAGGTTTATTATTAATTATTTGCATTGGCAAGAAGAAAGTTGTGTGAGTGTTTCACACCAGATTTTTTTTTAAATTAGAATAACTTAGTATAATACAAATTAATAAACCATGATTTGTAATCAAATAGATAAATACAATGTAATACATTTACTTGGTAAAATGTAACGTTGTCTTTCGTTAGTAACAATATTATTCGCGTGCACATTCAGTTGCCAGCCGCAATCAGTAATTTCTTTCTAAATAAGGTAAGAGTAAGTACAACACCAGTTGCATTGAACCGTAGTCAAATTTATGATATTTTATGTCGACTGTTTTACTGTATTAAAAAATATAACTCTGTCTTTATTGGCTGTAAAATGTTCTATTACAAGAATCGCTAATTAACTTGCTTTTGTTATTGAAACTATTCATGTATTTGTGTTACGTGCGGCTACTTGACGTGTAAAAAGAGAAAGGTATACTTATAAATTATGATGTATGTCATGTTTATTTAAGATTATTTAAATTAGTTTATCAAGTATTTTATTTAATTATTTACTATAATTTTTTAACCTATATAACAGTTAGACGTATACAAACTATCAACACATTGTTATTTTATATAAATTATGAATTTTTATTCATTAAAGTAGAACTTTCTTAATTATTACTACATTTATTTAAGTCCCAAATTTGGTCGTTCTTAAACAGAAGTAAAATATGTGGTAACCTTCACTTAATAAAAGTTCATCTTTAAACATTTCCAGTTATTTTAATAGTTCTTTATACTGTATGGATATTAATAACTTAATTATCAAATATCTGTGTACTGTAGCTTTTAGGTAGTACAACTGGTCCTAGATTTATTGAAACGTATTACTGCGTTGCCACCATCACCGTGTGTTTGCAGGACGAATGGCAAGAGGAATCTTTCACATATGACGTCATCCAGCAGTATGTCATTTATTATCGTACGTTATACCGTTTCGAGAACATTGATTATAAATCAAACTAAAAATAGATTTCTCGTATCACTAGGTTCTAGAGCAGCCTGTAAGAAACTACTTGTTTAAGTGATCAACCGAAAGGCTGGTTTGAACCTCTTGAGGCTTTACTAAGTAAAACGGAGAGTGGGGTGGTTTACTAGCCTTTCTCACTGAGCGGCAAAGTATGCTTGTCAACATGCCAGGCTCTCCGAAGAGCATATTTCCACCCTTTCTACTTTCCACCCTTCAAATGACGCCATCACTCATTCATCATAGGATCTGGCTGTATAATGAAATTCATTACTTTCACAACAGATAACTTTTACTAGTATACTGTCTGTCTGTAACTTGATAGCCTCCGGCAGAGAGGAGCAATATGCGAATTGTAAAACCATTTCAGAAAACATTTCTAATTTATTTAAGTAACTAAAACTTGTCGGAATCTAAAACACTTTATTCTACCCTCCATGTCTGGGCTGAAGACTACGGACAGGCCACAACCCGTAGCACCACTAGTTCTCATGCAAAATCCTTCTAATCTAGTTCCTAGGAGAATCCAGGGTACTAATAGAGTAAGCCGAGGAAATAAGTAAGATCATCGTATGAGAGTGACCAGCCAAGACTCATGATTCCATTCGAGTGGATCAATCTTTTAATGCCTCCTTAACCGGTTCGCTAACAATCAGTTGATTATTCCCAATCTTCATTAAGCAGATGATGACAACTTGTAACATTTAGTATTTATTTCTAACTTATTTAACACATAAAACCAAATGAAAATCAATATAAAACAAAAGAAAATCGGTTTTAGATAAAATTTTATTGAATCTGACTGGCTTTTATAAAAAATGAAATTTAGAATATTTTAGATATTATTTAGTTATTATTATTATTATTGTTATTATTATTACCGTAAAGTATATTTGATAAAGTCTATCTCAGCTGTTATTGAATTAATATTTAATAGTTTACCGGTTAATGTTCTATACTAATCGTTTCTGAAGTCTGTCGCTCGCCTTAAGAGTTTCGTTCAATGTTCCGTTCGTATTTTAATATATTTCGCGCCGTAATTTAATAAAATGAAGTTCTATCACTCAATTTTATTTCATAGGTCTATCTGTGACTTTATACTATGAATTATATAACAATTATACTTTATATTTATTTAACACCTTCCATAAATCAAACCACACACCAACACAACCTTTCTCTTTAAACTACCCCGGTCAACAGCACACCAAATCAAATATGCATTCACTTATATTAATTACTTTTTGTTTGATAATTTTTAAAACTTTCAAATAAAATATAAATTTGTGTTGTAAATATGTCTTTTAAACTTTTTTGATGATCTGCGTAAATATTTATTTTCAAATTTTAATAAATGGTTTTTGTAACTTTTAAACACTCTTTTGATTCATTTAAACATAAAAACTTTCATCACTAAATTAACACTTGATTGTTAATTATTAGCTGAGATTATTAAGTTATATAATTTAATAATTTAGAAATAAGATTTTAATTACAATTAGCCAGTTTAATAATTGACAAAATGTAAGAATTTAATTATAAACGTTTACACAATTATCAATAGCAGTCAGGTTATAAACAGATGATTATTATCACCTTGTAGGCCTACATTTGTAATGCTACAAACTCTCCTCGGAAGAAATGATTAGGAACATAAATTTTTCTAGTGTGTATTTAGATGCATAAATTTAATAACTCACAAGAACTAATATTCTAAAAATGAAATAAATTTGAACCGATGCTACTAAGTATGATCAATCATCATCAAATTACAAGTTTATAAATTTGTGTCTTGATAGTGGTGAAGATTCCTCGACCTAGTCAATTCATCCAAGATATGTTTGTTAGAAAGTTATACTATCTATGCAAGTTTGTTAATAAATTTTAATTTAGGGTCAAGGAGTTTTTGTTTGTGACATGACACAAAATTGCATATGTTGATAATTTTCATAAATAAGTTACTGCTTATTGTTATTCTAGTTCACATTGAAATTTATATTTATATGTAAATTGTATTATTATGATGGTACTATATTATTAACATTAACACATTCTATGTTATCAAGATATAAATTTTGCTTTTAACACACATTTTAATTAAAATATATTGTAAATTTATCTGGAGTACATTATTCTAATTTGTCTTATTAAAAGATAAATTTTATTCAATTAAAACTACTTTGTAGATTTTATTCATCTACTATGTATTTATAACTGTTTCTGTATGTGTTTAAAATGTGTTGTCTTCTACCAGAAAATGTCTACTAAATGCAGATTTCACTCACCGGGTTAGTAAAGTTGGTAAAGTCGTGTCTGCGAGTCAGCTGATTTTTGGAGACGAAGGTTCCTGGTTCAAATCCTTGTGAAGGTAGTTACTTTTTTACGGATTTTAATAATAGACAGTGGTTAACGGAGTACTTTGAAGGTTGCGGTTCAATTAACCATACTATCTCAGGAATCTCCCCCTAACAGGAAGGTGGAGTGTTCGATTGTTTGCTCTCAATGGGTTACTTCCAAGGCTACAAAAAATTATTCTGTTTCTTATCACTTGATCAGCCAATAAAATGACTGAAGAATTTAAGGGCAGAAAAGACTGTTATCTCCTCTTAAAGTAATGAATTTCATTATTCAGCCTGACCCTGTGGCGAATGAAGTGAAGTTGTCATTTCCCAGGTTGAAGAAGGTATATGCTTTTCGGAGGGCCTGGAATGCTGATAAGCATATGCCACTTTCAGTGAGGAAGGTAAGTAAACCACCTCATTCCTCGTTTTACTTAGTAAAGCCTCTAGAGGTTCAAACCAGCCTTTCGGCTGATGACCTAAACGATGAACAACAACACCTCAGGAATGGTCGGTCTGAGTTTGTACAAAACAACACCTCATTTACTCGTCATACATATTATCCTCACCTCATTGGGTCATGGAGTTGCTAATTGCACTGGCCGCGACACGCAGGGGCTAGATGAAATGGGGTTAGGATAACTGGAAAAATGACGTTACCTACGTAATGTTTGTAAACGTATCTTATTTCATTTTTTCGTACAGGGCCATTTCAGACCACTCGAAGTGGTGACGTTAGACGTTCCTGGAAGTTCTTTATGCAGCCCACATTCTCAGCTTTTGCTCACTGTAGGCTTTTCTTCTTTCCTCTGTCCATCTCATGTTCTATTTTCGCTCTTTATGGAAGGCCTTAAAGTGTCAAAAACATCAGCTGTTAAACAGCTGACATGCAGTGACAACTTTTACCACTAGACCAAACCGATGTGTTATGCTTAAATAATAACATTAATGTTTTGATAGTATTGACAATAAAATTACAAAAATATGAAAATAGTGAATATGAAGTTTATGTACCTAAAGTAATAAAACTAAGTACATTCTAAGGACTCATCTTTTATGAGAATTAGGCCTATATCCGTAAAAACTGACATGATGAAATGAAAGTTTATAATGTAAATAAATTTTCCCCGAAAAGTTTTCCTGGCGTATTTCTCTTGCGACTAGCTCTTATTTCTCAAATGTTTCATTAAATCCGGAAAAATGTTTAAATAACAGTGCAGTAACATAAATATCAGCCAAATGTTCCTCGATTACCCTATTTGTGATTTCATTATTCCTGTATTTATTTTATAACGCTCTTATTTTGTTAAAATTTATTCCTCTAGTGTAAAATGGTTTTACAACAGGATTAAAATCTAAGCTGTATCATAAAAATTAATTTACTAATAGTTAGATCTTATCAAAAGATTTGTTAAGGGGTTGTTACAAAATTTATTAAACAAATCGATTAGTAAAAATTATTGAATTTTTACGAAAATAGGGGTGGGAAAATTGACTGAGGGTTGTATACGTCTGTCCTTTCTTATCGCTGATAAAAAGGGCATTATGTGTCGCGCGTGCTATTTAGTTTCGGTAAAAGGGAGCTGATTAGACTTGCGGAGTATGCACACAAGGGAAAAGGGATGGTCTGGAAAGAGAAAGATAAAAATGTGGAAGGAGGATAGAAAATATCGGTTTGCTGCCATTATATATGCACGATGTATATGTGTAGTAAGTTATAACGAATAGTGACCGAACGAACCAAATGGATCCAATAATGAGTGCAGCAAGGGATTAGATTCATTGTGTTTTTTAACTCTCCCCCGATCGGATCATATTATTGAAGCCAGGTGTCATTCGGAAAGCAGAGCGAGAAGGGCTGCTGTTACGCTATAGTGGGGAATATTGTAGTTTACATCTAGTCATCGTGGGGTTGTTGTTTCGATCACAGCTGGGGTTGAAGTCAGACAAGACCTCTTCAACGTTTTTATAAGTTTTAAGTTTTGTTATGGGACATGGCAGTTCGCGTAGCAATCGGCCTTCTACACAAAGATCTCAAGTTACTCCCGAGCCGTCAAAGAGGTAAATCAAATACTCTTGTTAATTATAATTATGCAGTATAATTCGTAGAACTAATTAAGTACATAATTCTAAATCCTGAAGAAGAGAGAACATCCATAATAGGGATTAGATTCATTGTGTTTTATATTATTATTATTATTATTCTAATAATATGAATAATAATATAATAAAAATACATTTTTTAACTACATAAAGGTTAAGTAAGGATACCGGTAACATGTAGTACATTTTTAGGTTAGATTCTGAGTTGTGTTCTTGTTAGTTAAGCGTGATTGTATTCGATAATGTTAATTTTAATGTTTTAGATATTATGTTTATTAAGTTTTATCTTTTGTTGTATATGTTTGGTTTTATCAGTTAAAAAATGTAGTTTAGTGAAATAAATAGCTCTCAATATTAGTTGCTGACCTAACGCATTTTAGTCCATAAATTAGACTCCGTTTTTTATCGATTTCGTCTCAGACCGGGAGAGATAGAATATACGTATAAACATTTTTGATAAATTACAAAAATTGCAAATTTCGCGATAGCTTTCTGGGTCAAAAACTATCGTGGATTAAAAATTATACAATGTAAGGAAAATACACACGAACTTCAGAAGCTACATCAACTTACTAGACGAGACCAAGTTATCATAACAAGAATAAGAATTGAACGCACAGCCACACCTCAGGAAAAACTTCACGAACATAATGCGACAATTGTTAACATGATTAACAATTAAACATAATAATCTAAACTAACTAAACTAAACAAAACATAATCGACTGTCAAAATTAAATAATCTTTAAAACAAACTTAATATACCAAACGATGTAAATAAGGTATTGAATGGCCAATAATTAATGTTTTCTATTATTACGTAACTTCACTTATAGAGTAAGAATACCAATGGACTTGGTAAATACTTTATAACCAGAGTCGACTATAAAAAAAATACGGAGTTCTAAAGCTCTCCAAGTGATTGGAAAGTTGGAAAATTAGTCTTTTTCTACGTCCAGTTACGGATTAGGTCCCAAAACCTGTTCTGGCATCCACCTAGCCACCGGTTGCCCGGATCGCGCCGTCCAATCGGTCTGTAACTTCTGACCAGTCTAGGAATCCTGTATGGAGACATTCTTTCAAGATGATCGGTCCATTTCCGGCGGTACTCCATAAAATAATTTTATGGAGTACCGCCGGAAATGGACCGATCATCTTAAGGAGACAATTATTGTCTCCTTACTAGGACATACATCTAACACTCGCCGTATGTCCTCATTACTGAACCGATCCAGTCAACTACAGCCCCTAATGCATCTCAAGAAGCGCATCTCTGCCGACTGAATGGAATTTTCATATTTTTTGTTTCCCAAGCAGACCTTTCTGCCATATGTCAGTGTTGGAACAGCTACTGCCTTGTAAAACTTCATTAATGTGCCAGTTCGGACCCTTCCTTTCAAATTTTGATGATTTGTACCAAAAATTCCATTAAATCTCTGAACTTTTTGTAGTACATCATTTTGTCCTCGTCATTATGACACTTCACATCCAAAATTGGCAAAGTGGTTGATCTGTTCCTAGAATCACTCCATCCACTATTATCTTTGTCCTGACTGGACACTTTCCTCCAAAGGCCATCACTTTTGTTTAAACACTTGATATTTTTAAATTAAACAGACAGCATACCTCACAAAACCTAAAGAGGGCCCGTTGAAAATTATCCTCATTGTCTTGAATAATAACTTGATTGTCGGCACATAGCTCTTGAGTTTAATCGAACATCTGACTGGAGTCGGATTCCTAAATCTCTATCCATTTTCCATGTACAGAAAATTAGTGATAAGTGAATAAGTCTGTCAGTGAGGACTTTCAAGTTTAAACATCGAGACATCTTAATAAAAATTAAATTTAATGATAATTTTATATTATACATAGGCCTACGGTCGATGCAACTAAATCAGAATTAAATTTTCAATAATCTGATAATTTTTCTATACTACATTTTTTTAAATTAATGTTAGTACAATTTCATAAAAGGTATGACTGATAAGAAAGCATTTCTCATTTCCTCCGATCATTTAATCTTGGTTCTTCTTTCTTTCAGTACATGCGTTGCAATGGATTTCCTTTCCATTTTCCATATAACATACATTCTTCTTCTTACTCATGTCATTCCTCCCTCCCTTTTCCTATCTATACTCTCCAACAAGTCGGATCATTTAACCATCTTTCTCCCTTCCTCCATCACCCTTTTCTACCGTTTATATCCTTTCAGTTTTCATCCACCCTCTATCTTGTCATCCCTTTCCAATATCATTTGCAATCTGTCTTGCTCACCCTGTCTCCTCTTTATTTATAATTATTATACCCTTGTGTTTTCCTAGTCATTTATCATTTGCTCTCCTTTTATTTCGACTAAATTTCCCTCCTAACAATCTTTCCTTTGAGTGGTATAGATCCGTACTAAATATTTTGCGTACTTTTCTCTTATAAACTTAACTTTAAAAGTTTCTCCCTTATTTTAACGAAAGTTCAAGTCGTTATTATGGTTCACTTAGTACACTTAACATAAGGTTAATGAATCAACTTGCACAAACAGATTTATTTTCCTTGCCGAAATCCATATTATTTCCTTTTGAAGGAGTTTTAAGAATTTACTGCTTCTTCAAATTAATTAAGAATAAACAAAATGATATCTGAGTAATTTAGTAAATGAAAGATTTGAATTTGTAAAATATAATATATTACTGTATTTTTGTAAGTATAAATTTGAAAATTAGTTGCGGAACCTACCCACATAAAGTAATTTTGGAAAAGGCAAAAATTTGTAATTACTAAAATACCCACCGTAAGTTATAAATAACAAATCTATTCTTAGCCTTATACGAGGTGTGGCTAACGAGACTGACGTTGTAAAAAATGTTATTTTTATTTTCTACACAATCACTTTTTGTCACCTTCAATGTACACTCTTTCTCTATCCCTACAACGCTCGATGCGAATTTTGTATTGTTGGAAACAGGGCTGGAAGTAATCTTCTGACAGCTCCTTCAGGACACGTACCGCTTTCTCTTTTACAGCTTCCACAGACTCAAATCGTGTCCCTTTTAATGCAGGTTTCACCTTAGGGAACAGGTAGAAGTCACATGGTGCAAGATCTGGTGAATAAGGTGGATGTTCTAACACTGAGATGCTGTAATTGGCTAGGAATTTCTTGACTGATAATGCGGAATGAGCTGGCGCATTTTCTTGGTGGAGAACCCATATTTACCCGTCCACATTTCGGGGCGTTTTTCCCTTACTCTTTGACTTAGTTTAGAAAGTACCTCAAGGTAGCAATGTTGATTAATTGTTTGACCTTCAGAACCCAGTGAAGGTACACAAGCCCATGAATATCAAAAAAACAATCATCATTGCTTTAAATTTTGACTTGCTCATTCGAGCTTTTTTGGCTCTCGGTAAAGTTTGGCTCTTCCATGGTTGGCGCTTCGTTTCCGGATCATAAGTAAAAAACCACGTTTCATCACATGTTATTATCCTGTTCCCTAAGGTGAAATTTGCATTAAAAGGGACAATATTTGAGTCTGGAAGCTGTAAAAGAGAAAGCGGCACGTATCCTGAAGGAGCTGACAAAAGATGACTTCCAGCACTGTTTCCAACAATGAAAAATTCGCATGGAGCGTTGTAGGGATAGAGAAGGAGACAATAAGTGATTATGTATAAAATTAAAATTAAATTTTTTACAACGTCAGTCTCATTATTTAACACCCACACCTTGTACATGTACTTTCCACCCTGCAAATGACACCTTCACTTCATTCACTACAGGGTCTGTGTGTATAATGAAATTCATTACACTCAGAGGAGATAACTCTTGACTGATATAGTAGTACTATAATATGAATTATTTAACAGATAAGCTTATCGGTTGCCTCCGTGTCAGCACACATGTTGTATTATAACATATATGTTTAAGTCCATTTGCTTACACAGGGAAATTGAAATAAGCTAATTAATTTTTGAGAAAATAATTTTTAGATATTTCTAGGGAATTTTGTAAAAAAATCTAGTTTGATTCCAATCAATACATTTCCAAGCACTAGACTGTGACAAAGACTGATCTACATAAGACGGAAACAATTAAATTATCAGTTTTTATTGGTCTTGAAAAATATGACTATGAGTTAAATAACATTTACTTGTACAGGAAATTGGGCTTTCCTTAATGGTGACCGTTAGTAAAATCAATCAAATCTAATATTATTACAGTTTTGTTTTTTGTTAAACATTAACTAACTAAAATAACCTTACGGTACAATGTTAGGTAACCCTGCAACAACAAATAAAACTTGAGGTGGAGAAAATCGAAAACTTCCAACAAAATTTGTTTTTAGTGAAGGCTTTCACATCTCCCCTTACAGTTATACCCTATCATCCCACGGGATTTTGAAAAGGATGGAAAACTAAAAGACGGATCATGGAGCAAGCTCGACAAAAGAATTGTAGTCTAGAGTGATTTTTGGTTTTCGTTTTTCTTACACCAGAATTGTGTTTATATTCCAAAATACAAAAGAGTACTGGCAAATTGTAAATTGGGGACAAAATATTTGAAAATAATTTTTTTTTTCAAAAAACGTTATCATAGAAACTATATTGTATACATAGCTGTATACAATATTTTTAACTAAATATACGCAAAAACTCTTCTTCACCAGGAGTTCTGTCCTCGGACAGGAGTATACATTTCTTTTAATTACATAAATACTGTACTTGTAACTACTATAAAAAGTTATTATACACTTAAAATGGATATAAGGATTACGTTAAACAGATTGTACTTTTTAAAAAAGCAGAAAATAAAAGAAAAATACAATTAAATTTACACAAATATAAATATAATTTTATACGAGGGGGTACCCAAAAGTATCCGGAATAGCTCTGTTGTGGGCGGAGCTTGTGCAGTACAAATTCCCGCCACTAGGCTGCTTGTAGCGCTACTCATTGCCAGTTCAATGCCATTTTGTTCGTTGATCTAGCTAGTTCTGTTCTCGTGCAGTGATTGTTCTCGCTAGTGCTGTTTTGTGCTCGTGTCGTTTTTCATGATGGCAAGTTTTAATGAACAACGTGCTGCTGTGAAATTTTGCTTCTTGCTCGGTAAAAACGCCGCGGAAACAGTTGTAATGTTGAACACAGCTTACAAAGACGACGCTATTGGAAAAACCCAAGTGTACGAGTGGTTTTTGCGCTTTAAAAATGGCGACATGTCGATTGAGAACAAACCTCGTTCTGGACGACCGTCGACTTCCCGAACAGACGAAAATGTTGTGAAAGTGAAAGAAATTGTACGAACAGACCGACGACAGACCATTGACTTTTTATCTTTAAGTGTTAAGAAGACTACGAAACAGCATTCGTCGTAAAAGACCTAATTTGTGGCAGACAGGGGACTGGTTTTTCCACCACGACAACGCGCCTGCACACACGGCAATCTCGGTTACCCAGTTTTTGGCGAAAAACGGCACGGTTTTGCTACCACACGCACCGTACTCACCCGATCTGGCTCCGTGTGATTTTTTCTTGTTCCCACGCATGAAAAGGGGCATGAAAGGTCTCCGATTTAACAACGTTGATGATGTCAAGAAAAAAACGACGGATGAGCTGGCAGCCATCACTGAAGAGGAGTACAAAAAATGTTTTGAACAGTGGAAGCACCGGTGGGACAAATGTATTAGTTGTAATGGAGAGTATTTTGAAAGGGATAAGGTTCTTTTGTAAAAAAATAAAAAATAAATAGTTTTAAAAAATAATTCCGGTTTCTTTTGGGTACCCCCTCGTATAGTATTATTGTTAATTATAATAACAATACAAATTGGAAAAAGTACATTAAGATAATGTAGTACATTTTTGTAATACAGAGAAAAATTAAAAAAAGAACAACTTTTATTTTATAACTAAAACTAATTTACAATAGTATATTTTAACTAATACAATTTGGATATGTTTAGACAACTTTATGGATATTGATTCAATTAATGTGCTTAGAAACGTAAATCTATCACTTAAAAGAAAAGTAAAAACTAAGCGGAGAACAGTTGTTATTTTAAAACTTGGAAAAATTTCTCATCACATGTTTCTTATTACATAGTCAACTAATTAAATGACTGAAGCATTTAAGAACAGAAAAGGTAGAGGTTTAAAAGACACCAGTCTTATCTCCTCTGAGATAAGTCTTATCTCCTTAGAGTTATCTTCTCTAAGATTAATGAATTTTATTACACAGCTGTGGTGAATAAAGTGAAGGTGTCATTTGCGGGGTGGAAAGGTAAATGCTTTTTAGAGGGGTTGACATGCTGATAAGCATACTCTTACTCTCAGTGAAGAAGGCATTAGTAAACCACTCCAAAATTTTAATGCATAGATTACCCAAGGCAGGTGGAGTGCTCCAGAGCTACTTAGTAAAGCCGTAGAACCACTGAGACTCTAGATATTGTGATTTTCACCTTGGGTGGTTATTTAAATCACATTTTATAATAATATTCGTTCTGAAACTTATGAAAGATAGTACGTGATTAATAAAATAAGCCAGCTTTACATTATTTAAGTTTTGTTTAATTCAAGATTAATATTTATAAAAAATTGATCTTGATTAATTAATAAATTCATATAATTGTGTAAATACACCTTGCATAATAATAATAATAATAATAATAATAATAATTGATTATTATTTTTGGCCATTCTTATTTTATTCTTATTCTTATTTTTATTATCTTTGGCCAGTCATATAACAAAATACACAAGTTTACTCCTGAAGATCTAGGACTAGAGTTAAGTTAAAATATTTATTCTTCTTAAAAAATTAACATTTGAAACAATGAATATTATTAAAATATATAAATAGAACAATTAACGAAAACAATATTAAAAAAAAAAAAAATCTGTTGTAAAACACTCACACGACTTTACCTTGCCAATGCAAATAATGAATAATGTAACCTAACATTAGTAATAAAACATTAGAAATAAACAAAAAAGCTAACCTCAAAAACATAACTTAATTTTAATCACGAGTGAATATGATGGAAAATGAAAACTATGCTCTGTAGAGAAAAATGCTTGAAGCAAAAGTTGTAGATCTTTTAATTTTCTATAAATTTTATTAATATTCTTTTGTCGTAAAATGCATAGTCTACTAAGGCCGAAATCTTAAAAAATCCATTTTGCACATTAAATTTGCTTGAAAAGAAAAAACAGAAAATCACTAATTACTGCTAAACTAAGCGTTATGCAAAGAAACGTTTGGAATAAAAGTTTTAGGTTTTCAAATTCTCTACAACTTTGATTACTAACACTTTTGCCCTAAAATGCATATTAAGGCCGCAATCGTAAGAAAACCATATTTTTCTACGAGCACAGCCTTTTTAAGAATTTCACCAGAAATGGCATCTACCCTACCTTGTAGAGCATGACAAATGAAGTAAATGAGGCGATTTTAAAAAAAAATCGCAGGGCCGTTTTGAGAACATCGCAAAAAAGTTAAAAATGACACGGATAAACTACTACTTCCGGTTGACCGATTTAATGAAAATATTTGTGTCAAGTTTTCTAGTGGTATCTAACTTCAGTTTCAAGTTTCAACTTTGTACAATGTTTAGTTCTTGATATATTCTGTTCAAACACAAACACAAACCGCTAAAAACCGGTTTTTGGGGATTCAGGGGGTCTGAAAACGTGTATATCCGGTGAAAACTCGATTTCGAAAAATCGACATAAAAATAATACTTTCCTTCCTATATATTCATATTGGCAAGTAAAACTATACAAACAATTAACGAACAAATTTTTGAATACTATAATGTTATTGGTTAAAATACAATTTATTTTAAATTAAATTACGCAACCTTTACACATGTATCACATAATAATATGTTGGACAGCTATATAATATCCTAAGACTATTCTAAAGTCATTGCTAGGTAGTTTTACTTAGCAATGCCTCTGGAGGTTCATACCAGCATTTCGGCTGATGACTTAAAAAACAACAAATTACCCTAAAGTTAAAAATAAAGTAATGGCGGGAATTTTGAAAACGATAACAATCATAATTGAACATTATATTAGAATGTACTGTGGGTTTCTATAATAGTAAAACATTACGTTTCATAAAAAACGTATTTGTCTACTTTTAAAAAAATACCAGTGTATAAAGGAAACAGTATCACTAAACGTACCATTACAGTTTATATCGATTTCAGCTTAGAGTTTCGATAATCCATTTTATAACAATATGCAATCCATTTATTCATTGTATCAGTGCTCTTACGTTTATTTCTGAACAAAAATACCCCCTTCAAATTAGTTTAATAATTGTTTGTAAAGAATTTAATGATCAATAGAACGTAATTATTCTTTTTAATGAAATACCCATATCAATTAATCAACTTCTTTACGATTTTATTTTATTTAAAGGAAACAATGCCATCTACATCACCCTAATTTTAATTTCTGTACCCTTCACTAATTTTCCTGCCACTTCAATTCTAAAAAAAGTTGTTCTTATTCGATTTCAAATAAGTACAATAGTATTTAATAATTATTTCTAAAAGCAGTATGTTCGATTAAAAGCTTTTTACTTTTTCTTGTATTATTTTTCATTTAAAAATAATCATAAATCCTTGTTTATTCTTTTTTAAATATAAAAAGTTTTCTCGTTTCATTTAAATTAAAAGTTCTAAAGTCAAGTTTTTTAATTTAAGTTGATAATAAGTTTACTAAATATAAATTACTTAATGTTTTATGAAGTATCAGATTTTTAAGTTGTTTTTTCTTAATTCAATAGACGAAAAAATTGTGTGTTTGTTTGTCTTTACGCGAGTGCATACCTTAAAAATGAACGGGAAGGCTGGTCTAAGAGAAGCAGAGAAATTTGAGAGAAAGATCGATCCTCCGTATGATAATGGGTCCGAAGATAGTAGATGGACAGTATAGGTAAACGAAGTCGAGAAGAACTGTACAAAGAAAATGAGCGATTAGAAAGAGAAGATTAAAATTTTACGGGCACTTTTATAGAATGGTTGACAACCAGTTGACAAAGCAATTTTTAAAACACTTAACAATAGACCTAAGGTGTTGGATAAATAGTATAAAGAAGTCAGAAAGGATATTGAGAAAACCGAGAAAACTTAATAAATCGAACCAAATTCAGACAACTAATTACGGACTTTAAGGGTTTCCATGAAGGGCAAGAACAGAACACCGGGTGGATAAAAGAGAGCAGAAAAGCGTACAGTGAACGAATACTGAGAATGTGGACTGCAAAAAGAGCTTCCAGAAACGTTTACAACCACCTCACGTGATCTAAAATTGGATCTATACGAGAAAAAAGACGGGAAAAATTAAGATTTTCAATGTCTACTACGATTTTTTAGGGGAGGCGGTACCCCCTATACCGACAATGTTAAATTTGTAAACTTTAGGTACACTATTCTCAGTAACTAGAAGAGATATCTGGACAACTAAAAAACTTACATTTTCATCATAATTTTCTCTATCGTTGGGGTTTTTTATATGCATAAATCATTGAAGGGTCTTTTTTAATTTATAGAAAAAAAAATGTTCAATTTTTTTAAGATTTTAGGCGCCAAAATAATTAATAACTTTTTTTCTTGTAATGTTTCAAGTATGAAAAATACTCAGGGGCTTTACAACATACCAATAAATATGTAGCCCAGATTTCATCTTTCTAGTACAAATAGTTCCTGAGAAAAGTGTACCTAAGTATAAAAAAAGTAAGTTTCGAGAAATTGCTAATTAAAAAAATTGCTACATTAAAATAAGTCAGATCCATAAACTAAATCATCTGGGTCACCTTCATCATCCTGTCTCTTTCTTTTCTTTACTTGGTTTTTTCTTGTTTTAATTGCAGGAAATAATCTGATTTTGCTATTCTTTTCTTATCAATTTTTTGGAAAATAGTGGTGGTGTTATAACCCGGTTCAATTCCTAACTCTTCAAACATTTTCAATTTCCCGAAACAGCCATCATTAAAATGAAAGTACTGCATCATAAACACCGACCCTAAATGCATCCATTCTTACAAAAACTGTTTTAGGGAGTCCGTTCCAGACCACATTATTGAATGACTCGTTAGGATTTTGTCAAGTTAGGATGACTTGTTAGGTTTTGGTGCCAAGCAGACACTTGCATAAAAGATTTTGTTCAGAAAGGCTGTCAAATATTTGTTTGATAAGTTTTGCTATTGCTGGTGGTAAAGGGTGTTTGTGGCTGTACTGTTCACCTGTCAGTTTTGATTTATTGTATTTACACCAAGATGTATTGTCTGCAGGGCAGAAGAAATGTTGAGGTCACTAGTCTGTAGAAATTTTATGTAAAATTATAGCACAAACAGCTCGTCTCATTTTTTCTAAATTGTCTGTGAACTATCACATACTGTTTGGTTTTCAACTATATTTATATTATTCTTATTACCTCTTCCAGGACCTGGTTTTCTTTTTTAAAAGCTGATTTTTGTTGTCTAGGCATATTGGAAACTTCACAACATAAACAAACAACACATTTATATCACATGGAATCTATAAACCTCATGGTTGCAGTTATCCAATAAAGTTTGTAGTAATGAAAAAATTCCCTACTAAAACACAAAATATCCCTTTAAATAAGAAAAGAAATTCCCTCATTCAAACACAAAATAACTTTCAAAGCGCAAATTTCAAATAAAATGGCAAAGTTATGTATATCTTCAGATTAGAGAGAAGTGAGAGAAGTCTTCAGATTTGAGGAGTGGCATGAAATTTTCATGCAGTGAAGTACGATTTGAGCAAAAATAATTGTTGTAAGTACTTCTGTATTAGGTTATTAATTTTTTTGAAAGTGTATACATATTAGAGGTGAAATATGCTAAAAACTAAAAATCAATAAAAAAAATTTTCAGGGGTACCGCCTCCCCTTAACCTAACCTTCGAGCGGTCGCGATATTAAGTGTCCCACCAGCGCTCGCAAAGCGGCAAAGTGGCCGCTATCCTATTTCTTTGTTTTATTTCGTTTCTTGCTGGTTTATTAAATTTTTTAACCATTGTAAATGAACAAAAGTTATTATACAATTATAAATTTCTGTTAGAAAATACTTTATTTATTTTTTAAAAAAACGTATATGACTTGAAACTAGTAGAAAACATTATTAAATATTAAAATTAATTAAACAAATACTATTTTTGAATTGTAAAAGCTTTAACCTTTAAACTTATGATTAAATTATAAATAAAATCGATTTTCTTAAAAACTACTTCATATATTCATGTAAAATGAATATGTAAAGTGAATGAGTTTTACACACATGCTTTTTGCATTTATGGCAAATAAGTCGAGTTCTGTGTCGCCACCGGCTTCTAGTAGCGCAGTCGTTTGAGTTCATAGGACCGGCCGGGCCTCCGGCGGCGTAGTTCAAAATAATGAAAACATCGAAGGGGGAGGAAGGGAGGTCGTCTTCGCCGCTGCCTAAAAGATTAGGAGCAGCCGCCGACGCAGCGAACACCTTTCACCGCTGCCTCCGAAGAGGAGCAGTCACCGGTGAAGTGAATCGGGGTCGTCTGTACCGCTGCCTAATCTAATAGGAGCGAGTCGCCGACGCAGCGTGCACCTTTTACCGCTGCCTCCGAAGGGGAGCAGTCGCCGGTGAAGCGGGGGTAGAGGATGGAGGTACAGATGACGGAATGAAAACTCAATGTTGAGATGTCAACTTCCCCGTATCGATTCTCGCACACAGAGAACATCGATACTGTCACCTTCTCCTTCTCGACTATAGCATCGCTAGTCCGCAGATACTATATGTTGCCACTTGGTACATGCGCTGTGAGAGGTATGACCGCTGGCGCATTCTATCGGCAGCAGCAACCCCATCACAGCGCCACAGTGGGCAAAATATGAACTACGGACCGGCGTACAAGTAAAAACAGTATCATCTGTTATTTTTTTAGACCCGCAGCAGGAGCTAATAGGTCGCTTCTTCGTTGTAGATGCTGCGGTTACCGCTGGTTTTTCCTTGTAGTTATCCAAAAAAGCTTAAATTTCTTTGGGAAGGCACTAATATGTACTTACACGGTCAAAGATTATGTTCATAAAGATGAACACAGAAACTCGTAAGGCGGTTGTTTGGCCGGCGCTACGTAACGTTCACGACAATAACAAATTTGAGACTAAACTGCTGCTAACCCAGTCGTTCAATAGGAATGATTCGAACGTTGTAAGACGGAAAAATATGTAATTGGAGAATACCTAAAGCCCCGATCATAAGTTTACACCCATCATAATATAACACCGGCTTTTGGAAAAAGGCGGCCAATTTGCCGCGCATGCGAGCGCTCGAAGGTTAATATTCCAGCTGTTAATCGAAGGAGATCCTTCAATTTAATGGTCGAGCAATTTACTGAGTGAACCAACCAGGTGATCAAGTATTCAAGTGACTAAGCTTCTAAAATTAGTTTTTTTTATAGCGTTATTTGTAAAGTAAATCTTTCATTTTATTTGAAATGATTAAATGAAGGTCGACTTAATTTTTTTCTAAAACCTACCTCGAGTAATTGGTTTATTTTATTAATGGTACGTACACAATTATTTGATTCCTGTTTCAAACAAATGTAAAACGTTGCTCAGAAAAATATGGTTTTAAGGTTTGGTGTGTTTTCTGTGATTATTATTTTCTTCATATTCTATAAAATACTTTCGGATCAACTTAGGTGTATTACCGAAACAGTTCCTTTTGTTTTCCATGGGGTAGCATAACTTCGTAGGCCTACTTTTTTCCCTAAATCTAGTAACGATTATTAATTATTTTCATGTCTATTTATTTATTTAATTCTTTATCTCTCATAACCATTCAACCCGCCCATAATGGGCAGGTGGAGTAAAATAAGTTGCACTCGATCTGCTGGTTGCAGGACTACAAAACATTAGTTCTGTTTCTTATCACATAGTTAGCCAATTATATAACTGAACTATTTAAGAACAGAAGAGGTAGAGGCGTAAAAATCAGTAGTCAGAGGTATGTCCTCTGAAAAGGTATCATTTGCAGGGTGGAAAGTAGGTACTTTTCGGAGGACCTGGCATGCCGATAAGCATACTCTTTCAACTCAGTGAGGAAGAAAATAAACCATCTCACTCTCAAAACAACAACCATTCTTTGTTCTGATTTCTGGGTCTTCCATTTTCTCTTTTTCCCAGTTCCTTACCATCGAAAATATACTTTCCCAACATCCATGTTTTACTTTCACATAGATAAACACTTCAGAGAGATTACTTTTAACACCGGTTTGGTAAACAATTATGTATGATAAGCAGCTGACAGGCATACTTAGTAAACATTAGCGGATGTCCCAGTTAAATTTCATGTTCAGAATTATGCACAATATGTCGATATTGTTTATGATTAAACAGTTCCAAATAATCAACCGAAAGTCAAAAAAGGTAATCATCATCATCATCATCATCATCCGTCATGGTTTAGGCTATTGAGCCTGTTCCGGTTTCCACCTCTTCCTCGGTCGACCCACATCCCTTCTACCATCTGGTTTAGACATCCAGGCTTGAAGTGGCAAACGGTTGTGTGGCATTCGGAGCAGGTGATCTGTCCATCTTTTTCTATATTGCTTGATCACATCTACAAGTGGCTGTACATTACATTCTTCTCTTATCACTTCGTTTCTAATGTGATCCAGCCGTGTGTATCCCTGAATGTGTCTCAAGAACCTCATCTCTGAAGCTTGTATGCGCGAGTCATTTATTTGTATTTTGAGTCTTTTTTTGTATGCGCGAGACGACTCGCGCATACAAAAAAGGTAATTGTATAATTAATTATTTACATGTAAATAATTATAATGCATCTAAGAAATAAATTTACAGGGAAAATGAGCGAATAAAACAAAGAAAGGCAATTTTTACTTTTTATTTTCTTTTCTAGGGACAGTTGTTACATAATTTTATTTTAAAAGTTAATGAGATGATAGATCAATATTTGTTACATAATTTTATTTTAAAAGTTAATGAGATGATAGATCAATATTTGTAAAAATAAAGTGTGAATTTTTTCGGTTGAAAGAGTCTACCGATCGAAATCGCCAAAGAAATAGGAAGAAAAGTGTTGCACATAGAGACCTTATCTTTCTATACGTAGGGATTCTACGTGATGGCACTTCTAATCAGGTCCGGTCTGTTCGCACTCTGTAAATCCCGAGATAGTGGGCTTTCTCATCCTCATCTCTCTGTGTGTACGCCTAATTGGGCTCCACTGAATTGGACCCACGGGGTCGTAAACCCGTTTTACTCCATTCCATTGTGTATAACCCTATATCATCTCTCCTCAGTTTACTCTCTATTCCAATTCTTGTTTGTTCTTGGTTTTCATGACAAATATTTAGCTTCGATTCTGAGATTTCATTCATTTCTAATCACATCATTTAATAATAGGTAATACTAAAAAATCAATTACAAATAATTCAAAATTTTTATTGGAAATTTACTTCAGTTATAATATTACATCATGATTACAAAATTTTAAAGCTAAATTAAAATTTTTAAATCAATTTCATTGCGAAAATTTAAGATAATACAATAAAAATTCACTTATTTTCTATCCTTTCTTCAAAAATACGAAAGAAAATATGAAGGAAAGCTGTACGGAACTTTATTAAATATTTTTAACCAGAGGTTTTTTTACTTTATTTATTTTGCAACTCTTAGAAAACAACCAGAAAATGTTTACTTTTCAAAAAAAAATTAAAAACCAACCGCGTTAATGACTTTGAGGAAGGCACCACCCAGTGATAGTTCTCCGGATAACAATAAAATTGTGTTAATTTTTAAATTATATTTTTGTATAGACTACTTAATAAATGTTAGAGTTGCGTTAATGTATCATATCTCTATTCCATCGGAGTTTCAGTCGTCTCTGTGCGATGCCTGGTAAGTCTGCAGAATTTATGTTACATATTAAGAGATTGTTATGATTTTGAAGTTTGTCTCTAAACTTACAGTTCAAGATCCAAGATGGAAACAAGAATAACTTATTCAGTTGTGTTTTTATGCCTATAATTTTCTTAGATAATATTGTTCATGAGATACAATAGATCTCTTCTATTAAACAGCATGAATTAGAAATAACTGCAAAATGTAGTATTTTGGTGATTAAAACCGTATAGTAATCGCGAACTTTATAAGCGGTAAAATTTCCTAAAACACGTTTCTATCAACTGAAACGTATACTCGATAGACGGTCTAATTTGAACTTATATATTATTAATGATTTATTAGACAGTTGTAAGATCAATTTGGACATATTATGGCGTTCAAATTTGGTGTTTTGGTAAAATGTCACTTGCGAAACATATACATGCAAAACAAAACAAGATTTCACATTCGATAATTCCCTTTTTACGTACAAACATAATTTTATATAAAGATTTGAAAATACTGTACGTCACTAGTTCAAGACGATGCAGAGAAATGTAAATGTTTGCATGCAAACCCTATCGTACAAAAGATGTACACAAGGGCTTCAATGCAGACGTTTAAAACGCCTTTGGCTAGGGATCTTCTTGAGGAGGGCCAATTATTACTAGACTGTAGTGATGCTTGCAAGCTCCAACAAGTAAGTTATGTTTTGGAACCATTTATAATCAAATTTATTAAGTGTTAAAATATTTTGTATGCCTCCTTCTCAGTACTGTTTCAATTGAGCTTGGCGACTAGCATGGATTTTACTTCTTTCTATCATGGGCCTGATGAAGTATCTGTTAATGTTTTATACTAATAGATTCTGGATTTTCATTAGAAATGTTACAAAAATAAATTCCAAAATATGTGACAAGTTGTTTTGTTTTGATTGTGAGTAAGGTATCTCTGGCATTATGATGTTATTTTTTTGGTACTGTGGCGTTAAGGTCAGTGTATCATTCCAAAGAGAGTAATGACAAAAATAACGTACTACAGTGATCACTTACAGGTTTCAGAATTACCGGCTAGAAATCTCATCAGAGTTTTAAATTTCGATCATTTGTAGTAAATTCGAAAAATGTGTTATCTTCCTGTTGTTTAACGTCATCGTTAAATTATTTCAAACTAAATACAAAATTTTAAGTTCTTTCAAAAAAGAAAAAACTTTAAAAAGTAATCAAAAATGATTACACTCATTCAATATTTAATCCTGCTCGAGCTTCAAAGTAAAACTTAATTTTGATTTCAAAAGGTAGTCTTGCATTAAACAGAATACCAAACAATTTAAAGCAGGATAATAACGTTATAATATTCCTTATAAACTCTCCTCAACAATTTCCTTCGTACAGACAAACAATTTCCAGTGTTTGTCTGTACTCAAAACTTTGATAGTAAAGTTAATAAACAATCATAGCCTACCTTCTATTATTTTCAACTCTAAGACAACTTAATTTGTTCCTTCAAGTTTAATTTTGTTTCCGATCTATATTACAGATAACCGATTTTCTTTTGTATTTGTGTTATTTGTATAATGAATATAAACGCAATATCCCTCATTGACTGACTTATTCTCTCACTTATTAATTTTCTTATCTTTCCGATCACCTAGAGGGCTGAAATTTGGATCATTTATTCCTTTGGAATAAACAGGAAAACAAAAGATCTCCATATTGATCACTTACGCCTAAAGGTTAAAAAGAATCGACTATCTTAAAAAAATCTGATATAATTGTCTCTATACCTTCTCGAAAGAAAACCCGATATCCGTATTCCCTGATCTACATTGATATTTTGAAAAACATTGAATGCTGAGTGAAACCGGGAAAATCAGAAAAAGCAATTACCAATTTACTTCATGTACACCTTTCTTGGCAGATAGCTGGTTTTTTATTCGTATTCCTTTTTTTATATTTTATATTTATTCCTTTTTCTTTTTTATTCTATTTTTACTTCTCTTCACGCCATGCGCCGTTTAGCTTGTTCCGGTCAAAATGTTTTAAAAATTTTATGTTTATCAACATGTTTTTATAAAAAAAATTAAATGAAAATATTTAATAAGAAATATTAGGCACTGTGTTTTATTCTGTATTCATGTGCGTTTCTATGTTGTAGCCTAAAATAATAAAGATTTCCATGTTGTGCAAGTGCGAGATAAAAATGTTTTTAAATACTGCATTCTATACAAAATGATTCGTGGTAAAAATTTAAACTGAATGGGTTGGCCTATGTATCTAATTCAATTTTTAGTTTCTTTGGAGTAATCTACAAAATTACCGGCAGTTACAAGAGACCTTAAATTTTTTTTTTTCTTATAAAGAAATCAGACTCAGAAAAGTAAAAATAAACCGATAATATCCATCGGAAAAATCCTAATTCGTAAGAAATTTTAATAGAATGTTGCTACAGAGATTTAACTCTCAAAAATGCGGAAAAATATTTTTGACTCTTACTTTCTACGATAAAGATAGAAATGAAAAATTTCTTTGTTAAAAAAATATTTTTTTAACCCGAATTAGTGTAGGTCTCGTTACAATCTGTTTAATTTAGAACAATAAAATAATCTCATGACCCAATGAGATTAAAATTATATGGATGATGTGTAAATAAGTTGTAGTCTTGTACCGACTCAGGCCGACTATTCCTGAGAAAGTATGGCTAATTGAACTCAATTATAAAAGTACACCGGTCACCACTGTCTAGTATTCAAACCCGTATAAAAGTTACGGATATTGTATCCTAACGAACAGACTGCAGATGAAATCTAGCCAACAAGCCAAGGTCGGGTGTAAGGTTACCCCTTCACTAAGGCTCACTCTGATCCACCGAACTCCAGCTAACTTTTTGTTAGTCATTCACTGCGGAACCACAATGTGACAACGCAGGATACGATTAACGAAAGTCGATTGGCTGACTTGCGACTATGAATTTAGCACTAGACCAACCCGGCGGGTTAAAAAAGTAATTACTGTAAAATAAAACAGTTAAATAGTACATGGTTTTGAATCAAACGTGATGTCTTTTCTCTTCAATTTATTAGGGTATTTAGAAAATATATCTATCCAGTTTAATCTGGTAACTATCCTTGAAATATTAAAGTAATAGTTTAGCCTTTCTTACAAAATTACAACGCACTAACTGGATTATCTTTCTGCGCCTAGGTACGTGTATGGTTCTATTTTATGCAAAGAAGGTTAGTATACGATGTAAATTCATGTTGCCATGGTAATTAGAAATTATTTTTAAAAAATTTCCCAAAGCATGAATTATTTAAATTTGTTACAAAATTTAGTTTAATTTTCTCAGAAAGTTTAAGTTATTCAAATAAATTCATCTCTTAAAATTATCCTTGAAACTTACGGAATAATTTGGTAAGACTCTTATAACAACATGACCCTTTGACTTAATTGTTTTGAAGTTTATAGCTGAAATAAAAATGTGCATATCAAACTTGCCCTAAAGATATAGTTAAACACTGCCTGGACTTAACTAAGTTTAACAAGTCTAATTACTAAATAAGTAGCCTGTACTGCAAGTATATAACGTAAACTTACAGTACATTTTGACGTAGTAAAGTGAAACATTTGAAATAATTTTAAATTCGTTGGTACAGATTTACTCAAGATTATAAAATTAAGAGATAATTAATTTCAGGATAATATTTATTTAGTAATTATTAAAAATGTGTATAAAATATTAGTAATCTTATAAGCAGTTTTTAAATCAGTATTATTGAGTTTTTCTAGTCTAAAATATTCTTTGAAAGATGCTTTATTTTCAGATATTAATCGTGCTGTTTAAGGACTTACTTTTTCTAAGTAAATATAATTATGAACTTTAAAAAACTCCTGTATAATTTAATATTTATTTTACACAAGACGTAGGCTTATATTGTTTCAAGAGTTTGTAATTTTAATCTCTTGAGGTGAGGGGAAAATTTTCATTCCACTGTTATAAAAAAGTACCTTTCTGTTGGGCTTAGGCCTATTTTAAATCTCTTGAGTACAACAAAATGTTAAGTGTATTACATGCTCCCCTTGACCACTTGGTTTCCAAATTGCTGATCCTACAAATCATTCTGAAACTGAATTATATCCCGCATGGGATAAAAGTTAAAAAAAAAAGATTAATGTTTATTTAGGTTATTGTTTGAAATGTTGTATTTTTTGTCAGTGCTTAACTGGTTTTAAAAAACAACTGTAATTTTTTATTTGTACGACTTTTCTGTTTTAGAACTTGTGAAACCCATTTGTTATTTCTCATTTATAATCGGAAATTCTATTTATTTATTTTCATTATATTAATAATTTTACAATATGTGGTACAATTTCTTATATCTGAACAGAAATTACTTTCCTGAATCAAAGCCTTAGGAAGGACAGTGATAAAATAATAATGACAATAATAAGTTAGTATTTACAGATTGTCAGTACCTTATGAATTAACAGATTACTGATTACAATATTCTTGATTATTCTATACTACACAATTTTTTATAATTATAAAGTAAATTACTACATTAATTAGCCTATTACTTAACTGTTGTTTAGGTCATCAGCCGAAAGGCTGGTTTGAACCTGTAGAGGTTTTACTAAGTAAAACGAGGAATTAGGTGGTTTACCATTGCCTTCCTCACTGAATGGAAAAGTACGCTTATCAGCATGCCGGGCTCTCTGAAAAGCACATATATTCCACTCTGCAAATAACACCTTCACTTCATTCACCACAGGATCTGGCTGTATAATGAAATTCATTACTTTCAGAGGAGATAACTCTGATTAGTGTATTTTACACCTCTTACCCTCTTCTGTTCTTAAATGATTCAGTCATTTCATTGGCTGACCATGTGACAAGAAACAGAACTATTTATTTTAGCCCTGCAACGAACAGGTTGAGAGTAAATAAATTGACACTTCACTTGTCTGTTATGGGCAGATTACTTAACTATAAATGAACAAAGCAAACCTAAACTAACCGATCCATGGATGAGCTCAATCAACTCCCAGACCAACCAAGTATTTTTTAAACCTACATTTAATGACACCGATCGATGCAGTAAAAAAATAATTTTCGTAAATTAGAAGGCAAACAGTTAAAACATTTTGGTGCAATATAATCAAACTCCCTTTGACCTCTTGATGTATTTCGTTTCACTTTCATGGCCAGTCAATCCAGTCTCAATTCTTCTCTAATGCTCTGAAAGAGCAATATTATAATTATTTAATATTAGTTTCTATACACAATTATTGTTTTCCAGTATTAATTTTTTGTGAAAACAAAAATGTATCTATTTGATTTTAAAAATTATTTTCATTGGTAAAATTAGTTCAGTGGTAAACTAAAACTAATTCACTGATTTCGAACTTATTGACAAAGAATTATCGAACAGACGTTCGGAACGTTAAAAACAAATCTTTTGTTAAATTATTCTATCATAGAAGTTATTAATTATTGATTGAAAAAGTAAAAATATGACCGGTTATATTAAGTAAATATAGTTATGATAATTGGAGACGTGGATGTTGTGACGCACATAAATTTGCAACGATCAAGGTGGACGGGATACTTGCTGGTGCAAATACTTCTCATCCTCCAAAACAAGGGTATATAGAGGGTAAGCGACGGAGCGGTAGACCTAAAATTAGATTCTTTGATGTCATAGATGATGTAGGGGCAATGGGAATTATGAATTTGGGTAGGAGTTCAACGTTGGATAGTGATTTTTTGAGGCATAAACTGAAGCAGGCACATCAATCAATGGGATCTCCCATTGAGTTGTAGCAAAACTTCTTTAATTAAATTTACTTCGTATAGCTTCCACCATGAGTTATTTGTGGTTGCAGTACATATTTCTACATTTTTGTGATCTCTAAAATTTTATTAGCGACTCGGTAAATTATATTATTGTTTTGAACTGACGATCTTCAACTTATATTGCGTTACCAGTACATAAATTCGATAATATAAAAACAAGGAAAGTAGGCATTATTGTTTTTATTATTTCATAGAATTTGATGGAAGTATGTTTTTTTTTAATTCTTCCATAATGTTTTGTAGAATAGACCCACTTTTAATTCAACTGAAATAGATTTGTCACAGTATGACTTTGTCCTGTAATATTGAGCCCATAAAAAATATTGAAACGCAAGAAATAGAGTAAAGCGCCCGCCGTTAAGGATTGGATTAGGGAAGTCAACTGAAAGGCAGAAACCACGAGTATTTTTAAAGTAAAGTTCACAAGTGAATTTAAACTTGGTAATTTATCAGAATGGACAAGAGATAATTAAATATATGAGTCTGCTCTAATAGCAAAAAGGGTATGTAAGTAAACCGGTCTTAATGTATGTTCCAAAGTTGTTTAAATGTGAGCTAATTAACATCCCAAGTTAAAGTAAAACGTTCTGAGCGCAGCTCAGTGTTTTCAACCCTTTTCATTTAAGTTTTCGACCCTCTGCTACTTTTGCTATTACAGTTTCTGTAAGCGCTTTCTATTCAGTTGGTCATTTCATCCCTGGTAATTCTCTTTAATACGTTATTTACATGTATTGCATAAGTAATGTACGGGGACAAAATTTGTTTTCATGTTCTAGGCTTTATGAACAAATCCAATTTGTTAATATTTTTATTGTTGTATTGTGTACCTTCGAAATCATGAAATTACGTAGATTTTATGTCTAAAATTGTATAATATCTAAAAAGAGAGTGAGAGAGGGTAGTATTTTTCGGTTACTATAATTTATTTTTTAAATTATAAAAATTTTAAATAAATTTTTAGTAGTTATAAATGAACTAAGTTTCAGTAATGTTTTTTTTTAAATTTAATTTTACTTATTAAGCTATTATTTTTTTCCCCATAACGAGCTGGTAGAGTGTTAAATTAATGGCACTCGATCTGCAGTTCCAGGGCTACAAAAAAGTTCTGTTTCTTAGCTCATAGTCAGCCAATTTTTATGACACTATTTAAGAACAGAAGAGGTAGAGAAGTAAATGATACTACTCAGAGTTATCTCCTCTGAGAGTAATGAATTTCACTATACAGCCAGACCTTGTGGTGAATAAAGTGAAGGTGTCATTTTCAGGGTGGAAAGTAAGTGCTTTTCGGAAGGCCTGGCATGCTGATAAGCTTATTCTTTCGACTTGGTGATGGTAAACCACCTTTTTCCTTGTTTATACTTAGTTAACCTCTAGAGGTTCATACCAGCCTTTCGGCTGTTGACCTAACTAACAATTTAGTTTTTATTACTAGTTATGTTCAAACATATGAAACAAATTAGTTCTGTAACTAAAATAAAAATAGAATAGTACTTGTGAATTGAGCATAATTGTAACTTTAGGTGAAAAATTACATAAAATTGACTTGTACTGAAATTAGGCTTAAAATACGATTTACAGCAAAAATGTTTATAGTCAAAAATAAATATAGTAAATAGTAATATTACATTCATTATATTTAGTTTTTAATTTTTTAGTTTGCTTTTAATGTAGACCTTTTCCTTTGCATCATTTTGTTCGTTCTGGTCGACTCTTCGTTTTTCCTCCATTTTAACTATTTTTAATTTTGCTTAAAAATCCGCACCAAAATTGGTTCATTGTGGAATTACATGCTTAAGTTGAAAGTACGACAAAGCACTTATCAAGCATTAAAAATCTGATGTGAAATACTAACATGACTTTCTCTTGGTGATGTAAATAATGAAATATACTACTTGTATAATGTATAAGCTTGTATAATTATACCATGTAATATAACTTGTAATTGTACTTTATAACTTGTATAAGTATATACTAGGGCTGACCAGGAATTGAACCAATGACCCCTGTTGTAATTAGCCCACTACACCACAGGCTGGCCTTTATGTATGTTGTTGTTTAGGTCATCAGACGAAAGGCTGGTTTGAACCTTTATAGGCTTTACTAAGTAAAACGAGGAGTGAGGTCCTTACTGAATGGAAAAGTATGCTTTTCTTCATACCAGGCACTCTGGAAAACATCTGCTTTCCACCCTGCAAATGACACCTTCACTTCATTCACCACAGGGTCTGTCTGTATAATGAAATTTATTACTCAGAGGAGATAATTCTGACTAGTGTTTTTTACACTTCTACCTCTTCTGTTCTTAAATGCTTCAGTCATATAATTGGCTGACCATATGATAAGAAACAGTACTATTTTTCGTCGCCCTGGAACTAGCAGATCGATTGCAAATAAGTAACACTTCACCTGCCTGTTATGGGCAACCTTTATGAATATATTAATATTATAATCACTGATAAATGAGTAAACTATTTTATTGCTTCAAGATTGGCGGAAAAATTTATGCAGTTTAGAGCCCATTTATGTAAAAAAGGCATTGTTCTGTCCTCTTTCAATCATATGTTGTATTGTGTACATTTATTTTATATAAGGTATAAATAAGGTATTATTTTGTTATATGCATCCACTAGTTCGTCGCAAAAAAGTAATAAAATTTTTATATTCTCAGATCTCTACTCTATTTCTTTTGGTGTATATATATTTTATTTTTTTATCAAAAAAGTAGTACTCAGTACTATAAGCATACGTATATTACATTTTCTGAAATGCTAGGGAACAACTTTCTTTCCAGATTAAGTATCTCTGACGGAGTCATCATTTATACATGGTTCAATAAGAAGGAAAAAGAACTGTATAAAACATGAACAACTGAGTGTTTTTTCTGCATTGTATGTAATATTATAGTGAAATATTTTGTTAGTAAAATTTAAATTTTAAAACTTTTTGTATATAAATTTATAGTAGTTTTATCTTTTATATGCAAATGTTGATATTTGGAAAGATAGTGTTAAAAATAGTTTTATTATTAAAAGAAGAATCTATATTTACGAATAGGCTATAAATTTGCAAATATAATTCTCACTTATTACAAAAAGGTAGAAATCTTTTTTAAATGACACTTATTTTGGCAGTTACATAATATTTGTTAGTTAATTTTAGTCAGATCAACAGCTTGGTCATTAGTGAATACTTTGGGTTAAGAAACGGCGGGTTGTAACTTGTAGGTAATAATTTTCCACACTCAAGTCAAAAATCAAGCTTAGGAACTTCTGATTTGTATCCTAGAACGCTAACTACTGCTCCATGGAGCCACTTAGTTCGGTCTACCTACATATTGTTTTCCTTTTTTTGGTTTAAAGTCGCAATAGTGAGTCAGTTAGGATTTCAACTTCAGATAAGATGGTAAAGAAAGACAATATTCCATTTAATATAAAAATTGCTGTAGCTGAAAAGCGTTGTCTTCGGAGATTATGGTAGAATTCCAGACATCCTTTTGACTAACAAACCTTAAATAATGCCACACAGAACCTTGGAAAAATATTATACAAATTATAAAATGAAGATGTCAATGAATAGTCTCACCTAACACAGACTGATTCTACGACTACAACATCCTGCATTCAGTAACAACTGTTGTAACAAAGGTTCCAATCAAAATTACTCTGACAATCACAGCTTCACCTTGGTTGATAACAAACAACATATTACACAGAGATCTACACATTCCTACAGTACCTTCTACTTTACTGGTGGGCAAATACTTTAATATGAACTAAAAAAATTAATAAAAAATATTGGGCATCAGCTCTATCAGCAGAGCATGAACAAAATAAATAAATTAGACTATATTTCCTTGCTTTAAACTAAATATTTAATGAATCTACTAACTAAATTAACTAACTATTAACAAAATTACCTTAAATTACGCTTACCTATTTTAAAATATAGCCAATCTTTTTTCTGCCGCGACTTTAATACAAAAAATTAACAAATCTATAATAAATATGCGTATAAATTTACCTTCAATTAAATATGTTTCCCTTTACTTCTTCTTCTCCTCGTTCTCCTAATCACTTGTTTCAAATGCTGCTCCTTCTTAACTAACAATTTCACTCTTAAGTCCCACGGGAACTGGTTTTAATTTCCTGGATCCAAACCCGAAAACCTCTGGTTGACAAGCCTCCATCTCCCACCAACCGTTCAACCAACCTGGAGGGCCAACGGGAGGGAGAACTACCCCAGTGATTGGCTGCAAGTTGGTAAGTGGAAGAAAAGCCCAAAAATACAGAGGGAGAAATACACCGGCCTAATGAATATCAGATGGTTGAACATTGGCTATATTTACAACCTATTGTCTAACTACTATTCTAATGTAACTTATTTTAACAATGGTGGTTTTCCCCTTACATTATTTATTAGGTTGTTACTGAGTTTTTTCATCAGTCTCTCGACTGGTTTGATGCAGTTCTCCAAGCTGTTCTATCTTATATAAGTCGTTTCATATCTACATACCTGTAACAACACCCTACATCTTTTGTAATTTGCTTTATATATTCTAATCTTTGCCTCCCCCTACAATTCACTCCTTCAATGTTACCCTCCATTATTGATAGACCAATACCTGGATGTCTTAAGATATGCCCCACTAGCCTATCCCTTGTTCTGGTAAGATGCTTCCATACACTTCTTTTTTCATCCACTCGCCTAAGAACCTCTAAATTACTTATTTTGTCCACCCACCTAATCTTTAACATTTTCCTAGAACACCACATTTCAAAATTTCTATCCGCTTCTTTTCCACAGCCCTTATCACCCACCACGATTCACTCCCATATAATGCTAAACTCCAAAGAAAGTGTTTTAAGAAACTTTCCCTAATCTGTAAATCATTGTTTGTAGTTAGTAAGCTGTTTTTCATTTCAAAGGCTTTTCTAGCTTGAGCAATTTTACTTTTGGTATTACTTGTGCTTCTACCATCCTTTGTTATTTTACTCCCTAGATAGTCAAATTCCCAAAATTCCTGTTTGTTTTTGTTGCCTACTTTTAAATTTCCCATCTCTTCTAAACCACTCTTGCTGCTGCACAACACTTTCATTTGTTCTTATTAATTTTCATGAAGTAATCCGTTCTCATAATCTCATCCATTCCATTTAAGATACCATCTAGTTCTTTCTTTGTCTCAGTTAATGCTACTATATCATCAGCAAATCTCAGCATTTTTATTGTTTCTCCTTGAATTTGTATCCTGAGTCAAATTTTTCCTTCACTTCATTTATAGCCTCTTCTATGTACAAGTTAAAAAGTTTTTTTTTTTTTGTTTTAACAGTATAGTATTTCTTTTGCAATCAGTTAATAAATACAATAACTTTAAGCAAATATGAGAAAATCTTAGTAATGTCCTTAGTATTAAAACACAAACGACACTCAGTAGTGTGTTTGAAAAAGACCAAACTGTGAAGAAACAAAAAAAATATATCTATACAAAACCAAACTTGATGAATCGTGAATCAACATCCCGAAACACAAAGTGTTGAAGCTGGAGATGACAATGACGATGGTAGAGATGAAAACGACGCCAATTATGAGACGCCGATGATTAGGAGTTGAAGTAGAAAAGATAAAAATAAAAATTTAAATGACTAACAAAATCGTAGAGGTAAGTCCAGTGGTTTAAAGCGTTTCAGTCTGTGAGTATCTTCGCTGTTGTCAAGGAGGCTAATCGTTAATGGATTCTGATGGTCTTCTAGTTTTTGTAAATGTTTTTCGCTATGTTGTTTAATTTCTTCTTTTATGAAGGGCAGGTTTAGGTCATTGTGCAGTATTTCATTTGTTACGTACCATGGGGCTGCAGTGATCAGTCTCAGGCATTTTGATTGAAAGCGCTGCAGTATTTCTATATTTGATGAACTAGCTGTACCCCATAGCTCTAACCCATACGTCCAAATTGGTTTGAGTATTACTTTGTATACGAGTACTTTATTTTCAAGGGAGAGTAGTTTTACTTTATTTTCAAGTTAAAAAGTAGTGGTGACAATGAACATCCTTGTCATACACCTTTTCTTACAGCAGCTTCTTTTTCGTGCCCCTCAATTCTCAAAACAGCAGTTTGATTCTTATACAGACCGTAGATAACTTTCCTTTCTTTGTATTCAATTCCTAGCCTTTTCAAAGTTTTAAACATTTTACTCTAGTCCAGATTGTTAAATGCTTTCTCAAATGCTTGTTACTGAGTAATGGAAGTTATAATAATTAGGAATTAACATAACTTCCATTGTTTGTACAATTGTGCTTTTGCTACGGTACAAGTTCAACAAGAAATCAACACATTCAGTATAAAATATCAAAGAAGACTCAAAGCATACACGAATTACCTTGCCGCCTCACTTTTAGAGAATATAAATTACAATCGTCGGCTCAAACGAAGATATCTTACAGACTTATTTTAAACTGACATGACAGCACATGAATTAAATCCACAAAGTTCTCCTATTGAACTTGGAAAAATCAACAAGTTTTTTAAACTCACATCAAGAGAAGGTAAAGTGTAAAACAGACCAAGGAAGACAGTAAATTAGTATATTTAAGCCCCCCCCCTCACCCGAATAAGGCAAGCCATGAGCTCAGTTGGCGTAAATGGTATTGATGTCATAATACATTATAGTAAATACATTCTATACCTTGTATATAATTATACCTATATATTTAATTTTCATTAAACATTACTTTATGATATCCATTTTGTTTTTCTTCCAGATTGCCGTCGCCATTTCATGGAGGGTCTCAAGGAGCACCTAGTAACATTCCAGCTCCTGTTGTTCACAGATCATCGGCTGTGCAATCGGGAGGTAATTATATAGTACCCTTTTAAAAAAATATATAAATTTAATAAAATATTAAAACAAAATACAATTGTTAACTTTCAAAATCATTATAAGCCTAATTATAGCGACAATAATTACTGTAGTAAGGAAAGTGTTTCTATGGAAACTAAAGACTACATTAACGCTGCGGACTTTATGAAGAGTAGATACACAAAAAAAAATAGTTTTCTTTATTTTGATAGAGGTGTTCCTTTTCTGTTAATTCATCGGTAGAATTTTCTTTTTATTACAATTACGGAACTTAAAAACTTTTTTTATTATAACATGAAAGTCACGGAAGTGAAAAATAAACATAAATTTATAATATTTCCATGCTAAAGTAGCTAGGAAAATTATAAATTTATTTTACGGAAGTAAGTATCCAATCTCGTGCTCTTTTTAGTACTTCTTTTGTCATAAAATTTTATGCTATATTTTGTAATCCTTTTGAAAGATTTAAACGATTTTATTAGATTCTAGGAATACTATCAATACTTGCATTAAACAGTAAATTACTGTTATACCAAACTATTCTCAAACCAATTTGGATGTATGGAATCCAATTGCGAGCGACGTCTAGCAACTCAAAACATAGAAATCCTGCGATGATCCAATCTAAATTATTCAGAATAATTATAGCATCACTTTGGTACATAAAAAACGACATAGGTACTACACATTGATTTAACTTTTATGTAGTTTGACACAAAATTAATACATTTAATATAAAATACCAAAGAAGACTTGAATCGCCCACAAATCATCTGGTTTCCTCACTTTTAGACAATTCAGACAACACCCGGAGACTAAACCGAAGACATCCTAGAGACTTGTGAAATAAGTATAATATGCGACAAAGTTTTCCCTCCTTTAAAGGGTTTATTTCATTTGTTTAAAATAAAGCAATTTACATATTATTCTTTTCCAAAATATATTGTAGATGGATGTTGCTGCAATCTAAAAAAGTAGGGCTACATTTCTTGTGCATTATAGTTTAACTATTAATTTTGCCTAACTGGTTGTAGTAAAATAAATATTACAAGATAATACTCAGTTGGATCATTTATTACTTGAGTACAATCTTTTCAGTTCCCAGCCATGATTCACCAATTTTATTTTCTCTAGTCATAGTGTTATTTTAACAATATGCAGGGAAAATGCATCAATAGATTGCTGCAATCTTTAAAAAGTTGTGCTGATTTATAACAGTGTATTTGTTAAAAACCGTTAGAATTACTTGTTAAAATAATTTATAACGTACAAGGATACTTTACTCAATAATTTTTATTTAAAAATAAACATCCAAGTGAATGCTGAAGAAAACTGTGTACTGTTAAGTAAATATTAGATGACACGTTTTTAGAAGTTAGTGCAATTTTTATTAATCTAACTTCAAGTTCTTGACTTGACCATAACAGGCAGGTAGGATGTTAAATTATTTTCAATCGATCTGGAAGTTTCACGGCTCCAAAAAATAGTTCTGTTTTTATCACTTGTTTATTTTTTTAAACAATTATTTTTTTCATTAAAAAATAAAATGTTGCTATGAATATAAATACGAATATACTGTCAAAATTTCACGAAAATCTATTCAGTAGTTTTGAAAATTAGCGTGCACAAAAAACCACGCGTTGTCTTTATAATATTAGTATAGATATAAATGACCATCAACAAACCACAGGGACAATCGATACAAGGTTGCGGATTAAATTTAGGAAAATCCATGTTTCTCATATAGACAGCTGTTTGCGGCCACCTGACGTGTCGGAAAACCTTCCGATTTAATTGTATACGTACCAGACGAAATAACAAAAAACATTGTATATCTAAGAGCACTTCAATAAAAAAAATAAAATAAAAAAAAGAGCACAGAATTGTTATAACAAAGTTCTCTTTCAATTGGGGTTTTTAGGCGTAGCAGCGCGCGCAGGGTACAGCTAGTTTTATAAAAAAGAAAAAAAAGCAATTCTGATTTTGAACTTGGTTGAAATAACATTAAATTAGGTGTTATACATGAGATAAATGCTACAAGTTTTATCAGAAAATTGTATGTTCATTTTTTTTTAAATTTAAATTTGGAGTGAAGATAAGAATTTCTGTAACTACATGAATAAATTGAAACGGTGTCTTATTTGAAGCACTGATTAGAGCCTGTTTTTTACTCAGTTAAAAATAACTTTTTTTGAGTAGCTAACATTTTTTTTGTAAACAAATAATTAATGCGCGGGAACCTATATAAGCACACGGTGTAGGCTACGTAAGGGCGAAGTCTTATGGTGCACGTTGGCGTCAAAAGGACAAAGTAATAAAACAATTTTGGTATAAAGCACTCACACAAATTTTTCTGGCCAATATAAATAATGAAAAATACCACCACCTATATTAAGCATGAGTAAACAATGTAAAATACAAAACATAACCTAATTTTAATGATGCGAGGATGACGGTAAAATAAAAATTAATCGCTATTGAACTTGGGGATTTTGATGAGGAACATACGGAAAAACGACTCGTACGATTCTTTCAAAAATCGCTAATCGCACGTTAGCCTACTAAATTTTTTGACCTTTACAAGATAGGGTGTGATTTTCTGTATTTTTTCATTGAACTCTGTAAAAACTTGTGTTTTTAAGATTTTAGCATGAATGCATTTTACTACAAAAGTGTACGTAGCTTAAGTTATAGAAAATTAAAAACCTATAACTTTTACTTCAAGCATTTTTTCTAAAGAGCTTAGTTTAGCGTTAATTAGTGATTTTCTTACTTTCAAGTCGACGTTTTCATTTTATTCCCTCATGATTAAATTAGGTTATTTTTCATTCTACATTGTTTGATTAAAAATATTTGTGTTATATTTTTCATTATTTATATTGCCAAGATAAAGTCGTGTGAGTGTTTTATACCAGATTGATTTTTTCTTTACTCCGCTATTTCTACCATTTGAGAGATGATGAACCCATGTCTTGTCACGAGTTACTACATATTTTGATATCGTTTTACGCATTTTATTTCTAGGTACCTATAGTAAAACAACGTGTACAAACAGGCATATGATTTTATTCATGTTCCAACTTGACTTGCGACTATCGAATGAATTAACATCTCGTCCCTTCATCATAAATATCATCCCTCAATATATTATAAGTTCCCTCAATTTATTATCACAGTTCACAAGGACAGCAAAGGAGTCATGGACATATTTTATTGTACAATATTTTTACAAGAATTTGAAATATTCTAATCCTTGGTTCTTTTTAGTAGTACTTCTTTTAGCAATAACGAATGAGTAATTACTGGTGGTTTGCTTCACGTCCACTGGTAGCGCCACCATCCACGGTGCTACAAACAGTAATCATGAAGACTTATTACAGGCATGTGGCGTTCATAACGGCGGACTTTGAAAGTTAAAGTATCAACAGACTTCGTTCGAGGAGTGGGTTGGGGTTATTAAGCTTTACAATGTGTTTCTTTCTTCTGAGATTTGTTATCTAGCAATCTTTTAATGATTTGTTTATTTACTTCTCTTCTTGCTAAATAATGTGCAGTTATGAAACGGATACTTTATGGTCTGTAGTCTTTATGGAGAGTGTGTCGGATATGTTTAAACAGTGATTCAGTGGTCCTTGCTTCCTCCGCTTTTATAAGACAGTTTATTGTTTATTATTCAATTATTAATTCAATACTGTGACGAAAAGAGTCCCAGTTGACTTTGTAGACTTCAGTCTCCGAGTGTTCCTTACCATACGCTCAGTAGTAAGTTGTTATTTGTTGTTAAAATTTTGTACTTAAACCGTTTAAAGTTTTGTTTACATTTTGCGGAGCATGCACTGTACATTGCGTTAACCAATCAGGTGGGTTTGCATGTTTTTGTGACTTCTTTTCTCCTAATTTAAATTAATACGCGGCAATTATACACCGTTTCTCCCACACTTATCATTGTAGTCGCATGTTCCTAATATAACTATATCGTTTACTTATAAAGTTAAGTACAGTAATTATTTTTTTCTAGCGGTACTTGTTATAATTTGTTCATTGTATTTAGTTTTCTAAATCACTTTCATGCGTACGAGGCTATTTTATTGTTAACATTTAAAATAAATTTTGAATATAAAAAAAAAATTCCAATCTCTTAGCACAGTTTTAAAAGGAATTCATTAAAACTTTTTGTTAGCGTTATTTATGGAAAGCCTTACAAGAAATGCATAAAAGGTGTATTCTCAAGAAACCTTTTTGTGAAGGAAAGCTAAAACTTCATTTTGTGAGATTGTGGAGACAAGTTTAAAGATCTTTAAACTAGTACGTATTATATTAAACACCTGCAATATGTGTAGATCTAAATCATATACTTTTCAACAACCAACATAATTTATCTTGTTTTTTTTGTTGTAAGTTTATTTAAAGTTGGATTTACAGCTTGGTCATTGGCAACTACAGTGCGTTACGGTACATAAATATTTTTTTTTTACTAAATATATTTTTACTAAATATTTAAAAAATGTTATTTCTTTTGGAATTATACATTTATTTCTTGAATTAAACAATTTTGTATTGATTAACCAATTAAAAAATTTGAAAGAACAAAAATTTACTCTGCTGGTAATTTATAAAATAAAAAAATGAAGCAGTTAACCATTTTTGTAAGACTATATTGGAGTCTTAACAGAACATTTTTAACAACTCTGTGTTTACAAATCCTAATTTACTTGTTGGAGGCCTTCGGGCCAGCCCAGTCAGTCAGCTGGTAGAAAGTCGCTATTATTTGTTAAGTAACACCGGTTAGGCAAGTGACTTTGTATGGTGACAAGTTGACAGCCATCCATGAACAAACTCTATTGGGGGTCCCTGTTCAAACTCATGTCTAATCCACGTTAAAAAAAAATACCGCAAAAAGCAGCGATCAAATTGGGTAGTTGTCAACAATGTACAGTTCCTGATAACAAATAAAAGCTAAAAAAAAAAAACTTGGAGTTATTAGTTATCACTGTAACATATCACTGACCTTTCTCAATAAGATCCCTTGACCAGAGGCATCTTATCTTGGGCGAGCCTGTTGCCATAGTGGTTAGAGCAACTGGCTTCTGCGCTGGGGTTGCAGGTTTGATTCCCGATCAGGTCTGGCATTTTTTCATCACTCATCTTCATGATTCTTGCCTGCATTAGCAGCAATTGCAAAACAGACGTAAAACCAAAAAAGAGGCATCTTAGATGACCTAAGTACATGGTGTTGTACTTGCGTACATTATTTCCATAAGAGGATTATTTTTGTCAAGCTTAATCTTGTATAGTTTTGTAATGACATCAGTTACAAAATGGTATTACAATAGAACCTCAAAAACTCAGCCATTATGTGAACTTCAAGTTTGTAGAGTTTTTGAAATACAAAGTTATTCAGAATGAGGAGTAGATGAAAAAATACAACTATGATATTTGCTGAAAATTATAATGTTTCCTGTATTAAAAAAAGTACAGTAATAATAAGAATATCAATTTAATTGTGTATTTATTTAAATAACATAGGTATAAAAAACTTACTTGTTTACAAGTGATAAAAGTTACATACCTTTATACATTCCTACTAAAAAATTATACCTACACTTAAAAAATTAAGAACTAAACAATCACTAATGTACACGTTGACACAAAAACACATCCACTTACTGGGCGTTTTAGCGCAGAACTAGTTTGACAACATGCACTATCATATCCAAAAACTTAACCGTGGTTGTGCCATGTGATTTCGTAACTCATCTTTTATTAGTTTCAACATTTAAAATGAGTATATAGTTTCTACCGCAGAAAATAAATGCGGTAGAAATGGACTTCTTACGCAGAAGTTGTCTGGTTTCTAGGGTAGACCGGGTTAGAAACACCGAAATTAGAGCTCGTACACAAAAACAAGACACCACAATGGAGGAAATCGAAAAACGACGTCTGGTATGGCTGGGACATGTGCAAAGAATGGGAGATGAGAGATGGCCAAAGAAAATAATAAACTGGACCCCTTGGGGACGAAATAAGCGTGGTAGACCACCTGAAGCATGGATAAAGCAAGTATCGAAAGATATGCATGCTAGACAATTGGAGGGAGGAGACTGGATGGATAGAGAGGGGTGGCGTATGGGATGCGAGAGACGGCCAGAGCTGTAGAATAACTCGCTTGATATATATATATATAGTTTCGGCAAAACTTTGATATATGTAGTATTTCAGACTGAGCTGTGCAGGTTAAGGCTTTGCCCACACTTATATCATAGTATTGATAATAATTTAGTGGATAACAATTAACATTACTCTAATATTTGAAATCATTAAAGTGAAGCAGTGGATTCTGAAATTGACACCTTTGGTAAAAATATTTATGTAATTCTTAGATGGTGTGACTGTTGTTTTCAATATTTTGAGGTCCCTGCATTTGCCAGGTTCATCCACACATTAAATCGCTACTGGATGCTAAAGTGGCATTCCATTGCTGATATGCCCATATAAAATTTTTTAACTAAAGTACTAGGTAGCAATTTATGTATTTTGTACATTTTTATTTTATTTATTTCAACTCCAGTTTAGAATAACTATCCCATTGTTTTTTTATAACTTTTAATGTTAAAAATAGGTTACATTTCTGATTATTTAACTTGAATAAAAATAGAAAAACATAAACAATAAAGAACTATTATTATTAATCAATTTCTCTGTTAATTTTGAATTTAACCCACCAGGTTGGTCTAGAGGTAAAGTCGTCGCCAAAATCAGCTGTTTAACAGCTGATTTTCTGAGACGAAGGTTCCTGGTTCAAATCCTAGTAAAGGTAGTTACTTTTATATGGATTTGAATACTAGACAGTGATTGCCGGTGTACTTTGATGGTTGGGGTTCAATTAACCATACTCTCTCAGGAGTGGTCGACCTGGGTCTGTACAAGACTGCACCTCATTTTCACGTCATACATATCATCCTCATCTCATTGGATCATGGGGTTGCATATTGTTTGAATTAAACAGATTGCAACGTAAACATGTTAGGAATTAAAAAAAAATTTGAATTTGGAGGAAGAAGAATAATATTTATTGTAATTAATAATCTGTTTAATATCTTAGGATTGTGTATATATGATCAGAGAACATTAGTACTAATTATAAACTGCAGTAATTATATCATACTTCAGCATTCAGGTACAAATAATTTACAAGGTTTAATTTTTTTAAATTTTTAGGTACCGGTCCACTGAAATGCCCATCAACGAGCAGTTCACGCTCAACAAGTCCGTCTCATTCTTTTATACCCACTCCTAGAGTAAATCGCACATCATTGAATGAAAAACAGCTTTCAGGGTAAGTAATTATACATGTTTAAAATTTGATTATCCTTTTTTAGAATAAAAGTCTAAGTTGGATTTTTGTTTGGTTTTATATTTACGTAATAGTATAATCTAAAAAATTTGTTATCAAACTAATGTTAAAAGTATTTTTGAATGATAGTTTTAGTATGTGTATGTGGGGAACATTTTTGTCTCATGATCTAATACGTAATAAAAACTTTTCTTATCCGTATAAAATAAAATAAGGTATTTGTTTTGTTTTGCTGAGAATGGATTTTGAACCGTTGATAAGCTCATAAGTTTTGAGGTCCACTCAGGTTACAATAATATAATGTTATGAAAGAAATTTGTCTCTGAATGCTTTAAGGTAAGTATTAAACTTGTAATAGCTCAAAGGACTTTGTCAAAATAATTTAGTGAAGTTCAGGGTACCTTGTAGTATGTTTGTATAATATAAAGTATATACAAGGTGTGGCTATTAAATAACGAGACTGACGTACTAAAAAAATTTATTTTATACATAATCACTTGTCACCTTCAATATACACTCCTTCTATATTATCCCTACAACACTCCATGCGATTTTTCCATTGTTGGAAACAGTGCTGGAAGACATCTTCTGTCAGCTCCTTCAGGACACGTGCCGCTTTCTCTTTTACAGCTTCCTTAGACTTAAATCTTGTCTCTTTTAATGCAGATTTCACCTTTGGGAACAGGTAGAAGTCACATGGTGCAAGATCTGGTGAATAAAGTGGATGTTCTAACACTGAGATGCTGTACTTGGCTAGGAACCTCTTGACAGATAACGCGGAATGAGCTAGCGCATTGTCTTGGTGGAGAATCCATGATTTGTCCTTCCACATTTTGGGGCGTTTTTTCCTTACTCTTTGATGTAGTTTAGAAAGTACCTCAAGGTAGTAATATTGATTAATTGTTTGACCTTCAGGAACCCAGTGAAGGTACACAATCCCATGGATATAAAAAAAAATCATCATTGCTTTAAATTTTGACTTGTTTTTTTGGCTCTGGTGAAGTTCGGCTCTTCCAGTGCATGGATTGGCCCTTTGTTTCTGGATGATAAGTAAAAAGCCACGTTTCATCACATGTTATCGTTTCCAAAAAATTTGGGTAATTTTCAATTGCGTACAAAGTGTCAGTACAAACATTTTTGCGAGTTTCATTTCAAACATTTTTGAGCGGCATGTGTCCTGAAGGAGCTGGCAGAAGATGACTTCCAACACTGTTTCCAACAATGGAAAATTTGCATGGAGCATTGTAGGAATAGAGGAGTGTATATTGAAGGTGACAATAAGTGATTATGTATGAAATAAAAATAAATTTTTTTACATCAGTTTCATTTTTTTTAATAGCCACACCTCGTATATAATGTTTTATGTGCTTAATTAACCAATTTTTCAAACTGTACTTCATTATACTTTACAAACAGTAGTAGGCTGGACCATATGATGTTTTGTTAACGGAATGGGTAATCTTGCATAAAATAGCCTTCTCCAATTCCTTTTTTGAACTTAAATCATGAGTCATAACCTTTGTTTGTTACATATAAGTGTGAAATGTTAAATACTAAATGATTAGGCTATTGTAATTAAGTAAATAAAATATTAAAGTTTATGTTTACGCACTGGATAGGTCTAGAGGTAAAATCATTGCCGAGAGTCAATTGTCAAACAGCTGATTTTCGGAGACAAAGGTTCCTGGTTCAACTTCTAATAAAGATAGTTACTTTTATACAAATTTTAATACTAGACAGTGATTACCGGTGTACTTCGATGGTTGAGGTTCAATTTACCATAATCTCTCAGGAATGGTTGGCCTGAATCTGTACACGACTACACCTCATTTACACGTCATACATATCATCTTCATCCCATTGGGTCATACCCATACCCATGCAGGACTAAAATATATTTTTAGTTTTAGAGTGGAGAAATAAATAAAAAGACAGGTTTAGGTCTCAGAATATAAGTTGAAAAAGAAAATTACTATTAACATAATTTTTAATTACAGACTGTTTTCTTATTTACAGGGTACGAGCAGTCGGTGTTGTTCGAAATTCTTCTTCGTCACTGAATAGTCCATACAACTCAGTGTCAAACAAAAATTCTATGCTTGATAAATTCAAGTTATTTAATGCTAAGGAGAAAACTAAAACAGGTAAATTTTAGTACAGTGTATGGATTATAACTGATAGATGTGTATTTACTTTTGGTTATTATGAAATTCATTCTGTAAGCCTGACTTGCATATATGACACAAATTTTCTTTTTTATGGGCTGTTTAATTTTTTATTGTAAGTATTAATAGTTGAATTATTTTATTGCAGCATAAAATTGTGTTAGTGTCCATCAAATGTTTTTTTGTCGGTCTCTCAGCTGGTTTGATACAGTTCTCCAAGCTGTTCTATCTTGTGCAAGTCGTTTCATATCTACATACCTGTAACACCCTACATCACTTGTAAATTGCTTTAAATATTTTAACCTTTGCCACCACCTACAATTCACTCCCTTAATATTACCCGCCATTATTGATAGACCAATACCTGGATGTCTAGATATGCCAAACTAGTCTATCCCTTTTTCTTTTAAGATGTTTCTGTATACTTCTTCTTTCAACCACTCGTCTAAGAACCTCTAAATTACTTATTTTGTCCACCCACCTAATTTTTAACATTTTCCTATAACACCACATTTTACATTCACTCACATTTTTCACGTTTCACTCCTGTATAATGCTACACTCCAAACATAATGTTTTAAAAAATTTTCTAACCTGTAAATCAATGTTTGTAGTCAGGATGCTGTTTTTCTTTTCAAAGGCGTTTCTAGCTTGAGCAATCCTACTTTGTTATCACTTGTGCTTCTTCCATCCTTTGTTATTTTATTCCTGTGATAGCAGAATTTCCCAACTTCCTGTATGTTTTTGTCGCCTACTTTTAAATTTCCCATTTCTTCTAAACCACTCTTGCAGCTGCACCACATTTTTATTTTGTTCTTATTAATTTTCATTATGTAAAGAATAAGTGAAGTGAAGTAAAGAATGAGAAAGAATTTTTAAAATGTTATGATGAAACAAATACATTGAAGGTATCCTGCATGACTATTTAAAAAATCAGCTTGGAGAGCAAATTGTTTTAAAAAGCCTTATTAACTGCTTTGGTTATTAGAGACTTCTATGGGTTTTGGATCCAGTAGTTTTAGCATGTAATATTTTGAGACCTTAGTCCATTGACCAAAAACTTCCTTCAGTGTGGCCAACACATGGTGTAGTGGCCAGCACAACTGACGTGAATGCCAGGAGTTTCGGTTTGATTTCTGATCAGGTCTGGCATTTTTTCATCACTCATTTTCTACTAGCACCCTTCATCATTATTTGCATTAACGTGCAAAAGTGTCAGATGTGAAGGAAAAAAGCAGAGTCTAGCAATCAATGAGCCATGGTGGTGACTTCCTGCAAACATTGTTTTTTATATTTCCCATAGTTATACCTTGCACTTGTACACCTAAGAACCTCTAAATTACTTATTTTGTCCACCCACCTAATCTTTAACATTTTCCTATAACACCACATTTCAAAAGCTTCTATCCTCTTCCGTTCTACAGCCCCTATCACCCACGTTTCACTTCCGTATAATGCTACACTCCAAACATAATGTTTTAAGAAATTTTTCCTAATCTGTAAATCAATGTTTGTAGTCAGTAAGCTGTTTTTCATTTCAAAGGCTTTTCTAGCTTGAGCAATTCTACTCTTGATATCACTCGTGCTTCTACCATCCTTTGTTATTTTACTCCCTAGATAGCAGAATTCCCCAACTTCCTGTATGTTTTCGTTGCCTACTTTTAAATTTCCCATCTCTTCTAAACCACTCTTGCTGCTGCACAACACTTTCGTTTTGTTCTTATTAATTTTCATGAAGTAATCCTTCCTCAAGATCTCATCCATTCCATTTAAGGCATCCTCTAGTTCATTCTTTTCCTCGGCTAATACTACTATATCATCGGCAAATCTCAACATTTTTATTGTTTCTCCTTGAATTTTTATTACTACGTCAAATTTCTCCTTCACTTCATTTATAGCCTCTTCTATATACAAGTTAAAAAGTAGTGGTGACAAAGAACAACCTTGTCGTACACCTTTTCTTACAGCAGCCTCTTTTTCGTACCCCTCGATTCTCAAAACAGCCGTTTGATTCTTATACAGACTGTAGATAACTTTCCTTTCTTTGTATTTAATTCCTAGCCTTTTCAAAGTTTTAAACATTTTACTCCAGTCCAGATTGTCAAATGCTTTCTCTAAATCTACAAATGCCATAAAAGTAGTTTTATTTTTCTGTATCCTTTTCTCAATAATCAGTCTCAGAGCCAATATTGCATCTCGAGTTCCCATTCTCCTTCTAAATCCAAATTGGTCATCGTCCAATACTTCTTCTACTCAGTGTTCTATTCTCCTGTATATAATTCTTGTCAGTATCTTAGATGCATGGCATGTTAGGCTGATGGTTCTGTAATGTTCACACTTCTCCGCTCCTGACTTTTTTGGTATTGGAATCATAATATTTTTTTTAAAGTTCGATGGTACCTCTCCACTCTCATACATTCTGCACACAAGTTTGTATAATTTGTTTTGAGCAACTTTGCCACATCGTAATAATAATTCCGATGGTATGTTATCTATTCCTGGTGTCTTATTCATATTCATATCCTTAAGTGCCCGATCGAATTCTTCTCGTAGTATAGGGTCCCCTTTTTGATCTTCTTCAACATCAGTTTCTTGTTCTATCACATCATATTCTAATTCTTTTCCCATGTAGAGTTGATTTACGTATTCCTTCCATCTTTCAGCTCTCTCTTGGCCATTCAACAATGGTTTACCACCTGCGCTTTGTAAATTAACAGCTTTCATCTTTCGTTCTCCAAAGTTTTCCCTTATTTTTCTATAAGCTGCGTCCACTTTACCAACTGCCATTTTACTTTCAATGTCCGTAAATTTCGCTCTGATCCACTCTTCCTTCGCTTTCTTACACCTTTTGTTTATGGTATTTCTCAAGTAGCAATATTGCCTTTTACCTCTCTCGTCCTTTGCGTTTTTATATTTTCTTCGCTCATCCATCAGTTCTAAAATATCATTAGTAATCCACGGTTTCCTACCTCTTCTTTTAGTATGTCCTAACCATTCTTCCGCTGCTTTCACTACCACCTCCTTGAAGTTTATCCACTCCTCCTCTACATTTCCTGTGTCATTACCTCTTTCTTCTATCCCTTTTTGAATACTCTCCTGGAAACCTACCTGGTTGTCTTGTTCTCTTAGTTTGTCTACATCCCACCTAGCATTTCCCTGTCCCTTCTTCAGTTTTTTAAGTTTAAGCCTGCTATCCATTACTACTAAGTTATGATCACTCCCTATGTCTGCACCTGGATAGGCTTTACAGTTCATAATCTGGTTTCTGAATCTTTGTCTAACCATTATGTAATCTATTTGGTATCTTCCCTTGTCACCTGGCATCATCCAAGTGTATAACCTCCTTTTGTGATTCTTAAAAAGTGTATTGCCTATCACTAAATTATATTTGGAGCAGAAATCTACCAGCCGACTCCCTCTGTCATTTCTCTTCCCTAGACCATATTCTCCGACTATCTTTCCTTCTTTTCCTTCTCCAACTACTGCATTCCAGTCTCCCATAACTATCAAATTTTCATCACCCTTGACATATTTTATTACTTCATCTAATTCCTCATATACTTGTTCTATTTCTTCCTCTCTGTGTGAAGACGTAGGCATGTAGACCTGCACTATAGTGGTAGACTTTGGTTTCGTATCTACTCTAACCATGATAATCCTATCACTACACTGCTTATAGTAAGTCACTCTTTGTACAATTTTTTTATTCATTACTAGACCCACTCCGCCCTACCCTCCGATGGCTTTAGTGTTAATAACCCTATAATCCCCGGACCAAAAGTCTTGATCATCATCCCAGCGTACCTCACCAATGCCTACAATATCTAACTTCAACCTATCCATTTCCCTTTTTAAATTCTCTAACCTACCAGTTTGTTTTAAACTCCTAACATTCCATGTTCCAACTCGCAGAATTTCAGAAACTTTTATTTTTTTGATGAAGTCCCCTCTGATAGTCCTCGCCCGGAGATCCGAATAAAGGACTAGTTTATCTCCGGAATGTTTTACCAGAGAGGACGCCATCATAAATTTTTCATATTTTGAAGTTCTCGAAGTTCTTGAAGATCTGCATATACTAAGTAAGCCTAACCAGAATCATACATGAAGGAGTTTCCTTACGATAATTCTAGTCAGACAGAAAAAGCTGCAGTTTACTGTTGCTTTCAGCTTTTTGGTTGGCAGACTGAGTGCCCCAAGCCACCGTCTGCCAGGGTGGAATGGGCAGCCCTTCCAGTTCCATTCACCATGAGCCGGTTATCGTGCTGATGAGCGGTCACATGGTTACTAACAGGCCACACAACGTGAATGTATGGATAGGACACTAGCCTTCTATCCCGGCTGGTTCCCTTAAGCCTTTTGTAAAAGGAATTAAGGGGTGTCCTTCCAGTTGACGACAGAAGCCCTTTATAGCCCTCTTTCATATTATAACATTATATATTTGCTTTTTAAAATTCAAAGAAAAAGTTCCCTACATAAACTGAAATTCAATAGTAATATTAAAAATTCATCAATCTGATAATAAATTTTATGAGAGAAGAATTTCTCTTTAATCATTCAGTTGCTTAAATTTAAGAAAATCTTATTTCTGTGAAATTATTCTTTTGATGAATTGCTGATAAAACTTGATTTTTTTTTAAGTGTAAATTTAGTTGCAAAGAATAAAAATTTTAAATTAATTAGCATTTATTTAATTTGATAGTATGTTTCTTTACTATAATAATTTTAATTAATTTTCTGCAATTATTATCTTATCTGTAAATAATCTGTATTATGGCAGAGTGTGTTTGCAATTAATTTCTTTAGAATGTAGAGTTTTAGTTTATTTGTTTATTTAGAATATAGTTCAAAGATTCTTTGAATGAAAGTAGATGGAGATGTATTGCGATTTAAAAAAATTTTGTGGTCTTTTTGTAGGTACTGGAAGTGCAAAACGTACATCTAGCTCAAGTGGATTTAGCTCTGCTCGTTCTGAAAGAAGTGATTCATCAACAAGTCTATATAGCGATGTGAAAACAAGGTATTATTTATTTATAAATATTATATTAAATCAATTGTTTGGTCACTGGCAACTACAGTGAGTTGTGAAATATTACAAAGTATAAGGGAAAACAAGTTTCCCGGAACCCAAGAATTTAAGATAATTTTTCACCTGATAAACTTGATTCGACTGATTTTTTTATTAGTTCAGTGATGTATTAACAGCCAGGATTATTATTGATGCAGTGGGTTTGGTTATTTCTATAATTTTGTATCATCATATGTGACCATTTTAAACCACATATTCTTTCTTCCATCCATCCAGTGTTCTGTTTTCCTTTTCATGGAAGACCTTGAAGTAAACAATCTGAATTTGGTTCAGCCCATTAGGTTTTTTTTTCATTTTTTTCTGATACTTTAAATCCTTTCTGACTTCTTTAAACCATTTTTTGGACCCCTTAGGTTTATTGTTTAGTCTTAAAAATTTGTTTTGTCATCCATTCCATAAAGTATCCTCAGGAATTTAGTGTTTTCGTTGATAATTAAAAAATACCGTATTCTGGTGGTTAGAAAAATATATATTTCAATTTTAAATAATACAGCTGTTTAAAAATCCTACATAGGATGTTTAATAAAGTAATTAAATAATAATTCATTGAATATTATAAAAATTCATTTGTTTTTATATATTATAAGTAGTTGTCAAAATGATACATTGGTGACTACTATACAGAAAAAACGTTCTAACTTGGGACCTTTTAAGATCGCCTGAACACCCCGTATTTTCTGTGGGCCTTCTACTATCCCCACCCTAAGGCTGTAGTGCCCACAAGGAGGTATTATTCACACACTTTGAGAAACACTGGTTTAGACTATTTCAAACTTTGTCTTCTTATTGGGGATTCTGCATATACACAGACTATTAATCTGTTGTTATGAAATAACTATTATCATCGTCTTAATTCTTCTTCCAGTTTCCTTGGTCTCAGCAGTACTCTTCAATTCTCTCTAACAATGAATCATTTTTCCTCCATGAAACACAATTTTTCATGCCTAAACCATCGCAACTTGTCCATTTGTAGTTGTTCTCTAATTACATCTTTTCCTGTACTCCCCAGTATACACCTTAAACTTTGTATCTACTGCCTGAATTCTAATCTCTTCATTCCTTCCACCTTTCAATGGCTCTGCTACTTATATCAGTATTGGCACAAAGTATGCATTGTACATAACTTTCGTACAATGCATAGGAACTTTTTAATTCGAGACTAAGCTTCTCACAATTTCGAAGAAACCAACTTGCCTTCTGCACTCTTTTACTTGACTCCTTTTCTAATATTCATTTGATGAATAAACAGTCCCTAAGTTTGTGAATTCTTTATTCTTACACGGCCAGACTGCCTGTACCTACTTGTCCAAAGAATGCCAAGCTAAATCCCGTTATTTTACCAGGTAATTTTGAAAAATTGTTAAAAATTTTGTAAGTGACACAGGAGAAAGTTTTTAGTATTATATTTTTACCTTAAATTCTCCTCCTTCTGCTCATGTAAGTAGTAATGGGGAAAAACTTTTAAACAGCTTCAATTAATTTAAAGTTAAAAAATTTTAACTATAATTGAAAAATTTTCATTTTTGAAAGTGTTGGGAGAAGTCTTAATATTTTTTAATTTTTTTTCATTTATATCAAAAGAAAGTAATTCGCACACCGTAACAAAATCGTACGAAAGTCACACTAAGAACAGCTGTAACCAAAATAAAGATTGCTGTTTGTGTACTTGAAACTATCAATATTTTGTAAGAATTGAAACAATTGATATGTTCAGTTAATACACAATATATCGTTAGATAGACATATACAGTTACTATACTTTAAAATATGAATGGGATCTATTGAGAAATAATCAAAATACAGCGCGATATTTAATTAATACAGCGCACCTTAAAGGTGGGTTTAGACACAACGATAAAACATAACAATTGTCTGCAATGACAAATTGGTACGTTTTGTCGGATATTGGGCGTTGCGTTTACACATATCCGTCTTTTCCTCTAACCTCTGTGAGTAGTTTATTGGCATGGTGTTTAGTAGCATAATTAAATATTGACAGTTGTTAAGTTTTAAAGTAAAAATTAATTAATTAAACGGTTGAGTACAACTTGTTTATTTCACACAATTGAGGAGTTACTACTGAGGTCTATGTGCATTATTTGTCTAGCAACAAATGCAAAAAGAAAAAGAAAGCCTAGAAGTAAGTGGTTTCAGCAATGGTTACTAAGGAAGAAGTTATCCCATGTGAAGTTGTTGAAAGAATTAACCAGTGAACCCTCTGACTGGAGAAACTACTCGAGGATGAGTGAGAAGACTTACAAAGAATTATTGGATATGGTTTCTCCGTGGATTAAGAGGCAAGACACCATAATGAGAAAGTCTTTATGCCCACATGAAAGACTTAGTGCTACATTATTTATTAAAGTTATTAATCCAGGTTTCTTCATCAGATTCATCAATTTGTGCTTGTAGAATTCCTTGGTTGTTCGACACCATTCAAAAAGTTGAGAAGATCGAAATACCATTATTGAGGTTTCTAAACTTCATCAGCACCTGCTTCGGATTTAATAGAATTGTTCATTTTACCCAACTCCTTCTTGCATACTGTTCTTCAGACGGGTCCACTTTATATTTATTGACTAGTTCAGCGTTACGATAAGTCTTTTTTGTTTCTATCCGAATAGTCTTTATTTTTAACTTGCCACGAGCGCGGCAAGCTTTTGTAGAGTTCTGTAAACTCTGCCAGGAACTCACGAGAGGCTTGACCGAGGTCTGACATTTTAATAGTTTACCTATAACAAAATTTAAAACGAACCAACGCAAAACACACTGCGCTGCAACCACGGATAAACTGGGGTTTAGTTTGGAACGATATGACTGAGTCATCTTTACATGCACCTACTTATTGCTACGACATGAAATTGATAGAAATTTCCATCAACCTTCCAATCTGATTCCAGTTCCGATAAGTCGTAACAACTTCCGGTTTACACATTACTCTTGTCTGCAACGTTTTGTCGTTGCAGACAAATTGTTACGTTTTATCGTTGTGTCTAAACCCGCCGCAAGATTTATCCTTGTTCCATGTTTCTGCCTTATTTCCTCACATAACTTCTCTATTAACACTTATTACAGTATAACTATATTTTATAATTATTTTGAGTACACTTCTTGTTGATTTTTAGTGTCAGATTTTGAGACTAATAAAAAAGTTAATGTATTTGTTAATAAAAATGTGCTATCTAAAGATTTTTACTTATTTTTATTATTAAGTTTGTAGTTATATGAAGATTTGAATTGACTTGGCTAGGATGCTAAGTTAAGCTTAACTCTACCAGAAACATACGGAGACCTTATGTGCACACCTTATGTTTAAAATCAGAATTTTTTTAATCTATTCATTTGTAATTTTTTAATTTGTACCATAATTTTAACATTTCAGTTGTTAAAAAATTAGTTGAAATATAACTACAGTCCAACCCCGCTAATCCGAACTAATTGGGACCGAACCCCGTTCGGATCGGCAGAAAGTTTGGATTATCCGGGTTTTTCCAAGAAACATTTATAAAATGTACCTATTACATGTCATATTAGGCATAATGCTGGAAACATTAATAGACTACTGAACTAGTAACCAAATACTGATAAAGGTATAAAAAAATTAAATAAACTTCTCTAGCCATTTAAAACAGAAAAACAAAAATATTTAAAACACTACCTACAGTAATTACGAACTGCAGAACTGCCCCTCTGCCCGACGCAGCGATTGCACCATTCCAATAGTTTTTGTTCGTTTGCAAACGTGAAGGTCATTGACAGTCGCCGGTGTGCCCTATTATGTTATTTATAGCTCAACAGTCACTTTTTTCCCTATGTCTGATGTTTACATTCCACAAAATAGGTTTGTCAATGCTCATGAAAAATGTGAAAGAACAATTGATTAGAAAATCGTGGAAACCTTTCTGGCCGAGTCTAACGATCACGGAATTATCAGAAAATACAGATGAGAAACACGAAGTTATTGATCTTATGAAACAAATCCCAGGCTGTGAAGAAACTGATGACACTGATGTTGCAGAGTGGTTGTCGGCAGATAAAGATCAAATTATAACTGATGAGGAAATTGTTTCAATAATTAATCACGATTCAGAGGAATATGTGGAAGATGAACCAGATGGAGCCCCAGCGATTTCACACACGGAAGCAGCAAAGGCGATGGAGAAATCACTGCAGTACATAGAGCAGCATCCTAATGCTATACCTGCAGACATAATGTTTATGAGATGGTGGTTAAATACAGCGACGTCTGCTAGGTTCTCATCACTCCGCCAACAAAAGATAACTGACTTTGTGAAAAGTGATCAATAATGCGTTCATGAGTAAACTATCCATATGTACAGTACTGAATTTATACAACTATTTTGTTTCCGTAAATAAAATTTTTTTATTTTAATATAATATTTTTTTTTATTTTTTTAGGATCAAAACGGGTTCGGATTAAGTGGGTTTTCGGACTAGTGGGGTTCCACTGTATTATTTTCTTCTTCTGTTTTTATTTCTATTTTTTGTGATTTGTGTATTAATGTATGCCATAATTTTTTTAACAGTGCAGTGGAAAAGAAAGATGTTGGTCAAAATGATTTAAATAAAAATCCTGGATTAAGAAAGAAACTAGTCAAAGCAGGAGCTGGAGAAACTAGAGTTGTACGAATACCGAGCAAGACTGTTCTTAATAAACCATCTAGTGTCAAAGTAGAACAAGTCTCTACAGAGAAGGTTGTAACTGATGAGGTTGGTATTTTATACCTGAATTTTAGGAATTTCAATTACATATTTCTCAGTAATTTACAAATAAAAATCTTTATAATGCATCCTGCAGCTTACAATCAATTCTAATGTAAAAAAATGCTTTAATTTTTTTTTACTTTTGTTTATAGCTTTAATACTACTCAGTTTTACCTTTTTATTGTACAATTTTTTTTTTTTACTAACATGTTTCTGTGGATCCACCATTATCAGATTACACAAAATTAGAAAATAAATAAAGTTAAAAATTAAAATAGTCATTTACAGCTGTTGGTGTAAAGTTTTACACGAATAACTGGAGATACATCTTCTACAGATTTTAATATAGTGTTTCAGTTTTTAAAATTTTTGTACTCAGAAGACAATGGATCCACCGAAACATGTCAGTAAAAATTTTAAACTATTTTTACCTTAAAATTTCTTTCCAACTCGTAAGTAGATTTAACAGTGTGAAATAACTGAATATTGTTTTTATGTTTGAAGTTTATCTGGTTATTTAGTTGCTGTATTTACTGTACAAAATTTATTTTTTCTTATTTAAGTTATTTTAGTAATGTTCAGGATAGATTGATCAAAATTCATTTGACTAGGACACAAGAAACGAAAGAGAAAATGTTTAGAAAGAGGCTGATGTGAACTGGTACACTATTATTGGAGTCTGATATGTTATAACTGGGAGCTACATGTAATAAAATTGTGTAATTTTCAGTTTTATGTTGTTGTCTAACTGTAATTTAAAATTGTATTCACTGTTCATTAAAGAATGTATTTTCTCTTTCAATTTTGTTTTTTCGTTACATCATAAAATGCTTAATTTTCTCTTCATTGGTGTAGTGGTCAGCGCAATCTATGGATTCTTTCCCATGGGTCTTGGGTTCACTTATTTTCATTGGTTCACCATTCATTGGCTGTATTAGCATTAATGTGCATTACATTACAATGTAAAACAAAACAAAAACACCTTTTGTGCTAAAACAATTATTCAAAACATTTTTCTTACATTGTTATGACTGGTTGTTCCATTTATTGTTGATTTTTGCTTAAAAATGCCATTTATAACCCTTTAAATGCTGAATTGGGAATGGTATTTAGAGCACCTTTGTGCTGAATGAGGAAGTCAACAACCCCATTCTTGTAAGAATTCTGACAAATGACAACATGGTAAATATATTTAAGACTGATACATTGAATAATTTAAATTCAACTGCTCATTAAACCAGGTACCAAAATAATTTCCGACTGTTGGAGGGGATACAAAACGTTTGAGTTAGAAGACACGGGTTTTCAACACTTCACGATGAATCATAAATTTTTTTGACTCTGAAACTGGAGCAGTTACTCAGTGAGTAGAATATATGTGGGGATCAGCTAAATGCCAAAATAAGAAACACAGAGGTACAGCTCATCATCAGTTGGATTCTTTGGAAAATACATGTGGTGGTTGGCAGTAGCGACTTAAGCCGGAAATTGCTACCTAACACTTCCCAATGACATTCCTGCATTCAGGGAATCACAGAAATGTAAATAATCGTCATATACTCATGTAAATTGTAAAAGTATATTATTTAACTTTTGTTCAATATAGTTTGTTTTGTTATTTTTAATACATAAGTATAATCTAAGGATAGTGGTCGGTTTAATGCATTAGTACCTAAATCTGAAATGTGGAATAACACATATTTTAGTTTAATCGTTACTCAACAGATGGCAGAATGCTACGAATTACTTAAAGACAGATTATAAAGCCATCAGCAAAAATACGTGAACCCCAAGTGAAAATTTAAGTGCGGAATGTAAACATAACATGAACAATAGCCAAAAATGAACAATGTTGGTAACATAAATATTTGGGACTAGTAGCCCTAGTTTTGAAAAATTCTCAGGATAAAGACCTCTAAACCTGGTGGTTTCTTCCAAGCAGAAGTCCTGGCATCATCTAATAAAAATATCCGTGAATGTTAATGTCTGTATTTAACTGTTTGTAATTTGTTGTTACAGACGAGAGTAATGCAGACACACCAGTTACAGTATATTCAACAGCACAACCAACAACAAATTCATCATCAACAGCATCAGCAACAACAACAAATACATCAACAGCCTCAACCACAATTGCAACAACCCAGTAATCAACAACAAATTCATAATCTACATAACTTACAGCATAAACAACCATTACAAACAACAAGATTGCAACAAGAACAACAGTTGAAACATCAACAACCGCAACAGCAAATTCAACAACAACAACAACCTCAGCAAATGCTGGAACAACAAGTGACAGATAGTAAACCAATGGAAGAATCTTCCAGACCGGGATCTATGGTGAATGAACCGCTCAGGATAGCAGGAGGTAGTGGTATACCTAAACCAACTGCTGCTGTAAAAGGCACTTCAAAACCAACTCATAGTGTTGCTCCTATGTTAACGCAATCAGTATCACCTCAACAATCTGATTCAAAACATAATGAACTCGACCTGTCTAATGAAAAGAAGGTTTGTTTCACATTTTTACCATTGATTATTTTGTAATCTCAGTAATTTTGTATGTGTTTCTCATAATTAACTTTTGAAACAAAATATGTTGGGTTACAGGAGAACTTTTTGCCTGTTTCAAAATTAATTTTTATTCCCTCTTGCCCTGTTTGAAATTTAAGGAAGGATTGTATTGCTTTCGAACCCAGGACCTACATCTACACCCAAATCTACATAAAAGTAATATTATGTAGATTTGAGTTTTCACTGGAAATACTCGGTTTTAGGCCCTTTTCACAAATAATTTATTTTTTTACCAATTGGTCTGTGTCTGTGTGTGAACAAATAACTGAAGAATGGAGTATCGCATGAAGTTTATACTTGGAATTTAAGTTGTGTAGCCTACCATGAAGGGACCGGACACGAACTTTTCTGATTAAAATTTGTAAACCAGAAGTAGTTGTTTATTTATGCAATTTTTTCAAAAACAAGTTTCCTTCTATACTTGTATACTGCTTCAATACTTTCTTAAAAATTGCCTCATTTCTATTTTACCTCTACAGGATAGGGTTAGCAGCATGTCTGCTGAAGTTATATAGGGGCTGTGATTTTGTAGTAAAAAATAGTTTTTGAATATTGCAACTTTATAATCCAATTTAGGGAAAAATTGTATGTAATCAAAGTTATTGGTAATTAAAAGACCTGCAATTTTAATTTAGAACATTTTTTTGCAGCACTTTGTGTCAATCAGTGATTATCCATTATTTCTCATTAAATTTTATAAAAAATGGGGTTTATTTTATGATTCCGGCTTTAGTATGCATTTTAAAACAAAAATATAGCTATTGCTTAAGTTATAGAAAATTTAGATAGCTACAAATTTTATTTTAAGCATTTTTTTGTTGAGTTCAGTTCGGTGTAGTGATTTTCTTTGAGTCAACAGAGTTTGATTTTCATTTAGTGTCATTCACTCATGATTAAAAGTAGGGTTTTCATTTTACATTGTTTACTTACAATTAAACTTATGTTATATTTTTAATTATTTAAATTGGTAAGACCAATCGTGTGAGTTTTTAACACCAATGTTTTTTGTCTAGGGCTATTTTAGACCATGTAAAGTAAGCTCTTCCATCTAAAGTCTAATATCATTATAAATTAAGAAAAATGTTAAAGGGTTATTTGAATTTTCCTTGAAATCCATGCCAAGAGTGATTTATAGTGAAACTCTTTGAGTTCAAGTTAAAAGTCATGTATTAACACATGATGATGTAGATGAATATTTGTAATGTATGATATATTGTTCCGAATTTTAAATACATTTATTGAATTTTTAATGTAGATTTTTTATTTCACTATTTGAACACTACTCTATTTTGTCTTCTTAAAGGTTCACTCTCTCGGGGATTATTGTTTTAAGAGTTATATCTCTACAGTACGACAGTAAAAAAATGAATATTTTGTAGGATGTGATTTGTTCTTACCTGTAAGTTATTTTTATTCATTAAGTTGATAAATCTAATTTTGTTTCAGCTGGTTGTTGAATGTTCTGATGAAAAGCAATCAATAATTGAGGAAGAAGAAACAACAGTAAATGTAAAACCAATGCAACCTCTGCTTAGAGGTTACAAACGAAGTATAGTTATATCTTCTCACACAATTCCGACTTCTGGTAATTTTGATTTTTATTTATTTTTGGTATTGTCTAAATAATACTAACCAATAAGGATGTATAGTAGTTAAACAGGTTTATGATGCAGCAAAGCCATCAGTAACTTTATGAATACTTGTTTAGAAAATAAATTTGTGTAGTTAATTAATGATTCGCCAAATTACATATCCAATAAAACATTACATGATGACCTACATGTTTCTTACTTCAATGATGTTTTTAAAATTTTGAATGTACCTTTAAACAGTCCAGTAGCTTGTGATCAATCTAAATGACAATACACTAAAAGTTTTCACTAACTTGTATTCGTGTGCTGCATTAACCCTTTGGAAACGGACTGTTACTTGTTAAACAGAAGAATTGCAAAAATCAAAACGCACTCTCAAAACACCTGTTTTATCTAACGTCATTACTGACGAAAAATTCTGAAAAAATTACAGTTGATTCATATAATATGTACATGCCATTTGAAAATAATTACAAGAAAATTGCTTCACAATTCTTTGTGTTTAGGCGAGCGAAATTCAACCACAAAAATTTTTATGTTTACTGTATGTTTTTTACTATAACGGGCTAAAATTTCAGTTTAGCAAAAAAATTTATAAAACATGTTAAGTAGACACGAGTTTACTGGAATAAATGCTATTTTTTATTTAAATTTCCGTAACTATTTGATGAAGTTACAAAATGTTCAACAGGAGTCCATTTTCACATCACAGGGAAGCATGAAGGAATGGTATTTTAAATTCTTTATGGTGATGTCACAGAGCCACTATTATATTTAGGTTACAGCTGTAAGCAAAGCAATGTAGAAAATTCTTTTCCCTACAACCTTGTGTTTTGAAAAATTCTGTAGGTGCGGTTAAAAGGAAGCCGTTACACGTCCTTTGCAACCCAGCAAAGTATCAAATTTTTCGCCTCTATGATGGTAGACCCCCTCCTAAAAAGTAAAATGAACTCGTCTTTCATTTTCAAGGGCAAACAACGTAACAGAATCGTTAGAGCTTCAACACAAACTAAAGAACATGCATGTACGTTGACTTACACATGAGCTACATGGATTTTCCTTTAAAACAAATAATTCCCAAACCATCAATGCTACCTACGAGGGGGTACCCAAAAGTATCCGGAATAGCTCTGCTGTGGGCGGAGCTTGTGCAGTACAAATTCCCGCCACTAGGCTGCTTGTAGCGCTACTCATTGCCAGTTCAATGCCATTTTGTTCGTTGATCTAGCTTGTTCTGTTCTCGTGCAGTGATTGTTCTCGCTAGTGCTGTTTTGTGCTCGTGTCGTTTTTCATGATGGCAAGTTTTAATGAACAACGTGCGGCTGTGAAATTTTGCTTCTTGCTCGGTAAAAACGCCGCGGAAACAGTTGTAATGTTGAACACAGCTTACAAAGATGACGCTATTGGAAAAACCCAAGTGTACGAGTGGTTTTTGCGCTTTAAAAATGGCGACATGTTGATTGAGAACAAACCTCGTTCTGGACGACCGTCGACTTCCCGAACAGGCGAAAATGTTGTGAAAGTGAAAGAAATTGTACGAACAGACCGACGACAGACCATTGACCAAATATCACAGGTTAAAGGGTTATCTTGGAGCTCAGTCCAACGCATTTTAACAGAAGACTTGACAATGAAAAGAGTCGCTGCCAAGTTTGTGCCTCGGGTTCTGACAGACACTCAAAAGGAACGTCGAATTGAAACGTGTAGTGATTTGAAACAACAGCTTGAAACTGATCCAGATTTCATGTCAAAGATCATTACGGGTGACGAGTCTTGGTGCTATGGGTACGACCCAGAAACCAAACAACAATCCAGTCAATGGAAGACTTCATTATCACCCCGACCAAAAAAAAGTCGTCAAGTCAGATCGAACATCAAAACAATGCTGATTTGTTTTTTTGATGTGAGGGGAATTGTCCATTCAGAGTTCGTTCCACCAGGCCAGACGGTAAATCAAGCTTTTTATCTTGAAGTGTTAAGAAGACTACGAAACAGCATTCATCGTAAAAGACCTAATTTGTGGCAGACAGGGGACTGGTTTTTCCACCACGACAACGCGCCTGCACACACGGCAATCTCGGTTACCCAGTTTTTGGCGAAAAACGGCATGGTTTTGCTACCACACGCACCGTACTCACCCGATCTGGCTCCGTGTGATTTTTTCTTGTTCCCACGCATGAAAAGGGGCATGAAAGGTCTCCGATTTAACAACGTTGATGATGTCAAGAAAAAAACGACGGATGAGCTGGCAGCCATCACTGAAGAGGAGTACAAAAAATGTTTTGAACAGTGGAAGCACCTGTGGGACAAATGTATTAGTTGTAATGGAGAGTATTTTGAAGGGGATAAGGTTCTTTTGTAAAAAAATTAAAAATAAATAGTTTTAAAAAATAATTCCGGTTTCTTTTGGGTACCCCCTCGTACTTACTATAGAGGGAATAAAAATTTTCCCTGTTATGATATTCTATTTCTGAAAACACTCAGATGCGTTAAACAATTCCCTACAAAAAAAGTGCAATATTTACTGGTCTTCGATTTATACTAACCTTACAAAAGCACGTTTTATCGCCCCAACCACTATCCATTCGGCATCATCTAAAATTAGATTACCAGTGTGAAAAGGGTTAATGTTCACTTTTGACACAAAGTTAAAAAATTACTTGGTAGAACTCGTGCTTTTTGCTGAGAACTGCGGAACAGACATGCGCACTAGCAGCCGAACTTTCCGTTCCTCGTCTTTCCCATCACGTACAGTCACGTAGGCATACATAAACAATCATGCACAACATCAGTATTTACAAAACCCCTTGATTGTTTCCAAAGTCGACTGATGGTTACCCATGATGGCATTTTAGTAGTAGCATCTGTTTTTTAAACTATATTTTTAGTTATCTGTAGTGGCTTACTAAAGCATATTGCATGTATACTTAGTGCACAGTTTTAAACTGTAATTGATTTAACGTTTGTGACTACTTTTCTTTGGATGTGATATTTTCGTCAAATAGTGAATTTGTTTATTTATATTTATATTTGCGAAATAATCTATATTAGTCACTATGAATGTGTATAATTATTACAATATTATGTTATACTTTTCAGGTTCAATAATACAAAAATGTAACTAATTTACAATAAGAATTATAAAAATAGTACTAAGTTCCGCGTAACCAATAAATCCAAGTAATGCATGAGGTCTAGTTTAGCACAAGCCATACTGAACTGCATGCAGTGGTGTGATTCGCAATGTCTATCTCACGGTGCTCAGTAAAATGCATAAGCTATAATAACGCTTGTCATAAGTAAAAATGAAAGCTGATAGGTTTACCATTATTAAAGCGTTATTGTTTATGGTTTGCCACAATGAACAAAAGTGGAATATGTTCTGACAAAAAAGAAGAAAAGCCACGGAGAGTGTGGCCTGCAGAAAGGGCTTCCAGAAATGTCAAAATTTATTTTTAGTAGTCTAAAATAGTCCTAAGTACGGGAAAAAGCCACACACATTTTAATAGGCCTAGTTTATTGTAAACATTTTAAAAAATTGCGTAAATGTTTTTCTACAGTTTATTACATGTGCTTGTTTTATTGAATTACAGAATTTCGTAATATGGGACGTGTACCTGAATATTTTGTCCACCGATTAAACGAAGAAAGAATGAAAGTGAATAACGATTATACTAACATTGATATTGCTGCAGGTAATTATAAATTATTTATTTAAAAATTAACATATCATTATTGTAAATCTAGTTGGCTCTTTATAATTCATACACGTAACAATCCAACATAATGTTATAAAATTAATGAGTTTTAATTAATTAATTAATAAAACCATAGGGACCAACTAAGAAACGAGGACATTAGAACAGATTGGATGTTTATAACCTGAATGGGAAGATTGCAGAATATCTAAATCGATGGAAAGAGCACATAGAGAGAATGCTTGAGGAAAGGATCCCCTCAATTTTTTTGAAATACAGGCCAGAAGGGAGGAGAGTTGTTGGGAGGCCACGCAAGAGATGGGAATAATCCAGTAGAGTATTGTTACTGTTGTGAGTCAGAACAGGGTGAGCTTAATCCTTGTTTGTGTGATTTTGAGAAGAAGAAGAAATTAACAAGTGAAAGTGATAGAGAAAGCTTGCTTCACAAAAAAGTATTAATGAATTGTTTCTATTTCATATAATGAATTAATATAATAATTTCACTAACCTTCTTTTTAAACTGCGTCACCTTTATTTTATTCCTACTTACACGTGTTTCGGTGGATCCACCATCATCAGAGTAAATAAAAAATTGAAACTAAAATTTTTTTTCATTTATTTAAAATTTACAGAAGATGATACATCTTCAGTCACTTGTATAAAACTGATTTAAAATTAATTTATTTTAATTTATCCCTTCTCATATTTACTGTAGATAGCAGCAGCAGTCAATATTACTTCATCATTCCTAAATTTTATCTGTTCATTCAAAATGTCCTGCTTTTGCTCTTTTAAATATTTATAAATATTTAAAAGAGCAAAAGCAGCAGCAGTCAATATTACTTCATCATTCCTAAATTTTATCTGTTCATTCAAAATGTCCTGCTTTTGCTCTTTTAAATATTTATAAATATTTAAAAGAGCAAAAGCAGGACATTTTGAATGAACAGATAAAATTTAGGAATGATGAAGTAATATTGACTGCTGCTGCTATCTACAGTAAATATGAGAAGGGATAAATTAAAATAAATTAATTTTAAATCAGTTTTATACAAGTGACTGAAGATGTATCATCTTCTGTAAATTTTAAATAAATGAAAAAAAATTTTAGTTTCAATTTTTTATTTACTCTGATGATGGTGGATCCACCGAAACACGTGTAAGTAGGAATAAAATAAAGGTGACGCAGTTTAAAAAGAAGGTTAGTGAAATTATTATATTAATTCATTATATGAAATAGAAATATTTCAAACTGCAGGATGCATTATAAGGATTTATTTTTGAATGAAGATATTAATGAATTGTTACGAGTGTAGTATTTAAAAACTGCAGCATTTAAAATTATTTGTGAATTTTTCTGTTCTGCTTTTTGACAATCAAGGAGGTTTATCCATTATTTGCTAAATATTCTCGAACTATCCAAAGTTTTAGGTACTAATCCTTTGGTTTCCTTAGGTTTCTTTGGTTTCCTGGTCTCACATTTATTTGAATATTGATAGTCAACTTTATTTCCATTTTCTGTCATATGCACAATCATCAGGTTTATTGATGAACTATTAATCCAGTTTCAATGAATGATGGTAAAATGTTTGACCAGTCTTTTGTAAATATACCACCTAAAAATTATATTTTGAGGAAGAAGTTTTAGAAAAATGTATTATCAATTTGATGTCTATCAGTTAAGTGTGAGAAGCTTAGTTTGGGATAAAGAAGTTCCTATGTATTGTAAGAAAATTCTGTATAATGTATATTTTGTGCTTATACTGACTTAAGCAGCAGAAACTTGGTCAGGTGGAAGAAAGGCAGAAATAAAGTTTTAAGAGTATGCTAGAAAATATTAGAAGAGGTAGAATGTTAAATGATATGATTAGGGAATGATTAAAAGTAGAGTGCTTGATGAGGAGAGTTGGACAGACAAAGCTATGGTTTGGTCATGTCGGTAGGATGGAGTAACATAAACTGCCTAAAAGGATTTTATACTTGAAAATGAAGTGAAAAAGACCAAAGGGTAGACCAAGAGTGAGGTGAATTGGTTCAGTTATGGATGAATTGTGAAAAAGTTGCAATGCCAACGGAGCCATAGAGAGGAGATGGTTCAGTGGTGGAGAGAAATCGGGTTTGGCTCGACCCAACAAAACTCAGAAGTTTTTTGTTTTGTACGTCCAACTGTTTTGCAATTACGTTAATGCAGATGGTGAGAAGGATGATAGATAAAGATGGTGTTGAAAAAATGCCAGACCTGACCGGGAATCCTGCCAGTTGTACTAACACCTATGGGCCGGCGTAATGGAAGTGGGTAAAAGAGGATGATCATGATGATGTATTATCATTATAACTCATTTTATCAAAATTTTTCAGTTCTTGGCACAATATTACAATAATGATATTTAAATAAGGATGAAAATGGAATTTCCGATCCCAGTTATCCATCTAATTTTACTTATTTCCATAATTTAACAAATTCTGTGTATGGTAAATTGAATTACTTATGTAGAAAAGTATTTTCAATCTTAAAACACCCTAAAGTTGTACGTAACTTAAAACCAAAGACAGTGTTAATTTAGAATCTGTCATCCTTAAGTTTGGATGTTATTGAAGTAAATTCTAATCTCATTATTTCTTAGCATGACAATACGTTTTTCTGATTAGTGAAAAATTCAGTTTTGAGAGTTTGCAGAAGTCAGTTGACCTAATAATTGATATTTGTTATAAAATACAAAAAGGGTTTAAAGATTTATATAATTTTAGTAAATTTTTTGGCGGGGTATAATTTTTACGAATAAATAAATCTGTATTATGGATCCTGGAGCTTACATTTTTAATTCTTTTGTAAAAGTATTTAATTTTTCCACTGATCTGTTACAGCTGCTAAATCACTCATTTTTTACCTATTCATTACATAATCGTACTTACTGTAATGTTTTGGTGGATCCACGAACATCAGAGTACATAAATTTTAAAACATTTTATATGACTGAAGATACAACATCTTCTAAAGATTTTAATAAATTTTTTTCAGTTTTTTTAAATTTATGTATACTAATGATGGTGTATCCATCAGAACTTGTCAGTAAGAAGTAAGAAGTTGCATTAGTAGGATTGTGAACAGGTCGGTGGAAAAATAGAATATTTTGTAATAGAATTTTAAAAATAATTTTTCAATATTGAAATTTTTTGCTTACAGGATACATGTCAGATGGCGATTTACTGCAGACTGCTGGTTCGAATGACATTAATGATGGATATATGTCAGAAGGGGGAGCACCATTTTATGCACAACGCCTTCATGATCAGAGGTAAGTTAATGTTGTATTAAGCTTATTGTAACTCCATTATATCAAATACCATATTAACTATCATCGTGGCGGTGACTTTGTATGACTTCAGTCATTGTACCTACTTTTAAGTGTTTACTTATTTATATGTTACATGTTAATTCCCTAATTTCCCTATTTTTGCATTTAGAATTGTTTACTTATTTTACTGTCTTACTATTTGATTGAGATATGATATTATTATTTTTTAAATCCCTGATGTGTTTACATTGCAATCTGTTCAACTTATGAACAATAACCGATCCTATGACCCAATGAGATGAGGATGATGTGTATGACATGTGATGAAGTGTAGTCTTGAACAGACCTAGGTCAACCATTCGTGAGTGAGTCTGATTAGTTGAACCCGAACCATCAAAGTACACTGGTAACCATGGTCTAGTACTCAAATCTGTATAAAAGTATAAAACCTTTTCTAGGATTTGAACTAGGAACTTTTCTCTCCGAAAATCAGATGTTAAACAGCTGATTCACGGTAACAACTAAACCTCTAGACCAACCCGGTGGGTGATATTACTTTAATCTATATTTTTATTAGGGGTTAATACTGTATTTTTGAGGATTTTTTGTAACTGCATTTTGTACTTGCCTTTAACATTTCAGGTGTGCTTAGATTTCTGAAACACTGCACATTTATTGTTATAAAACTTATGTAATATTATATTGTATGTCAATTAGGAAAGGTTAAATGTAAATTAAGTAATGTAAAGTGTATGACGGTGGTGATGAATTCATTATATTTTTTTCACAGGGCTTTTGTCTATTATAGGGTGTAATACATCTTTTTTATCATTTTGCCCTAGTAAGGGTCACGTATGATTTTCTCTCACACCTGATGATTTGTCTTTTTAATTTCAAAATCTTGTTTGTTTTATGTTATTCCATTCCATTTGGAATGAAAAAATTAAAATAATTGTAGATTGATTGATAAATTGATATGAAATTATAACAGAAGTACGTTGTCAAGGTCTTTCAAATGTATTCTAAAACAAAAACAACAAAATTTATTACAAACACTGTTGGAAATTTTTTTAACTTTTAGGGAGGGTATGTATAAACCGTTAGCATATGAGGTGTGATCAAAACTTACGGTTAATAATTTTTTTACGAACAAACTGCTGATGCTGCATCCATTTAAAGTATTAAGTCCAATAGCTTAATTCTTTGAGATAGTCAGTGTTAAGTTTGAACGAATTGTACATGTCACTTGGCTTCCAGAGCCAGAAGAATGAGTTTGTGTTTACCGCGTCTGTCCCACATCATGGATTTTGAATAATGCATTGACATTACGTTTCTTTAAGTTGCAAAAAAGTGCCAAAGAACCTTATGAAATGTTAAAATTAGTGGATGGTTATAATTTGGTAACTTTAAAGATTTTTTACAAGTAGTATGAGCGATTTAAAAGAGGAAGTGAGTCAATTGAAGATGAGTAACGGTCGATACATCCTTCAACCTGAAAAACAGACGAAAACATGCAAAAAGTGGCAAAACTGTTTCATTCAAACAGGCGATTGACAATTTGAGAGCGTACTGAGGAACTGAACATCTCGTACAGGCCCATGTTACAAAGAAATATATCTGATAATTTTTAAATGAGATGAATAAATGCAAAATTTGTTCCCAGACTTTTGACTAGTGATATCCCATCACAAGGTCAGCGTAACTTCTATGCCAAGGGTCTCAAGATTGATCTTCAATCAGATCTGACATTCATTACTCATTTTCGTATGTCACCCTTCGTTGTCTACCTTAGCTTTAATATAAAAAATATAAAAAAATTAAAAATAATATGAATATTCTAAAGAAGGTACCAATATAATAAAAAAAATATTTAATTATTCTTTAATTCTGAGGTAAAATAAATAACTCAAGAATTATTTTTTTAAACATGGTGATTTTCACCCATCTATTACAGATAGTATGAGAGGGTCTTTTAGATTATAAAGTTCTCTAACAATGAATCACATCTATTGAATCTGACAAAATAATTTTCAATATTTCTTAAAGCACTACAGTTTTTTAAACTAGAAAGGGGTTGGGAGTTATCTCATTATTTCTGCCCTGAAGCCAGTAAGCTCTTATTCAAATATGAACGGGTGGCTTTGTTTATTCCTTATTCATCTTAAAATGACACCACAGCTATACTTCTAATGTGATGTTGTTTACAACAAATGAAAGAAGGATAATAATTTTTTTAATTTTTAAAAATTTTTGTTTTTATAAAACATTGTCAATTAAGTTGTCAAATAATTGTCAAAAATTTCTTTAAAATAACCCAAAAATTGCGGCTTAGAGAAATATTAATACAGTATATCCCCACTTCACCGAAATAAAGGAGGCAGACGCAATTTCTGCTACGGGAAATTCTGGAAAAAACGCAAAGACTTTTACTTTATAGGGTTTAAAAACAGTTAAAGTTAATATAGTATTTTTCACCATTGTTTGTTAGTGTATATAAATGAAAATACAGTAATTTCAAGAGAGAAAAATTTAATACTGTTCAGTAATTAATATTTATGTATGTTTTTTCAATTATTTAGTCTTTACAAAAGTCTAAAGTTTTTGATGAAACCATTGTCTTACGGCAATGTCATGTCACTGTTTTATTAGAAATATTTATTATTTGCATTGCTTGGAAGTATTGGGGATGAATTCCTGGAAATACATAGTGAGCCTTTTACAGTATACTGTAACAGAATCGACCAGATGGTTCGCGAAGGTTCCAGGTTAGAATAACTATATTAAAAGGTCGGGTATCGTGTACAGGTATTATGAGGGGGGGCAGGTTGTTTACGTTTTCTATTTACAAAAGACCTATTGTTGACCTGTTTACAACGGATTTTTCTAGCACTCATTAATAAAGAGTTATTTTTTGTACTTTATTTTTGCATGTTGTTCTATTCCCTTCTCGAACTATCTTTGTAAAAAGGTATAAAGAGACCCCCGAGCGCGGTCGAGTGAGTAGTATTCGTGTGATCTTTGCCGAGCGATTATCGAGGTGCGTATACAGGTTACATATCCGAGCAACGATTGTTATACCGTCTTTGTGAGTGTATGGTATTGTGTAAAGTTAAAGTGCAGTCTTTGTGAATTCAGTTTCTGTGTGTTGTATGTTTGTGTAATCTATAAAAGTGATTGTAAGTTATTTATTGTTTATTATCTATTTTAAGTGAATTATTAAATCATTTATTGTACTATTTAATTATAATTAGGTTAATTATTTTTTTTGTAATCTTATAGTCTAATAAATATTTGTAATTTGTAAACTTTAGTGTATTAATTATTTAATAACATAGATCCCGAAACGGACCTTAGCAATAAGTGTCACAATACTGTAGATATTTTTGTCACTAGAGAGAAACGACGGTTCAGCGTACACATTTGTAAATGAATTTCCATAATAGTGAAACGAAACCTTTTTTAATTTATTTAATTTTACATTGTTCTGTACCTTAACTTATGCTGCATATTTAAGTGCTGTACAGTTTGTATGAGGTTGGTTCAGAAAGTATCCTCCGTTAGGCTGTAAATAAAAAAACTTTTATAGAAAAAGTATTTTATTGTATACATCTTAAAACTATAACTTTTTACTATTTTTCAATGTAGCGGCATTAAAATTTGAGGATTTGTCAGTGTTTCACTAATTTAAAATTCCTTCTTCATAAAATTCAGCTGCCTGATTTCATAGCCAATCTTTCATGACATTTTAAAGTTTGTGATTATCATCGAAGTGCTGCGACGCAAGCCATTTCTTCATGTGATTGATGTAATAAAAGTCACTTGGCACCAAGTCAGGGCTGTAAGGGTATGATCAAAAATGTCCCATTTGAATTCCTTTAAATGCTGTTTGAGTTTATCAAGCATTGTGAGGACAAGTGTTTTCATGCTAAAACACAACACCTGGATGTCAGCATACCACAATTTACATTTACATAAGCCACACATGTTTCATCACCAATCACAATTCTCTTCAAAAAAACCTTCTCCGTCCACGAAAACCTTCCTAACAAAATTTAGCTGCCCATCCAGCTGAACTTTATAAAGAAGGAATTTTAAATTATTGAAACACTATTACAAATGCTTAAATTTTATTGTTGCCTATATTGAAAAATGGTACCATAAAAATACTTTTTCTATGCAAGTTTTTTTATTTACAGCCAAACATATTGTTAACGCTAGGACGAGCGTTGAATAAATACAATAAAGAAAATTCGAAATGAAAAATTCTAACGTAATTAGTAAACGATTAATTGAGTTAACCAGAGGACCAGGCAAGTTTTTAAGTAGTTGCTTGCCGCAACCATAACGACTTAGAGAATAAACGAAATGATTAAATCGACAATTAAGCGAAATGACGAAACGGATAGGAACGAATTGACAGGACATGAACATAGAGGAATGCACACAATTGATCAACAATTCATAACAAATAAAAGACGCACTTACCTTGGATCCAGAAATGACATCAAACTTGAAGAAGCGCACGTGGTATAGCACTAATAAACATCACAATTAACAAACGCAACATTTCACAATACAAATAACATGAGCAATTGAATATAATAATTCACACAAAGCAAATAGCAATAAACGACTTAAGGTCATCGCAAACGAAGAATAAACGAACGAGACAAGATTGCAGACGCAGAATGAGAGGGTATCGACACCCAAGCCACGCGCTACGCGCCGATGGCAAGCACGCTTCCATCCATCATGAAAGCTGAAACAATAGTGTGTATAATGAAAAGGACGGATATGCAAGGATGTGGAAGGGGAAAAAATGACGTGATCAGTGAGGTCACACGGAAACAGGCAAATTGGAAATATTAGAACAGCGGGAGAATATGATTTACTTAACCCGGGTAAGACTGGCGTTAACATATATATTACTTTCTGTACCCTTGTATGTACAGTATTGAGATTAAAAGTAATCACCAAATTAAAAAAAAGTTTTTTGAATCTGTTTCGGTTAAGCAGGGTTACGATTGAGCAAGGTTTGGATATGCTCTGTTTTACTGTATATTAAAATTTTAACAATGGGTTTTCCCCGTATATTGGTTGATTGGGTTTTTATCAAATACAGGAAATTAAAGTAATCAGGAATTACCATAATTTTGATTATTAGACTATTTTTGTACTTTACAATGGTACAAAATGTTTGATTTGAAGAAAAATTTAAATCTGAATCATTGCATCCTATACCGGGTGATTCTAAATTATACGGCAATCTCTAGGGAGATGATTCTATAGCTAAAAATAAAAAAAAGTTCATATAAGCATTGGTCTGAAAATGCTTTGTTAGCGAGTTATGCCTGGTGAAAGATTTCGTCATGATTCGTGGGCTAAGACTGAAATCAAGACATACTGAAATTCTGAGAAGGTAAATTAAGGGGAAATTTTTGTGGTTTCTTATGGTTTTTAACCTGGAAAGCATAAAAAATATATAATAAAAGTTGTCAAAAATTAAAAATCCTACAACTTTTATTTCAAATATTTTTTTGTATATCGCTTAGTTTAGAGGTAATTAGCGATTTTCTATTTTTTCTCACAAAAACGTGTAAAAAAATAAATTTTTTTAAGATTTCAACCTTAGTATGTATAATCCTTAAAGTATTTTATGACAAAAGTGTATATAATCAAATTTATAAGAAACTAAATTATCTACAACTTTTATTTAGAGCATTTTTCTCTACAGAGCCTAGTTTTGCATGAAAGAGTGATTTTCCGTATTTGTAAGCCAACTGAGATTGATTTTCATTTTGCATCTTTCACTCATGATTAAAGTAAGGATGTTTTTGAGGTTTGTTTTTTGTTTATTTCTAATGTTAGGTTATATAGTTAATTATTTGCATTGGCAAGAGAAAGTTGTGTGAGTGTTTCACACCAGATTTTTAGCTGTAGAATCATCTGCCTAAAGATTTACATGTAATTAAGAATCACCTGGTACAGGTTTTTTTGTTACGTAAAAGTATTTTGTATTCATGATTTTTATTTTTATTTCAGAATGACTTCTTAAAAAATATACTGGATAAGTTTTTTTTAAATACTTTGGTAACGTTGTTTAATTTATTTTAAATCTATCGTCGTTTAGAAATTTTTGCTCTATCCTGAATATATATTCCATTTTGATTATGTGTAGTGAATGTATAATTTATGTATATGAAACTTGAAAGCTATACGTTTTGTGATATTATATTTTTTTAAATACGATTAATATGCATACAATAAAGTAAAAGGAAAATGAAAAACTAATGTGTATAATCCATATAACAAATGAACTCGTCATGTTGATGATGTAAGTGAAGTATAATATGAAGTGCATCTCCGACATATATATTTATATATTCTCTACCCTTCGCCATTAGTAAACTGTATTCCCCCTTACTTCATCTGTGTACTACACTGTGCTAATATAAGTGGTAAGAACTACCCCATGTACTCCACATCCATGCACTTTGCACCCCATATATTCTGTTTTAAGATACACCATATCACAATATAATGAGTATCTTATCCACCCGATGCAGACCCTTCTCTCAAGCGCTTTCATAAAATGAGAAAGAGCACTTAACAAAAATGTTTCTTGCAGATTCTTCTCTTGTAATTTATTATCATGATTTATCATATTTAATTATTATTTTAATCATAGGTGTGTCAGTAACTTTTTTTAGGTCATGATAAGACTATTTGAGAGGCGTCAGCAGAAGGTCTCCAGGGTCCAGAGGTTCTCTCCTGTAAACCTTTTCAAAATTAGCGGTTAAAAACTGTATTTTAAATGAACTTGTAACCAGAAATTTGAAAAAAATTAAGTTTTTTTAACCTTAAAAATATCTTACATGTTCCTTCTTAAATTGGTACATTCTTTATTATAATACAATTTGTTAATAATTTTTTTTATAGATTTTTAAAGTTATTGTATCATAATTTAGTAATACCTCCAAAATAGGAAAAATTCAATTTTCACTTTTAATTTTTACTTTCTCTTACCCTATATGAATATGTAAGGCAGGAAAGTATTGTTTTGTTAATTTTTAGCTGGCTCGTGGTGTAGTGGTTAGCATAACTGGCTTCTACACCATGAGTCCTGGGATCAGTTCCTGATCAGGGATTCTTTGTCATTTAGTTTAATCTACCACCCTTCATTGTCTCCATAATTTCAAAACTGTTGGGAAGTAAAAGAAAAAAAAAGTTAAAAAGAAAAGACGTTTTGAAGGTTTTTTTATCTCAGAAATTGAAATTGTGTTCTTTGGATTCTGTAACATATGTTGGGATTAATAAATTATATGTTCATTTCAAATTAAAAATATACATAAATAACTTATTAAGTTCAACATTTAATAAAAATATTTTATGTATATTTAAAATGAACACATATTTTGGGAAATATGTAACGTAGGTTTTAAAGGTTTTTTTTATCTTAGAAGTTGATATTTTGTTCCTTGCATTCTGTAACATATTTCGTTTTTTTATAATCAAATATTGCAATTACCTAAAATTTCAAAGTAATTTTTCTTGAAGTAAAACTTTGGTGCAAGGAATTTTTTTTCCATATAAATTACTAATTATATCTCAAAGACCATTGAAGGTTTCAAGGTGAAATTTTTGGAGCATAATATTTACACCTGTTCTAAATTATTACTGCAGTAAAATTTACAAATTTACTTGGTGTCTAAACACAGTAATGATACAATTAATTAATGCACCCTTGCTTATTTTTTCAATGTTTTTATTAAGTCTTAAACATTACATTACAAAAATTAGTAATTTTACTATCACGCCTATAAAGTACATGTATTGATACATTTGTAAAGTTTTGGAAAAAGGTCATAAGTAGGTTCCATTTTAATGATTTTAGTAATGATGGTTAACATTATGTCTAAGTATTGGTTTCAAGTCCCTTAACAGCAACTTTGGACTTGTTTTATGAGTAAAAATCAGTAAAAAAGGTAAAAAACAGTTATTATCAAACAAATGGTTAAGTAATTTTTTCATTAGAATCATAGTGTTGGATTGAAATAGAAGTACTGTTATGATTTCTTCTTTTATCATTTCAAAATAAGGACCATATTAAATGATTTTTTCTCGTGCATAATGTTTTCTCTTGTACATTGTTTCTCAGAGTTTTTTGTTTTTTAACTAAACTTTCTGTCTCCTGACCATATCATATTGTAATTTGTTGAGGGGAAAAAATTATATATTTTTTTTGCTATTAGGAAAATTTTTACATGGAAAATTGTTAAAATTTAGGAAAATCAATAAAACAGTTAATTTAATGTTCCTATCAGAGGCTAATTTTTATAAGCCCACAGGCGTGATTGCTATTTTTTTATTTGAATTCATAATTAATTAAGATATTTTTTTGTATGTAATTTTACACAAAATCTGTGTAACATTAACAGTGAAATGTATTTTTTGTGAAATATTTTAATAACTAATATTTGTGTGGTTTGTCTTGCCATTTATTGTAAACGCAAAATTGTGAATGTTTTTATGATTGATTTCTTTTGTTGTGAGAAAGACTGCGATTCCTTTTTTTATTAATACACTGGGAGATATACTTTCACCGAATGAGTTCCCTTGACTATACTGTATTAAAAGGATAGTATTTATCCTTCACAAGTGACGTCACTAATGTATTGATTTGCCGTTTTCTTCCCTTTTATTTTTTCTCACCCTTATTTCCTTCCTTTCTTCTAACCCTAGTCTTATTTACATGCCCTGAACTTGCCCTTGAGTACTAGGACAATCATTTCTTTCGAGAAAACCTAATCCCTAACATTTCCTAATCGGATAAAATCCCTTTGTTATTTTTTACTAATTTAATATTATTTACAATTCCTTCATTCTTACTGTAACCTATTTTTCTTTCTTCGACCTTTTATATTTTGAAAGAGTAAAGTAACCACTTGTTGATTTATGGTAATTTTTTTCTTGATTTATTATAATTTTTTAACGTTTGACAAATATTTCAAGTATTGTTTTCTTTTATTTCGATGATTATGAATAACTTGCTTTTAATTATAATCAACAACTACTCCTGCACTTTGCCCAGGAAATTTACTGCCTCTAAATTGAGGAGAACATCATCCAGAAAAACTGTTAAAATGACTAGCTAATTGTTAAAAATGTATTTTTTTAGACCTTACTTAAAAAAAACTGGTAATGAATTATTCAAACCGGTTATTATTTTACGTAATATGTTGGTTGTTGTTTAGATCAGCTGAAAGGCTGGTTTGAACCTCTAAAGGCTTTACTAAGTAAAACGAGAAGTGATGTGGTTTACCTTTGCCTTCCTCACTGAGTTGAAAGAGTATGCTTATCAGCATGCCAGGTCCTCCGAAAATCACATACTTTCCATCCTGCAAATGACACCTTCACTTCATTCACCACAGGGTCTGGCTGTATAGTGAAAATCATTACTCTCAAAAGAGATAACTCGTGACTAGTGTATTTTATACCTCTACTTCTTCTGTTCTTAAATGATTCAGTCATTTAATTGGCTGACCATGTGATAAGAAACAAAACTATTTTTTTTTTAGCCCTGGAACTTGCAGATCGAGTGCTATTAATTTAACACTCCACCTGCCTGTTACGGGTATATACGTATGTTCGTTATCTTATGGCAAATAAATTCGAAACGCCTCACTTATTCAGTTACCGATTTACTTATTTGTTGACTTCCCGATCACCTGGAGAGCTCCAGTTTTTTATAAATCTGCTCCTTAGGGATTTAATTAAATAAACTAAAGCAATTTATATATTTTTTATACATTCCGGAAGAGCTGTGAGTCTAAAATTCGGTGTGTATTTTCTCCAAATAACAGCCTACTTTAGGAAACTTAAGACACCCCAATTTTGTCCACTTGCTTCTGAGAATTAGAAAGGGGGTAACTACCCTAACTAAAGCAATAAATATTATTTCTGTATCATCCGAAAGCTGTTTACAATCATATATCTAAAACGCAAAATATTTTAAATGGGTTTATGCTTGTTTTTAAATACTGAGTTCTACCGAACGATTTAAAAAGAAAGTTATTTGTAAAGAGGACGCTTTCGGGATTCTGCGTAAAATCCGAAAATTAAAGTATTGCTAAAACCTTAACGAGATTTTGGTGAAGTAAATAACAAAATTGAATTAATGTTTTGATGGTGCAATTATTCTGGTGGCGACCTAGCGAATTCAGTTGGTTTTGAACGGCGTTATGGTGACGGTAATTGTCTACATAGGTGTATTTTGTATTTCGTAAATAACACTGATACAATAAATCGCAAGATAAGACCATAAGTTTTATTGTAATATTGTTAAATTGGTTGTCACGAATATATCCTACAATATATGATAACTTGACGTATGTATGTATGTATGTTCATTTGTCCAACTAGTCTCGGAAACTGCTCTAACGATTTTTCTGAAAATTCATTTATAGGGGGTTTCAGGGTCTACAGATCAATTGCGCTAGGTCTCATATTTGCAAAAAACCGTTAACTTGCTAAATTAAGGAATATGAATTACAACAATAGGCTGGGTTGGACAATATATTGTAGACTCTAGAACAACCCACCGGGTTGGTTAGAGGTAAAGTCGTCGCCAAAATCAGCTGTTTACAGCTGTTTTTCGGAGACGAAGTTTCCTGGTTCAAATCCTAGTAAAGGTAACTTTTCTACGGATTTGAATACTAGACAGTGGTTACCGGTGTACTTTGATGGTTGGGGTTAATTAACCATACTCTCTCAGGAATGGTCGACCTGAGTCTGTACAAGACTACACCTCATTTACACGTCATCCACATCATCCTCATCTCATTGGGTCAACGGGTTGCTTATTGTTCTCAATTGAACAGATTGTAACGTACACACATTAGGGATTGCAAAAAAAAAATAGGCTGGGTACAGATGTAATAAACAATAACAGATTATATAGTAAACAAATACACGGTATTTTAAATGTTAAGACTACGTCAGAACTCATTCAATGGCTTATCTATTATCAACCCATTGTATTACTATTCTTTTTGGAAATCGATCATATAATTTGCAACCAAGCTAACCCGGTACTTAGTATTATAGTGCAAATAAATCCGCACGAGTCTGCTGGATATTATTAAATCGCTAAATAATTCAATTTTTTATCTGATTTACCACCTTAACAATTTAAAATTTTACCTGGCCGCCATTTCGAAATCGATGGGCAGATGAGTTTAATTATGTCTGCAATAATAAAGCCTCATACCAAAGTACAATTTTGTATGGTTAATCGTTCCTGAAATAAACATTTTAATACTTAAAAAACAAAATGTTAACAGGTAAAGTAACAGTTTCCGGGCGTAAGTCAGTATAGTATTTTTGCGATTTTGTTTAGATAAATGCCTTTTTCCGCATACTATCCCAAACGCCAAACCTCTTAAACCATCCGATCACTTTCCTGAAGCCCTCTATTGGTCATCACCTCCATTATTCTATTTATCCATTGCTTTGCTGGTCCACCTCTTTTCCTTCTCTCTTTAAAGCTTGCTACACACAATCATTTTAAATGTGCATTTGTAATGAGTGACGTTAGACATGTAGAGAAAAATGAAACATGAATTTATGACACAATGTACATTTATTTCATTCATGTATATTGTCATGTTTTGACATGAACAAAGTTACACGTTTTGAATGCGCATTTCATTCATTTTTTTATTTCACCTACTTCTAATTTTTTGTTTCTGTTTTAAAATAGCAGCGCTTATCATGTAAATAAGCCCCTTGCTACCCATTTTCGAAAAATTAGATAACCAGAATTCACAAATACAACAGCTAGGTTAACCAAAGATCACACTAAATGAGCGAAATCCACATTTATTAAAATGAGAAAAATAATGCACATTTTGATCATTCAAAATATGCATAGTTTTTTCATTTAAACGTACATTTATTTTGCGGTATCAGTGCGCATTTAAATGAACGTGTGCAGGCGGATTTATAGTTCGGCTCTCCACTCTCCTGGGCCAACTGTATTCACCCATCCGATGCAGGTTTTTTACTTCAACAGTGGCTTTCCACTATTTCACTTAGCACACTGTTTGGCTTTCCTACCTTTTCTCAGATTGCTTCATTCCTCATGTAGTTGAATTTCGAGGTCCGACAATTCTTCTCCTGACGATTATATGTACGGCTGCAATCATCCTCTTACCTTTTTACACAGCAAAGCATTCTGGCAAAATTATTCTGTTACAGAAACAATGAAATCAGAAAAAGGTAATTTTTTTTGTTTAAACAGTCGGACGTTGAACCAAAAAAAAAAATTACCTTTTTCTGATAATTTCATTGTTTCTGCACCAGAATAATTTTTCCTGAATGCTTTGCTATGTAAATCTTCCAATCCTTTCCACTTTTTTGATCCAAATTTACTTTGACCACAAAACAAAATTTAGCATGTGTCACTGCCCTTCCTTATGATGTTGTGCTTATTATTATGGCCTATTTGACTGTTCCCGTCACTATTCAGCCCTGCATCGAGGTATTCTAAACGGATTTAAGTTTTCTCTTTCTTTTAAAGTTAGCAGACACTTCCTGAATACTTGAAGCGCTTTTTGAGACCACCATGTGTTTAGGTACGCTGAACATATTATACCTACTACTGTATATACTTACTTAACCATACACTACGGTAATTGTTTGTAAAGTTTTGCCGTGTCTGTGTCATGAAAATTTGAAATATTTTTGAAACTTTAAAACCTTTTAGTGGCTGAATAAATTATACTTTAAGGTTAAATTTACCTGATGAATAATCACTGAGATTTATAAAATTTGTAATGGAATTTCTAAAAAGTTAAGGAAAAAACTTTGTATATTTTAAGGATTTATGAATGTTAATAACTCTTCCTCAATAACTTAAGCGAACTTAAAATTACCCTCGGTGTACTTGTTAATGGAATCTGTCAAAATGCAAGGATAGACGCGTAACTTGATTACATTATTACCGTTCCAAGATATTCAATATAAAACTTAATCTACTTTGTCGGTCTAACTTAACTAAGTTATTACAGACGCCTTAAACCGAGTTTCGTGCAGATAAAAAGTTGTTTAACAATACTTTAACATGCTTCTTAATACTAAACTACCGTTCTTATAACACGTAAGAAGTTTTACTTATTAAATAAGTAAATCTGATTTTTCTTATTAAATTAAAAAGTTAAGGAATCTATATTTATATAAAATAATTTTTTTGAAAGTTGGTTAACCAATCAGATAGCGTTTGAATGATTTGTTGTTGTTGTTGTTGGCCAATGAGAAGAATGAACAGAAACTATATGACCAATCAGAATAGTTATATTTCTAATAATTTCCTTTGGACTAATAACACATCAGTATTCTTTCAATTTATATTTGATATCAATAACATATATATACTGGGTGATTTTTACTTGTGGAAACGGCTTTATATTGCGTAACTGCGACGTACTAAACGGAACGAGCTTAGTTGGATCTGCATTATTTTTAAAAATTTAACTTTTTGGTAATTTTGAAACTTTTGTCCGTCATATTGGATTCAACTTTGTTTTTAAATGAAATGGTGTTCATTTGACACGTCATTTCGATATAAAATTTCAAGAAAAAAAAATGGCGCAAACCGTTTTTCGATAGTTGTTTAGGTCAACAGCCAAAAGGCTGGTTTGAACCTCTAGAGGTTTTACTAAGTAAAACGAGGAGTGAGGTGGTTTACCTATGCCTTCCTCACTGAGTAGAAATGTACGCTTATCAGCATGCCGGGCCCTCTGAAAAGCACATATTTCCCACTCTGTAAATGACACCTTCACTTCATTCACCACAGGGTCTGGCTGTACAATGAAATTCATTACTTTCAGAGGAGATAACTCTGATTAGTGTCTTTTACACCTCTACCTCTTCTGTTCTTTAATGATTCAGTCATTTAATTGGCTGACCATGTGATAAGAAATAGAACTATTTATTTTAGCCCTGCAACGAACAGATTGAGTGTACATAATTTGACACTCTACCTATCTGTTATGGGCAGTTTTTCGATAGATGACTTCTTTTTAAATAATAAAATGGTTTATGTTGTGCGTTTTACCTTTTTTATTGCTAACTAAATTTTCCCAGAATTGTAACTGAATGTTTTTTTATCATCAGTTTCTCGACTGGTTTGATGCAGTTCTCCAAGCTTTCTATCTTGCGCAAGTCATTTCATATCTACATACCTGTAACACCCTACATCTTTTGTAATTTGCTTTATACATTCTAACCTTTGCCTCCCTCCTACAGTTCGCTCCCTCAATATTACCCTCCATTATTGATAGACTTTTACCTTATACCTGGATATCTGGATACCCTTTTAATGCTTATAACTCGAAAACGAAGGTATCTATCAAAAAACGGTGTGCGCCATTGTTTTTTTTTTTGAAATTTCACATTGAAATGACATGTCATATGACCACCAACCAATTTAAAAACATAAAGGTGAATCCTAAGTGGCGGATCTTATTTTGTATGTAATTTTCTTAGATTTTGATAATCTTCTTACCTTTCCGTCGTAGCCTATCTTTCTTAATTAGATGATTAAATATTTATCTTACTAATACAGTATTATAACAAAGAGCCTTTGTTTGTTCGTTCGATAATCTCAGAAACTACCCAACCGATTTCAAAAATTATTACACTGTTGGAAAGCATAGAGCTTCCTGAGTTGTTATCAGGAACAGGATACTTAAATTACATAACTTTTTAAATTGTTGAGGCAAAAGTTTTGTGGTTTATTTGTTTGGTAATGTTGTTTTTTTCATCTATTCTGTAAGCTACATCAATTCTATTCTATTCTACCATCTATATCCTAACAATGCTATCATATTAAAACAGTAATGAAATTTTTAAAACATAATTTCTAAGAATTTCTTTAGAACATTTTAAAATTTGCTAACAAAATTATCAACGGATAGATTGCTGTGGAGCATTTTAATAGCCGTTGAGGAGGTCCTGGACGGAAATCAGAATCGTTATGTACTTTTTCGGTTTAAATTATAGGCTATCGTTTTGGATAATGTAGATTTTTTAAATAATTTTATTTGCAGATCATTTCATAAACATTTAAATTAGGTATATATTGTTAATGTATTCATTATTTCTGAAAATTGAAAATTCTTATACTTAATAAATTATAAATTCTTGGCGCGAGGATACTAGGGGGAGATTAATAAATAGGTTTACACTAGGCCTGTTTGTACAAGCTCGTATGATGAAGAACCCGTATTCCTTCCAAAGTTTCATGTACCCCATCGAAATCCATCCTACAGTTTTGAATTTTCCTCTGGAATCTTGCCATCTTGTTTTGAATACCTGTAGTAGTTAATTCTTCGGTTTCAAATGGTCTTCGGTTAATCAAACTGTAATGAATAAAGGCTTGGTTTAATTATTTCTAATATTTTTTAACAATATTCGTAAGGTCTTTATATAATATTGTAACCTTATTAGTTAATTAACTACGTTTAAATCACCATCTAAATTCTCGTAATAATTATTTAAATTAGTTCTGTAGATCTCGGTATTTAAGGATAAATAGAATCACCATTAATACAAATACATTGGACTACATTTTACGTTTTAAATATGTGACATTTCAACGTTTTAAAACATTGGACTTATCACGATTTTGCTTATAATTTAATTTTTTTTCTACTTCTACTACTAATCATCATCATCTCATTATCGGTATCATTATCATCTCTATAATGGTCATCTTCATCTTCAACTTCAACAACTATTTGTTTCAAAATGTTGATTCACAGTTCATCAAGTTTAGTTTTATGTATATATTTTTTTCTCGACAATGTAGTCTTTTTTGAAGTACACTACTGAGTGTGGTTTATATTTTAATTCAAAGGACATAATTCAGATATTCTCATGTTTGCGTAAAGTTTATAATTATATTTATTAAAAAATTAATCGCAAAAGAAATACACTGTTAAAAAAACATGTGATATGCAATGTTTTGCAATATTATTAGTTTTTATAAGACTTTGGCAAATATAAAAGTTAAACTGTATGTAAAAATACAGAAGTCAACCACAGGCTAATATTAAAAATGCGTGGGGATCGTTGTTGAGTCATTTCCTGTTTCTACACACGACTACTGTCAGACTTTACTACCCTACACACCTATACTGAATTATTAGAACGACTAATTCATAGGGTTTAGTCATGATAAGATTGTGATCAACTGTTTAACATACCCTGGAACCCTGTAGGGGAAATCTTCAAAGTTTTAACTTTGTCCTGCTAGGAAACTAATTTGAACATTCAACAATATTTTATGTCAAGTATTTTTTTATTTTTCCTTATATTTGTTGTCGGGAACTGTACATAAGTGACAGCTACCCAATTTGATCGCTGCTTTTGGCTGTATTATTTTGATGTGGATTAGGCGTGAGTTTGAACAGGGACCCCCAGCAGAATTTGTTCACGGATGGCTGTCAGCTGGTCACCATACAAAGTCGCTTGCCCAATCGGTGGTACTTAACAAATAATAGTTACTTTCTATCAGCTGACTTACTGGGCTGGCCCGAAGGCCATGTAAAGTATTTAAGTTATTTTATCTGTAAAATAAAAATCTTTGACGTATTTTTAAGATGCCACCAAAAATGAATATGAATTAAAAGTTCTGCTTATCTAAATTGTTTTTAATGATAGACTATTTAATTTACATTACATTTATGTACAATGTTATACAAAAAAAACTAAAGATCAAACTTACAATTTTTGCTATTCTTAAAATAATAGTAAACATATTGCAGCTATCATAATATTAACTGTTGTAAAACTGTAAATAAATAATATAAAATTGAAATTAGACTAGGCGTTATTAAGGAAATTAACAGTTTCCTTAAGAGAACAAACTCGTTGATCTCACTTTATATTTTCATTTCTGAACCGATCCAGTCTTATACAGCACTTCTAAAAAAACGCAAGTTCGCAGACTGGATGGAATTCTCGTACTTCTTTCACACCCAGGAATCACTGTCCTGTAGCAATGTTGGGACAGCCACTTGTAATGTAATTAAATGAAATTGAATAAAATGAAAATTTAAAATTGAAAAATAAATATAATGAAAACGAAAATTTGAAAAATTAACAGAGAAATTTGCATTACAAAATTATTAAATCTTTGATCTTATTTAGTGATGACACTATGTCATAAAACTAAGCATTTTAATAAATTATTAATGAATATAATTATTTATTGCAATATTTATTTGAATATTAATAGTTATACTAGCTATGAGCTCAAATTAATTATTTTTTATAATTACTACTTGAATTATCCTCGGAGTCTTGCTCTTGCTTCTTGTCCATCCATTGACCGGGAATCAAATTGGGCGTCTAGTCATTGTTGCAATTGATTTTATAGTCTTGAATAAATTTTATTTAAATCTTTTCTTCATATTTTAAAATAATCAAATTATTTTGTTTAGTTTCATAATTAATTAGATTCTTGATACTTTAATATTTTACTTTACTTATTTTCTTATTATTTCAAATTATTTAATTAAAATTATACTATCTTTTGTTTTTTTGGTTTAATTTGAGGTATTTGGTTTCTGGAATTAATTTTTTGAATGTTTTATTTTCTTATTATAATTCATCTTGATATATTTAATTACTGTTTAGAATATTTAAATTTTAAATTAGAAATTGTTTAATTTTTATTATTATTTATGATTATTTTAAAATTTCTTCTTGAATTGACAACAATAATTGATTAATTGAATTAGATGATCGATCAACGCCGTACTGGAACATAGACTGCTATTCTACACACTGTCTTAAAAAAATTCATCAATGTGTCAGTTTGGGCCTTTCTTTTCAAGTGTCGATGTATTGTACCGCAAATTCTATTTAACATTTCTTTTTGTGATACAGCTTTATCTTCTTCATACGACACATCACATCCCAAATAGACAAAATGACTAATTACGTAGCAGGTCACTCCAGAATTACTCGATCACCTGTAATTTTTGTCCTGTATGGATATTTCCCTCTAAAGGCTTTTTGCATTTGAACAGAAAATTTTCAAATTAAACTGACGACAAATATGAAAAAATCCTGAAAAAATTGCAAGTTGCAAGTCTATGAAGTGATTACAGGAAATGAAGGGGTTGTAAGAAGAATTTCAAAGTCCTAATTTTCCCCCTTAAGCAATTTCGTTTCTCTTTAATACATATATTTTCAACTGTAAAGAATATAGCCTACAACTAGTAAACTTGATAACAAAATATATGCAACAATCATTAAAAAAAAAAGAATAAAGGACATTAATACCCATTGGGATACACTCTGTTAGAACATGTAGACAATAACGTTATGATAAATTTTTCGTAAGAACAATAATTATACATAACAATGATGATCGTATATATCACAGAAGATCTCTGCCCTAATGCCCCCTCAATCGGCTATGCGGATTCACTAATACTTGACCAGTGGCCAACCGTGGAATTAGTTCATTTGGGTTTGATGATGATAATTTACTGTGAAATAAGACATATGTTGATGTAGCTACGTCTTTGAGGAACGGAATTTTGAAGTCGTGCAATGTTCGATTACTAACATAAAAAGGCGCTCCCGAGATTACACGTAGAAACTAGGACTGAAATGATTGTAGTTATTGTAAATGACTTGCTTTAGCTTTACCAAAGATTTGGAGTTCGTAAGTCTAGACAGACTTAAAGAATACTTAGTAAAGTAACAATTTTGATTTTAAATGTAATTTTTAGGGTTGATATCGGTAACTTCAGTGATTTAATAAAAAATTTTAAAACAAAAATACTCGAAAATAAATAGCACATTCGTAACATTTATTTATCTATAAGTTAATTAAGATTAATTAATCTATAAAATCTATATTTAAGATTGATTGATTAATTAATTAAGATTAATTTAAGTTAAGTATTTATACTATATCTATAAGTTTTGTCACCGGATGGCGACATTAAGTGGCGAGTTGAAACCTTTACATTTTGGTGGCCCTGAAAAGGGGCGTTTAAGCGTCGGTCGTAGTCGTCGTGGCGGTCGGAGGCTGGGCGACACGGCGTGTCGTCGTCCAGCAGAGATGTCATCTTCCCTCGCAGTAGTACGTCGATGGCTGCTTCGTCGGGTCCGGTGGGCGTAAGGCTCGGTCGAGGGACCGCGTGGGGCATCGCTCGCGTCAGCGGGCGATGACGGTCCGGTCGACGGCTTACGGTGACGGGTCGGCGAGCGGAAGCATCATCTTCTCTCTTGCGGGGTCGTCGATTAGTCTTCGCTGGAGTCCGGTAGCCGATTGCCGATGGTGGATGACTTGTCGATGCTGTCTGAATTGGAATTGAATCTCTGTTGAGTGTAGCGCTCTTTATACTGTATAGTTGCCGAGAGCGGTGTGGTAGAGGTCGGTTATTGGTCTTGCCCTTGATGAAAAAGCCTCTGTCGGTACGCCGTCACAGGCCTACCGCCCCTTTCGGAACTATTGGTGGTTCCCTCTGTCGCTATGTCGGAAGCTTTGTAGCCGGCAGCACAGTACCTAATCAAAGAGAGTGACGGTGACAGTTTGGTAATTTTAATAGAGTAATTATAATAAAAAAAAAATATATTTGATGAATTATCCTTAGTATTTATAAGAGTTGATATTCCTGAGGAAATGTATAAGAATCTTGAAAATTTGTGTATGAAAATAATAAAACTAAATTTAACTCAAAGAATTATTTTGTAGGATTTGAATTGGTGCTGTAAATATGAATATGAGAACTGACATGAAAGGTTGTTTCTGCAACACGGTTCAAAAAATAATTTGAAGAGTTCTTCATGTGATCCCATTAAATTGTATTCGTTCTTCCCGGAATTTTTAACCCAATTCATATTCTCTGTATAATTTATAAAGTACATTTGAATAAACGGTTAACTTTTTTATTTTTATTATATTTTTTAAATCAACTTTTTATGTAATGGAAATTGAAGAAGATAACTGCGTTTGACATATTCAAGTATTTGGATATCGTAGAACTCATAAAACTTTAGAAACTTTTTTATCCTCTTAAAACATTTTCAAATGGACTTTTTCCTTTTATGTATACTGATCCTATGCAGGTATTGTTATATAATCCGTTCAGGTTATTAATAATAAAAGAATTGCTACGGTGCAAAATATTAATAAGGACAAAATGTCGACGTTGTAAAAATTTTATGTACTTATCAAAAAGTTTCGGCTGTTTTATAAGCTAATAAAATAACAGAAAATCAATCTTTTTTTTTATAACGTTATATTATTGAAGAAAATCAATTTACCAAGTTAATAAAGCTTTTTAGTGGAAAGATAATATCGTTTATGTTTATAGTAGGTTATTTTATGGGTTTTTGTCCAAAGTAGACCTACAGTCGTAAAGAAAATAAAAACAGTAACGTAGAAGTAATAGATATCCATTACTTTTGATTTGAATGAATTAAATTTTTTATTGTTAAAGAATTTATAGATGAAACAACAAAGATTTATTTATGTGATAATAGCATAATTATTTATATGATTTTAATATGATTTATTTATGTGATAATAGCATAAATTGCCCAAAACGGGCAGGTGGAGTGTTAAATTAATTGCACTCGATCTGTTGGTACCATGAGCTACAAAAAAATATTTCTGTTTCTTATCACATAGTCAACCAATTACATGACTGAACTATTTAAGAACAGAAGAGGTAGTGTGAAAGACACTAATCACAGGTATCTCCTCCGAGAGTAATGAATTTCACTATACAGCCAGATCCTGTGATGAATGAAGTGAAGGTGTCATTTGCAGGGTGGAAAGTGGGTGCTTTTCGGAGGGTCTCTGGCATGCTGATAAGCATACTCTTTCAAGTCAATGAGGAAGGCAATAGTAACCCACCTCACTCCTCATTTTTACTTAGTAAAGCCTCTAGAGGTTCAATCCTGCCTTTCGGCTGTTGACCTAAACAACAACACAATAGCGTAAAAGGAGTTGGTTTATTTAAAATTTGATTTGTAAACATTTTGGTGTAGCAAAGCCATCAGTCATTTCACAAATACGTTTCCATAGTAAATTTTTGCGACTGATTTCTAATTACCCGAGTTACGTATCCAATAGAACACCACACGGTGATTTACGCGTTCCTTACATCAATGACACATATCTAAAATTGTAACATACGTTCAGAGACAAACTTCAAAATCATAATAATCCCTTAATATCCCACGTAAATTCTGCAGACGTAGGCCTACCAGGAATCGCACAAAGACGACTGAAATGCCGACAGAGTAGAGACGTGATACATTAACGCAACTCTAAAATTAATTAGGTACGTGTAAAAATATAAACTAAAATAACACAATTGTTGTTATCTTGAGAGCTATAAATGGGTGGTGTCTTCTTCAAAGCCATTAATGTGGTTAGTTTTTTTATTCTTAAATTTAACTGTTAACTTTGCTAGTTGTTTTTGTAGTTGCAAAATAAATTAAGTGAAAAAGTTGTAAACATTGTTATTTTGTAGGCTTCGTTTGGCTAGAGATGACTTCTGTGTACAAACCCAGGCCGACCATTCCTGAGATAGTGTGGTTAATTGAACCCTAACTATCAAAGTACACCGGTATTCACTATATCGTATTCAAATTTGTAGAAAATCACTGCCTTTTCTAAAATTCGAACCAGGAACCTTCGACTCCGAAAATTAGCTGTTAAACAGCTGACTCGCGGCGACGACTTTACCTGTAGACCAACCCGTTGGGTCATGTCATGTATTAACTTTGAAGTTGTATACATAAAAAAATTACGTCCAGGAAACTACCGAGGGCGTATAGAACATGTCAAGAAGTTATAAGTTAATACATAACACCTGCAAAACATATTTTAATCACACATTGATCTACTATTGCAAGCTTACTATAATAAATCTGTCAGCTTCTAATATTTAAACAATAGTATACCGTTATCTGTCAAGAGGTTCCGAGCCAAGTACAGTATCTCAGTGTTAGAACATCCACCTTATTCACCAGATCTTGCACCATGTGACTTCTACCTGTTCCCTAAGGTGAAATCTGCATTAAAAGGGACAAGATTTGAGTCTGGAAGCGCTTAAAGAGAAAGCGGCACGTGTCCTGAAGGAGCTGACAGAATATGACTTCCAGCACTGTTTCCGACAATGGAAAATTCGCATGGAGCGTTGCAGGGATAGAGAAGGAGTGTATATTGAAGGTGACAATAAGTGATTATGTATAAATTAAAAATAAATTTTTTTACAACCTCAGTCTCGTTATTCCATAGCCACACCTCGTATTTCTGTAAAATTGGCACATCATTGTCACTTTCGTATTCATTTCACTATATTCTGCTTAATGGATAAAAGGGATGTTTTATTAAATAAGGATTAAACGAAATAGAAAATTAAAACACCTTAATTTGTTTGAACCACAGGTGTCGAAAGGTAATTGCTTTAGAGTCTCAATATAAATGTCGAAACTTCAATTTAAAACCTAATAAATTGACAAAGAAATAAAGGCATCTACCGGTGTCTACTGACGCCAGTTCCCCTTGCTCTATTCTCAAGTTCATTAGTCACACTGAGGGACCCCTCTCTATAGTAATAAAACCTTACAAGCAAAAGGAAGGTTGAAGTAAATGGAGTTGAAAAAGGAAATTGAGAGAAGTAAAGAAAAGCGGGAAATCGGTAAGGCATATGGTTTTCTTCCAATCTGACATATTGACCGGTTGATTTCTTATTTCTAAAGTGGTAATAACCATAATCTGTCTTGAGTTACTGGTTATAAAATTGTTGATTCGACTAATTTTTCCATTTTATGGACAGTAAAATCTTTATTGAGTTTCTTTATTGCTGATTTATTATATGAGTAGATTGATTCATGAAGAAAAGTGTATTGTAGTACACTTCAGTTATTATTTTTAGCAGGGAAATTTATTAGAAGTTATCGTTATTTTTATCCATCTCAATATGGATAAAAATATTGTTATAATAGGCAATATTGCAATATTACAATAGGGCCTAACCCCTATTGAAATTGTCTGCTATTCTGTTTTGTCTGTTAAGTAGGCCTACTTAAGAGATTGTTAATATTAATTCTTATTAATTACCAACTCACTTTGCGTTCGTAAATACTGTGTGTTCTTTAGGTCATCAGCCTAAAAGCTGGTTTGAACCTGTAGAGGTTTTACTAAGTAAAACGAGGAGTGAAGTGGTTTACCGTGCCTTCCTCACTTAGTGGAAAAGTACGCTTATCAGCATGCCAGGCCCTCTGAAAAGCACATTTTCCACTCTGCAAATGACACCTTCACTTCATTCACCACAGAGTCTGGCTGTATAATGAAATTCATTACTTTCAGAGGAGATATCTCTGATTGGTATCTTTTACTCCTCTACCTCTTCTGTTCTTAAATGATTCAGTCATTTAATTGGCTGACCATGTGATAAGAAACAACTATTTATTTTAGCCCTGCAACGAACAGATTGAATGTAAATAATTTGACACTCCACCTGTCTGCTATGGGCAAATCGATCGTAAATCGATTCGGAAATACTATCGATCGTAAAATATTGCGTACAGAAATATTTTGATGTTACTTTTTACTTTCTCTTGCTTACATGAATATATAGGAAGGAAAGTATTGTTTTCATGTAGATTTTTCAAAATTGAGTTTTCACCAGATGTACGCGTTTTCAGACTCCCTGAACCCAAAAAAACATGTTTTTAGCGATTGGTCTGGGTCTCTTTGTGTCTGTAAACAAAATATCTCAACAACGAAACATCATACGAGGTTGAAACTTGAAACTTAGGTTAGAACCTACTAGAGAAGCCGACACAAACATTTTCATCAAAATCGGTCAACTGAAAGTAGTAGTTTATTCGTGTAATATTTTACTTTTTGCGATTTTCTTAAAAACGGCTCGTACGTTTTTTTTTAAATTTCCTTATTTACATTTTTTTTATGCTCTACAAGATAGGGTAGGCACCATGTCTGCTGAAGTTCTTGGGGAGGCTGTTTTTTTGTAAAAATATTGTTTTTTAAGATTGCGGCTTTATATGCATTTTGCCGCAAAAATGTATACAATATAAGTTGTAGAGAATTTGAAATCCTACAACTTTTATTTCGAACATTTTTTGTATAACGCTGAGGTGATTTTCTGTTTTTTTTTTTCATGAAAATCTGTAAAAAAATTGATTTTTTAAGACTTCAGCCTTAGTATGACATTTTACGATAAAAGTGTATGTAATGAAATTTATAAAATATAAAAAGATTACTCATTTTCTATTAAGCATATTTCTTTACAGAGCCTAGTTTAGCGTGAAAGAATGATTTTCCGTATTATTAAGCCAAACTGTGGTTGATTTTCATTTTGCATCATTCCCTCATGATTAAAATAAGGTTATGGTTTTTGAGGTTAGTTTGTTTTGTTTATTTCTAATGTTTTATTATTAATGTTATTTTATATTAATCATTTTCCAATTGGCAAGAGAAAGTCGTGTGAGTGTTTCACACCAGATTTTTGCTATAAAATTATTAGTGGTTCTGATAACACTGTTTTATTTTACGGCTTATTTCACTGAACTGAGGGTAAAACGACTTGTAATCGTCTAAGCGGTATCATTAGTAGTTTCGTAATTACAGATCTGTCGTGCCTTACTCGCGTTTGGAAACTCATTGTTGGTTTCTATACGTCGGGAAATGGCTTGGAATCGTTCAGTGGATTTTCCCTAACTAATGCGGTGGCACACGTGCGACCAGTTAGGGAGAATACTGTTCTCTTTAATTCTTGGGGAGATGGCGACAATTCTGGTACGTGTTTTATAACGCTAAATCTTTTATGCTGTTCTTTCTAAGTTGTTGAAAGGTTTTCTTCACAACACTCTTGGCTAAGTAATACTATAATTTTCTTCATTTGGAAAAACTTCCTTCTGTGCTTCATAAATATTTGATTTTTATTACACCTTAAATAGCTATATAAGAAAGAAATCTATAAAAACAAGAATAATTTTTTGTTTTATATAATTAAAAAATAACCAGTGTTTCTTCTTTTCCTTCTTTTTCCTTCTTTATGGATTGGGGACATTACCTAATTCGGCTTCTATCCATCTTCTTCGTGGTCTACCCAACGACCGTATTCTTTGCGGACGGTCCGCAATTTATCGCGAGTAATTTAGCATTACTCTCAGAGAAGATAACTCTCGACAAGTGTCGTTTACACCTCTACCTCTTCTGTTCTTAAATAGTTCAGTCATATAATTGGCTTACTATGTGATAGGAAACAGAACTATGTTTTGTAGCCCTGGGACCGAATTAATTCAACACTCCACCTGCCTGTTATAGGCATAAATTTTTATTACAAGAACTAATAATATCTAATTAGGTTGCAGATTATTCTTCTGAAAAATAAAATTCAATAATTCCTGTAAGCGAAATAATATTATTACACTTTTATTTATAGACTGATTTATTTTAGTTTTCCCATCGATAAGTTTAAACGTATAACTTTTATCAACTTTATAAAGGTTATTTAAGTTTTATTTTATTATTAGGTTAGTGGCTATTAATGGTAATCTTAGTTATGATAGTTTTTTGATTAATTTTTTTTTTTTTTACGTCCGACTGTTCTGCAATTACTGCTAATGCAGACGGTGAATGATGAAATGATTTTTGTAACGTATGAAAAAATGCCGTGCCTGAATGGGATTCGAACCCAAGACCGCATGATGAGAGGCGAGCACGTTACCAACTTTTTTGATTAAAGATTACTTTTTAAGTTCAGATAAAGTTACTTTTATGTACAGTTTATATGTTTTATTGTGTTGCATTCTTTAAAACGTTAAAAAATGTTTTATATAAATTATATAATATTAAAATATAAATGTATATTGTAGTTAAATAACTTAAAAAGTTCGGCGACTTAATTTACTTATTTTTTTATATCAATATACGTTGATATTTTGTTATTTATGGTTGATACTTAAAAATCCTGTAAAATAAGTTTAGAAAAACTTTTTATTGTAGTTACTTAATGTATCTTAAATGATGTTAATTTTTAATAAAATTTAATATTTATCTTGTATACTGCAGTTTTTATTATACAATTTATCATGGATGAATTTAAGTTAGTATAATAAATAAATCGGAATAGTTTCTTTTTATATTCTAGTAAATAATTGTAATAAGGGATGTTATTCAGTTGGTAAGGTTGTCTAAACTGGCATGCGTCATTGATTGTCTCAGTTGGTCTGACGCATGCGCACTTCTATGCCGTTTTGTACGTGCCTCGTCTGTTCCACATTGTAGTTCAGCGCGGTTGTGAATATATGTGTGTGTGTATACGGGCTAGCTAGTTTTTTGTTTTATTAAATATTTAAAATAATTATTTGTTTTTGTTAAAGTTCAGTGCCCCAGTTTGTTTATTTTATTCCAGTCTTAAAATTTATAAATTTTTATGTCTATTTTAAAATAAGATTTTCACTTGTTTGTACATTATTTTTGCGTGTTAATCATAAATTTATTCGTTTATAATCTGGTAAGAAAATGTTTATTATTTTTTTAAATAAAATTATAAATTTATAATTATTTTAATTTTTTTTATTATAAATTTTATTTTTGTACTTTATGTTATTTTTATATATTTTTTATTACGACCCTTTGTTCCGTTAGGGGTTGTATTATCAGTTATTATTTACGTTTTTATTGATTATTATTTTTATAAACATTTTATTTTTATTTTCTTTCGTGTTTAAGTATTCTTACTATCGTGAATTTCCCCCGTTTTATTGCCTACTAATAAAAATTGTATTAAGTTCTTTAGGAATGAATTTATTATATTTTTTATTATTATTTACTACTTTTTTAATATTTATAACAGGAATAATGATATATTATTAAAAACTATTGAATCAAAAAACTTAATATTAAAAAATATATATAATATTTTACCAAAAAAGTACCTCCAGTTTATTTTATCTTAGCTCGTACATTGTTGACTGAAAATTTCTTTTGAAATTATCTTTACAGTTTGACAACTACGGTATTCTACACACTTCCGGATTAATGAACTCAGATTCTGTATTTGATCTTGTGGTAGTCCCAAACCCCTGAAATAAAGGTTAGTTAATGAAAATAACATTAATAAACAAAACATTTCTGTTATGGTACAAGAAAAACTAAAAGTAATATTTTCTTGTGTTATCTGGTGTTGTAATTCGGTTGTAAATATTTTAATAGTAAAACCTGCATACTTGTAACATCCCTTTTCTCGTAGCGCTATCTTTACAGTACTTGACGTTTCCGCTTTTCCGTCTGTTATATCAACTGATGATTTTAAATACGTAGGTATTAAGGTACTACTTTTAGGTATAGTGTTTTCTGAATAACAAAATATTCTTTTTTTATTTTTACTTCTTAATATTTGAGTTTTTCATTTTATGAATTATCCTTTTAAAATTATACGCATTTCCTTCATTTACAAAAAATTGTTCTCATTAATTCCTAATGCTGTTTCTTTTTAGTTCGTTTATCTTCTTACTTTTTCGTACCCTATATAAACATATAAGAAAGGAAAATATATTGTTTTCATGTTGATTTTTCGAAATCAAGTTTTCACCGAAAAAACACGTTTCAGCCCTCCTGAACCCAAAAAAAACCACTTTATTAGCGATTGGTCTACGTGTCTGTTTGTGTGTGAACAAAAAAATCTCAAGAATGGTGTGTCGTAGAAGGAACTTAGATTAGATACCATTAAGGGATCCGACACGAACATTTTCATCAAAATCCGTTAACTGGAAGTAGTAGTTCATTCGAGTGATTTTTCACGATTTTCTCAAAAAGTCTATGAGTTTTTAAGATCGCCTCATTTAGTACATTTTTGATGCCCTAAAAGGTAAGGGTAAACGCCTTGTCTATTGAAATTTGTGAGGAGGCTGTGCTTCATGGTTTAAAGTTTGAGGCCTTAACAAACATTTTAGGGCTAAAGTGATCAAAGTTGTAGAAAATTAAAAAACATACCTACAAATTTTATTTCTAGCGTTTTTTTCACAACGCTTACTTTAGCGTCAATTAGTAATTTCAGTATGTTTAACTCAAACAGTTGTTAATTTTCATTCTGTATAATTCACTCTTGATTTAACGTAGGTTATATTTGTTCATTATTTACATTGGTAAGAGAAAGTCGTGTGAGTGTTACACATAAAAAAATTTTTAATTATCATTTCAGTAAGCTTAAGACGTTACAATAATCATGATTGAGTTTCGCTTTTAATTTTCTTGCTTGAGTTTTCGTTATTTCCACTTTTCGTTGTAAATTCCAAAAATGATTGCTTTTTTTCACCGTTCCACTATGGTATTTTGTTTTTCTTAATTTTGTCTTCTGGAATTCATTTTAAAATTATTAGTTACATTAACTTAATTCGCATAAATTTTATCTTGTTTTGGTCAGTACCAACATTAGTAAGCCTGTTCGCTGATATCTAACCATATAAACTGAAACTGGATTAAGATATCTTATTACTAATGTATCAGCTAAATGATTAGTCTATAATAGGCTAAATATTCTATAGTAATATGTCTATGATTACAGCTTTTTTTTCTGCCAATCTTAAACAAAAATAATTCTAAAGTGATATAAATTATTTTTATCAATGATAATTTTTCCTACTTGCCATTAATTAATTAATTAGCGATTTGCTATTTGCGTTTTTAATTTACCATTTAACTTATAACTCATGATTTATTCAGTATAAAAGTAATTTACTTTTTTTATCCTAGCCTAACCTAGTCGGTCATTATAGTGCAATATCAATGAGCTTTAACGTGTTATAACTTTCCATTTCCTGATCGGGAATCGAACAGGGAAGCTTCCACTTTATGTTTATTGTAATAGAACGCTCTAAATCAATGCGTAACTGAGCTAGCCCCTTTGTAATTCAGAATAATACAGTAGAATATACAGTAGAACCTGGCGGTTTTGGTACAGAAGAGTCTGGAGGGGATTTGGGGAACAGTCTTGTTATCGAGGGACTCTTCTAGTTGAGGTTCGTGCTATCAAGGTTGTTTAGACTAGAAGTTGAGCTTTCTAGGTCTGGAAAGGTTGAACTCAAGCTGTAAAGGTTCCATTACGTAAAACGATGTACTATTGAGGTTCAACTCTTGCTATAAACATTCGGTTCTGCAAAAAGACGTGCTATAGAGGTTAGAGCTTTGATCTGAAATGGTGAAATTGACAATTAGTGATTTGATATCCGTGCTATTGAGGTTTTAAAATAGTAATCGTCGACCTATAAAGGTACCTTTAACATTAAGTGTTATGGCAATTTCAAAGGGGATTAGAAAAATTGCACGTATTATCAAGGAGTCGTGCTATTGAGGGTCGCGTTAGCGAGAGTCTACTGTACTAGTACATTATTTTATTTTGTCTTTGTCTAATTATACTTAAGTTTATTTATTCATTAATCAGAAGTATTTGTTACATGTTTTTTTCTTTTAATCATACAGGAAAATGTTCTAAAAGTAATTGTTATTAAAAATTTAAAAGCTAATCATGACATTAAATATATAGTTGAATTTCTACTAATGGAATATTGATAAATTATTTTGTAGGCATTTTTCTTTTTTTGTAACGTACAGTAGGGGCTTTATTTAGTGTAATCACATAATCCCGTCTAAATATTGTAGTTACATTATTTAACTACATTATCGATATTTTATATCTGTATAGGTCTAATACGATTGATTATTTACCTATAGGTAATTTTTAAGTTTTTAGACATTAAATAAACAAATATGTAGGTCACTTTAGTAAGATTTTTTTTATATAGCACGCTTACTGTTTTATTTAGGTCTACAAGTATAATATAAAGATCTGTTATCATTTGTGATACGCCTACGTAGAAGTATAGAATGGAAAATCACACACGAAAAGTGATTCTACGATTTTCTAGAGGTAAATTCGTCGCCGCGATTCAGCTGTTTAACAGCTGATGATTTTCGGAGACGAAGGTTCCTGGTTCAAGTCCTAGTAAATGTAGTTACTTTTATACTAGATAGTATGAATACTATCATACTATGTATGAATACTAGATAGTGGTTACCAGTGTACTTTCATGGTTGGGGTTAATTTAACCTTACTCTCTCAAGAATGATCGGCCTGAATCTGTACTAGACTACAACTGATTTATATGTTACACATCATCCTCTTATCATTGGATTATGAGGTTGCTTATTGTTCTGAATTTAACTGATTGCAACGTAGGCCTACACACATTAGGGATAAAGAAACAAAAAGCTATGATTTCCGGTTGACATCCGATTTACGAGTAAATAATCAGTACAACTGCACAAAATTACTGAATGTTTGTTAGTATTTACTGCATTTATTTAAAGACGCATCAGCTGATTTGGTTATTAGCGACTACTATGGGTTTTTTTTTAACGCCCGACTGTTCTGCAATTACTGCTAATGCAGACGGTGAATGATGAAATGATTTTTCGTAACGTATGAAAATATGCCGGGCCTGAATGGGATTCGAACCCAAGACCGCATGATGAGAGGCGAACACGTTACCAACTGCGCCAATGCGGCCGGCATTGGCATTTCGGTTACGGTACGGAATCGGTGGGTTTTTACTTGTAATCATTTTCAGAACCTAGCTGGTAACGGACGCGAAACCTATCGTTAGCTGTGTGTAGTGCAGTCTATTCCGTTAGTATATTGGTAGGTGCAAATGGCTATTATGCTAAAGGTCCCGGATTTGATATTCGGTTAGGTCTCATTTTTTCTTCTCTTATTTTCATCTGTCACCTTTTACCGTTTGCATTCCCTTATTGTGTATGACCGTCGGACGTAAAACAAAAAGAAAGCTAGCGCCCTAAGCAGTGGGGTAAGGAGGAGGCTTACAATTTTTTTTTATTTTTCTGGTATAGAAACAGTTTTAGACCACGTGAGGTGACTAGAAGTTTCTGGAAGTTTTTTTTGCAAACCACATTCTCACTATTCGCTCATTGAAGGCATTTTTACTTTCTTTTGCCTATATGAATACGTAGGAAGGAAAGTATTGTTTTCATTTCGATTTTTCGAAGTCGAGTTTTTACCGGATCTGCTCGTTTTCAGACCCCCTGAACCCAAAAACATGTTTTCAGCGATTGGTCTGCGCGCGCGTGTGTGTGTGAACAGAATATCTCAAGAACGGAACATGGTACGAAGTTGAAACTTGAAACTTAAGTTAGATACCGTTGTAGGACCCGACACAAACATTTTCATCAAAATCGGTCAACCGGAAGTAGTAGTTTATTCGTGTCATTTTTCACTTTTTTGTAATTTTCTGGCAAAATCGCAAAAGTAATTCTTAAAAAACGTGTAAAAAATCGATTTTTTACGATTTCAGCCTTAGTATGCATTTTACGACAAAAGTGTTATAGCCCTAATCAAATTTATAGGAAATTAAAAGATCTACAACTTTTATTTAGAGCATTTTACTCTATAGAGCCTAGTTCAGCGTGAAAGAGTGATTTTCCGTATTTTTAATTCAAACTGTGGTTGATTTTCATTTTGCGTCTTTCATTCATGAGTTATTAAGTTAGGTTATGTTTATTGAGAATAGTTTTTGTTTATTTCTAATGTTTTATTACTGATGTTAGATTAAATTGTTAATTATTTGCATTGGCAAGAGAAAGTTGTGTGAGTGTTTCACACCAGATGTGTGTGTTCTGTTTTTGCTCTTCAAGGAAGCCCTTAAAGTCTGTAATAAGTTGTATGAATTTAGTTCAATTCATTAAGTTTTCCGATTTATTTCGATGTTCTCAATATCATTTCTGATTTCTTTTAACCATCTATCTGACACCTTGGGTCTATTGTGTAGTGTCTTCCAAATTTGTTTTGTCAACCGGTTGTCATCCATTCTATACTGGTTTTCGTAAAATCTTTTTTATTTATGTTTATTATTATATTTTTATTGAGTGATTATGTCTATGTACTCGTATTATGTATAATAACTATTTTATTATATTTAATTTAAAAACAAAATTGATAAAGGTAGAGGTGTACGCTTGTAACGATTATCTTAAAGTTCTTTCGTAAGATCTTCGGCTTTATTTTTTCCGAAAAGAAAATCCTAGATGATAATTATTGTTTAAATTTCTTCAATTAGTATTCAACCGGTCAATTAATCGTTGGCAAAAAAATACCATTTGATAAAAAAAAATTAAATAAATTCTTGAGGTATTCAGTATTCGAAAAAAGTATTCCAATTACTGTAGTCTACCTCAAGAATATCGCTTAAGCTTTATTCAGTTTCAATTTAATTTAATAAAATCTCTCAGGAAATTAAGTCCTTTTAAACCTAATATATCTTCTGTTACGTGCTTATACGTTTTCTTGTTGTACGAGTGGGTGAGAAATGTGGTCGTAAAAGAAGTTTGACCACTGGTCACAAAGGACTGTTTTTTACACATCAATCGCTCGTTTGGTTCCCTTGGCAGCTGCCCAGGTAACTATCCATCTGTTGACCAACTCTGGTAAGGTTGTGGTCAGCTGTCTTGCTACTTGCCCTAGCACAATCAATTTATTTGTTTACCCAACTTCCTCCGTTGCGAACATTTTTCCTTTTTTATTTTTTATCCAGGCCAATGACGTAGAGTACTTTTTTACTTTTTTTACTGTTATTATTTTTTTTCTTTTGTAGTATTACCATTTTAAAATTTCAATTAACTTTGTCTCAGGAATTTTTTTCGATTGCCTTTGGGTTCGAATCCCATTCAGGCACGGCATATTTTCATACGTTACAAAAATCATTTTATCCTTCACCGTCTGCATTAGCAGTAATTGCAGAACAGTCGGACATTAAACAAAAAAAAAGAAAACAAATTCATACCTATACATTTTATATTGTAGCGATTACTTTGGGGTGTGAAACAATGAGTTTTGGCACGTAATCATTTTCAGACCCTGGCTGGGAATCGAACCCTGGGACCTTCCGCTTGGTAGGCTAGCGCGCTAACCACTACACCATGGAGGTGGCTAAAATTTTGATATTTCATATACACTAATGATAGTTGATCCACCGAAATACGTGTAAGTTTTAAATAAAATCATAAAGAATTAAACTTCAAGGCAGCTGTAAATCTCGTTACAATAATTTAAAATATATATACACCTCATTTACAGATTATCCTCATCTCATTGGGTCATTGGGCTGTTTATTGTTCTTATTGAGTAATTGTAATGTATTCACGTTAGTGACAAAAAAATTTATACCTTATAATTTTATAGTGTGAATTAAAAATGTACATAATTTTTGTAGAACTAATCTTAATTTGTTTTTGTTTTTTTCAGGGCTACAACTGGGTCCAAATTAGAGCCTTTACGGTCTGTTGCTAGGCCAAAACAAACCACACAGTAAGTATTTTTATTTTGTTATTTGATAAGCGTTTATTTGCCCGTAACAGGCAGGTGGAGTGTTTATTTGCACTCGATCTTCTATTTCCCGGATTACAAAAAATAGTTCTGTTTCTTATCACATGGTCACTAATTATATTACAGAAGCATTTAGAATAGAAGAGGTAGACGTATAAAATGCGCTAGTCAGAGTTATCTCCTCTGAGAGTAAAGAATTTCATTATACAGCCAGATCTTGTAGTGAATGAAGTGAAGGTGTTATTTTCAGGGTAGAAAGTCGATGCTTTTCAGAGAGCCTGGTATGCTTATAAGCATACTTTTTCACTCAGTGATATTTTCTCGTTTTACTTAGTAAAGCTTCTAGAGGTTCAAACCAGCCTTTTGGCTGATAACCTAAACAACAAGTGTTTTATACATGTTAATCAGTGATATGGCAAGTCATAGAAGACTGATTCTATGATCTAGGTAAAAAGATCCGTTAGGAACAGGTACAGAGTACATAGCAAAATATATCCTTTCTTTTATTAAAAAAAATAATTATTTACTGCATTTGGGAAACTCCAAAAATGGAGTGTAGGATGTGTCAAGATAAAAATTGATGTCGAGATATAATTGCGGAAAGAAAGTCAGATCGATTATGTTGTTAGGTTTGAACCTTTAGAGGCTTTACTAAGTAAAATGAGAAGTGAGATGGTCTACAATCACCTTCTTCACTGAGTGGAAAAGTATGCTTATCAGCATCCTAGGACCTCTGAAAAGCATTTACTTTCCACCCTGCAAATGACACCTTCATTTTATTCTTATCATTCACAGGGTCTGACTGTATAATTAAATTCATTACTTTCAGAAGAGATAACCCTTGACTAATGTCTTTTACACCTCTACCTCTTCTGTTATTAAATGCTTCTGTCATGTAATTAGCTGTGATTAGAAACAATACTATTTTTTGTAACCCTGGAATTAGCAAATCAGAAAATTTAACACTCAACCTGCCTGTTATGAGCAGCAGTACTAGGTACTAAAAGTATTATACGAGGTGTGGCTATTAAATAATGTTGTTGTTTAGGTCAACAGCCAAAAGGCTGGTTTGAACCTCTCGAGGTTTTACTAAGTAAAAACGAGGAGTAAGATGGTTTACCATTGCCTTCCTCACTGAGTTGAAAGAGTATGCTTATCAGCATGCCAGACCCTCCGAAAAGCACTCACTTTCCACCCTGCAAATGACACCTTCACTTCATTCACCACAGGGTCTGGCTGCATAGCGAAATTCATTACTCTCAGAGGAGATAACTCTGACTAGTGTCTTTTACACCTCTACCTCTTCTGTTCTTAAATAGTTCAGTCATATAAGTGGCTGACTACATGATAAGAAACAGAACTATTTTTTTAGCCCTGGACCAAACAGATAGAGTGCAATTAAAATAACACTCCACCTGCCCGTTTTGGGCGTATTAAATAATGAGAATGACATAAAAAAAAAAAAAATATTTTTATTTTATACATAATCACTTAGTCACCTTCAATATACACTCCTTCTCTATCCCTACAACACTCCATGCGAATTTTCCATTGTTGGAAACAGTGCTGGAAGTCATCTTCTGTTAGCTCCTTCAGGACATGTGCCGCTTTCTCTTTTACAGCTTCCACAGACTCAAATCTTGTCCCTTTTAATGCAGATTTTACCTTAGGGAACATTTTTTTTTTTTTTTTTTTTTTTTTTTTTTTGTTTAACGTCCGACTGTTTTGCAAATTGCTGCTAATGCAGACGGTGAAGGATGAAATGAATTTTTGTAACGTATGAAAAAATGCCATGCCCGAGTGGGATTCGAACCCAAGACCGCGTGATGAGAGGCGAGCACGTTACCAACATCGCCAACGCGGCCGGCACCTTAGGGAACAGGTAGAAGATAATAACATGTAATGAAACGTGGTTTTTTACTTATGATCCAGAAATGAAGCGCCAATCTATGCACTGGAAGACCCGAATTTCACCGAGAGCCAAAAAAGCTTGAACAAGCAAGTCAAAATTTAAAGCAATGATGATTGTATTTTTTGATATCCATGGGATTGTGAACCTTCACTGGGTTCCTGAAGGTCAAACAATTAATCAATATTACTACAATATTACTACATTGAGGTACTTTCTAAACTATGTCAAAGAGTAAGGAAAAAATGCCTCGAAATGTGGAAGGACAAATCATGGGTTCTCCACCAAGACAATGCGCCAGCTCATTCTGTGTTAAGTGTCAAGACGTTCCTAGCCAAGTAGAGCATCTCAGTGTTAGAACATCCACCTTATTCACCAGATCTTGCACCATGTGACTTCTACCTCTTCCCTAAGGTGAAATCTGCATTAAAAGGGACAAGATTTGAGTCTGTGGAAGCTGTAAAAGAGAAAGCGGCACGTGTCCTGAAGGAGCTGACAGAAGATGACGTCCAGCACTTTTTCAATTTATGGAAAATTTGCATGGAGTGTTGTAGGGATAGAGAAGGAGTGTATATTGAAGGTGACAATAAGTTTATGTATAAAATAAAAATAAAATTTTTTACGTCAGTCTCGTTATTTAATAGCCACACCTTGTATACTTGTATCAGCACAGTTTAGTATTTATTACTAATATAGATTACTGTAATTTTGAAATATTTTTATTTAACCTCAGTGTTATTAAACGAAATCTATTTTCTTTTTCTTAGAAATAGTTTTTTCATAATCCTTTCCTAGTAAGCACCAACAATCAAAGTTGAACCTCGTGCTAAATTTCAAAGTTAGTAGCCCTTGTTGTTTTGGAGGTTTTGAGATGTTTTTTTTGATTGAGTCTGTCCATTAATGAGTAGTGCTTTCTATTTGCAGATAAATAGGTTAGAGACTATAAAATTTTGTTTATAAATTGATATTTAAATAAATACTAAAATCGTTGCTGATGAAATTGCATTTCCAGTCTTTAATCGTTTTGCAAATTGACAGCATTATTTAGGATATTTAATTCCACTTTATATTAATAGTTGACGTGCAAATTATTTAGCAAGAGTGTTAAATCAATTAACACTCTATATTGGTTGTCTAAAATTAGCATTAGATTAATTCTAATGCATCTTCAGTAAAGCCGTACATGGCAGTCAGTAAAATAAATCTTGAACCGTAATATCTCCCATAATTTTTCTTGTAGTTGTGAGTACTACTGGTGTCTACTCCATGAGTCCCATGTTTGATTCCTAGTTTGTTTCAGCATTTTTTCATCAGTTACTTTCCTTCATTTCCATTAGTATTAAGTGCAAAAATATTCTGACATAAAACCAAAAAATTATATTGTATTTTAGCAGTAGATTTTTTCCCAGTATTCTTACTCTTTTAGATTTCCTTTTTTACTTTCTCTTGCCTATATGAATAACTAGGAAGGAAAGTATTGTTTTCATGTCGATTTTTTGAAATCAAGTTTTCACCAGATCTACACGTTTTCAGACCCCCTGAACCCAAAAAACATGTTTTTAGCGATTGGTCTGTGTGTGTGAACAGAATATCTCCAGAACGGAACATCGTACGAACTTGAAACTTGAAACTGAAGTTAGACACCACTACTGGACCCGACAAGAAGATTTTCATCAAAATCGGTCAACCGGCAATCGTAGTTAATTCGTGTAATTTTTCACTTTTTTTGCAATTTTCTCAAAAACTGGTCCTACCATTTTTTTTTTTTAAATTGCTTGGTTTACTAAATTTTTTATGCTTACAAGATAGGGTAGGCGCCATGTTTGATGAAATTCTTGGTGAGGCCGTTTTCATGTAAAAGAATTGTTTTTTAAGATTATGGCTTTAATATGCATTTAAGCGCAAAAATTTATATAATAAAAGTTGTAGAGAATTTAAAATCCTACAACATTTATTTCTAAAATTTTTTTGTATAACGCTTATTTAGGTGGTAATTAGCGATTTTCTATTTTTTTCTCACAAAAATGTGTGAAAAGTTTTAAGATTTCGGCCTTAATATACATTTTAAGACAAAAGTGTATATAATCAAATTTATAGGACTTTTAATTTCCTATAAGTTGTCCTATAAGTGTCCTATAATTTGTAGATCTTTATCTACAACTTTATTTAGAGCATTTTTCTCTACAGAGCCTAGTTTAGCGTGAAAGAGTGATATTCTGTATCTTTAAGCCAAACTGAGGTTTATTTTCATTTTGCATCTTTCACTCATGATTAAAATTAGGTTCTGTTTATTGAGGTTAGTTTTTTCGTTTATTTTTAATGTTTCATTACTAATGTTATGTTATATTGTTAATTATTTGCATTGGCAAGAGAAAGTTGTGTGAGTGTTTCACACCATATGTTTTTTGTTTATTCTCATCTTTTCGATATCCTTTACAACTTAAACTATTTATCAGATAATTTAAAGTGTGTTGCTTAGTACCCTGAAAACTTTTTTTTGTATGAATAAGCATTTTTTGTGATCCTGGTCAGTTCAAATAATCTGGGACATGCATATTAATGAGTAGTGCTGTATTTTTTATTTGAAACTTTTTGAGTACTTTTCATTAAAACATATTTGTTGTATGTACTTTTATTTCATAGTATATTCATTATTATTTGTTGACTTAATTACAAAACGTTAAACTTTGTATGAACAATCACAGTAAAACTTATACGAGATACTTTTAAATACAATACTATACGTTTAATAAATAATAATCTGCTTGTTCCCGTATTTGTATTTGACTACAAGTATTTAAATTAGAAGTTGACTCATTCTAGCCATCTGTATCATAAAACTTTTCTTCCCTTCCTTTTGTACATGGGGAGAAATGTCTGGTATGGGAGAGATAATGTTTCCACCCCATTTCTAAGTCTTCCTTTATGTTATGTTAGATACAAACTCTTGTTTCAAAATAATTAGATTCAATATTAAAACTTTTTATCTTACTTAGTTGTTTTAAATCTTGTGTTATTATACTCAAGAAGTATTTTAATATAATAAAATTGTTTTTGTGGTTTAAACTACAAATGTTTAGCCATTATAATGATTGTAACCGTTGGTGGATTATTTAAATTTAATCGGTTTTTAAATGTGCTGCATTTTGTTTTAGTTATAAATATTGATGGTGGTTTTTGCAAACATGTTACTGTGATGGATGAAATAAATATATAAATAAGTTTAGTATCATGTAAATTAATATTATGTAACAAGTTAAAAATTTGGGGTATGGAATGGGAAGGTTATACTACTGCATCGATAACAGAAAGGAGACTGACTTCAGGTGTTCACTTGTAGTGGCCAAGGAAAATTGTGTGAAAACCTTGATCAGGGCAGTCAAACTACAAATCAAAACTAATTGATTACATTATTAATTCGTGATACTGTACATTGTGAATATACACAATCCAATTTATTAATTGTTCATTAAAGTTCACAGTTTGCTCCTTTTTTTTTTTTTTTTTTTTTTTTTTAGTTTACGCCCACATTGGAGCACTTTAATCAGTCTGCATTAATTTTAGTCTTTGAAGGATGAGCTCTATATTTTGTATGTAGCATCCTCTTTCGCTCCCAAAATTTCTTCATTCTCTCCACTCTGGCCGCCCTTTGTTCGTCACTCAAGGTGTATGGTTTTCGTACGAAGGTTTTCAATTTAAGTCTTGTGGCTGTATTCCTCAAAATTCTCTTCTCATCCTTGTTCTCAATCTGCTCTATTGTTATGCCCAATTCCTCTAAATCCTCCTGGATCTCCCTGAACCAGTTGTTCTTGGTCTTTGTGTTCCAAAAGTAGTCGTATAATTGTTTTGTGAGTCAAGTTTCTGGTAACCTTGATATGTGGCTGAAGAAGGCTATTCTCCTTTTCCGCATTGTATCCACTATTGATTCGCTCTCTTTATAAACTACTTCATTAGGTAGAATCCACCACTGCCCATCCTTTTGGTGCTTCTTGTTGATAATTGTTCTTATGATTCTCCTGTCCGCCTTTTGTAGTTTATCCGTTGTTGACTTGATGTTTAATTTAAATAGTGTTTCGGAGGCATAGGTTGCTTCTGGTTTAACAACAGTGTAATAGTGTTTGAATTTGGTGTTTATTGAGAGGGATTTCTTCTTGTAGATTGCCCAGGTGATCCGTTGTTTCAGCTTAGTTGTTCTGTTTTCTATTGCTGCTGTCTCACTTAGGTTCCAAGTAAGGATCTCGCCAAGATACTTGAACTTACTGTACTTACAATTTTCACTTGTCTGCTGTCATCCAATTTAATGGTCGAAGCTTCCGTTTGGAAGGATGGCATTATTTCCGTTTTTTCAAATGAAATCTGCAGTCCGATTTTTTCTGCTATATTCCTGAGTTCCTCAATTTGAAGCTTGGCCTCCTCCATGTCATTTGCCAGAAGCGCAAGGTCGTCTGCAAAAGCTAGGCAGTTAAGTTTTATTTTTCTGCCAATCTTGATGTTGGGTTGACATTTTTTAGTCCATTCTCGCATGACCTTCTCTAATGCGCAATTGAACAGCAACAGTGAGAGTCCATCTCCTTGTCGAAGTCCTGTTTTGATTATAAATGATTCAGATAGTTCCCCTCTGAATTTAACCCTTGATGTTGTGTTTTTAAGGGTGATTCCAACAAGGTTAATGAGTTTCTGGTGTAGGCCAAATTCTTTAAGTACCTTTAATAGCGATTCTCTATGGATGCAGTCATACGCTTTTTTAAAGTCGACAAAGGTGATGACCACCAGAGTTTGCTCTTTTATTAAGTAACAAAAAAAAAAAACATGAAAAATAGTTACATGATACTCATTGAAAAGAATTTTTGTATTAACAACTCATTTATAACAATTTGAACATAATTTTATACACATTCCACTTTGTAAATCTGAAGAAGTTAAAGTATATACGAGGTGTGGCTATTAAATAACGAGACTGATGTAAAAACATTTATTTTTGTTTTATACATAATCACTTATTGTCACCTTCAATGTACACTCCTTCTCTATCCCTATAACGCTCCATGCAAATTTTCCATTGTTGGAAACAGTGCTGGAAGTCATCTTCTGTCAGCTCCTTCAGGACATGTGCCGCTCAAAAATGTTTGAAATGAAGCACGAAAAAATATTTGTACACAATTGAAAATGACCCAAATTTTTTGGAAATGATAATAACATGTGATGAAACGTGGTTTTTTACTTACGATCGGGAAACGAAGTGCCAATCCATGCACTGGAAGAACCGAACTTCACCGAGAGCCAAAAAAGCTCGAACAAGCAAGCCAAAATTTAAAGCAATGATGATGATTGTATTTTTTGATATCCATGGGATTGTATACCTTCACTGGGTTCCTGAAGGACAAACAATTAGTCAATATTACTACCTTGAGGTACTTTCTAAACTACGTCAAAGAGTAAGGAAAAAACGCCCCGAAATGTGGAAAGACAAATCATGGGTTCTTCACCAAGACAATGCGCCAGCTCATTCCGCGTTATCTGTCAAGAGGTTCCTAGCCAAGTACAGTATCTCAGTGTTAGAACATCAACCTTATTCACCAGATCTTGCACCATGTGACTTCTACCTGTTCCCTAAGGTGAAATCTGCATTAAAAGGGACGAGATTTGAGTCTGTGGAAGCAGTAAAAGAGAAAGCAGCACATGTCCTGAAGGAGCAGACAGAAGATGACTTCCAGCACTGTTTCCAACAATGGAAAATTCGCATGGAGCGTTGCAGGGATAGAGAAGGAGTGTATATTGAAGGTGACAATAAGTGATTTTGTATAAAATTAAAATTAAATGTTTTACAACGTCAGTCTCATTATTTAATAGCCACACCTTGTATAAAACTGATTTATTTTAAAATGCGGGATTGAAAAAGTGTGATAGAAATCTGTGTAAAAATTTCAGTTTTAATACTACAGTAGTTTGTATGTGTATTTTCTAGTACTAAGGAGTGATGTGGTTGAAAATTACCTACATTTTAATTGTTGAAATCATTGAAATGAAACCTGTTTTAATTACTTATCTAACCCCAAAAATTACAGAGCTTCCTTAAAATTTTAACTCATTACTGGGAGTGTTCTGTGATTATAACATTTTCTGTGGTTTCTTAGTTATTTAGTTCATAAGTTACTTTGAATTGTAAGAAAATTATTGAGTAATGTATATTTTGTGCCAATACTGACTTATGCAGCATAAATGAAGTTCAAGAGAACTATGCTAGGAAAGACAAGAAGAGATAGAGTGAGAAATTTGTAACTGGGAACAATGGGGATGGACATCTGACATGGAGAGTTGGACATAAAAGCTACTATGGTTTGGTCATACCAGTAGGATAGAGGAGGTAGACTGCCTAAAAGCATGCTGTACTTGGAAATGGAGGGAAAAGTGTAAGTGGCTGACCACGACTGAAGTAGATGGATTCAGTTATGGTTGAATTTTGCTAAAAATGTGATCCCAAGAAAGCAATGGAAGATAAGTTTGTTCAGCAATAGAGAGATAGCGAGTTGTGTTGGGCCCGACTCAAGGAAACTTTGAAGAGAAATAATGATGATGATGATCACCTAGTTATTTGAGGTAGTTCATTAAAAAAAAATTATTGACTTTATTTGGCTTGTAAATATTTAATAATGTGAAATGATGTAAAGTGAAAAAAATTAAGACCTGACATGGAATTGAGCTCAGAACACCTGGTGTAGAAGGTAGTGTTTTTACGTCCAACTGTTTTGTAATTACTGCTAATTCAGATGATGAGAAGGATTATAGATGAAAATAAGTGAGGAAAAAATGCCAGGCCTGACCAGGAATCAAACCCGGGACCCCAGCGCAGAAGAAGGTAGTTTTGTGCTGGCCATCATGATCAGACCAGCTTATCATGAAATCCTAACAGGTGATGAGAAAACCTTAACTACGGAATTCCAATAAAAACAGCCAAACATAAAATAAAACTTATTCCAAAAACATTTTTGTTAATTTAATGTTTTCCTTTCCATCTTTTTGAGTGTGTGTTTTCTAATATTAGTTATTTGTTTCAGGCAAGAGAGGAGTAGTGAGAATAAGGTGACTGATGCACTAAGTGAGCTGTCACGAGACGAGCGACACGCTGAGAAGGTGATTAAACATGAAATTTATAGTTTAATAAGTTAAAGAGATAGTTAAAATATACGAGTATATTTAACCAAATAGATGCAGAATAATAATTTTCACATTTCTTTTTTTTAAACTACTGTATTTTCCTGAATATAAGACAAACTCTACTTTCTAATCCTACTACTGTAGAAAAAAATAATTTTTCTTTTAAAGTTGGGAAAAATTGTTGGTGTAGATAAAAAATTTCTGTTTTCTCAATTGATATTGACAACGTTATTCAAATATCTTTATCAACTTAATTCAACAAGTTCATTAGATTGAACTTTCCCATTGTCTGATGAACTCATATTTATTAAGGCATATTCTTGTGGTATTTTTAAATTCCATTACCCTCAGTACTGCCCTGGCTTAGAACATACAACATTTTTTAAATCTCTATGTATTCTGAAGAGGTGCCATCAATCAAGACCGACTACAATACTCAGACCTCAATACAGAAAACAAAATGGCGGCAATCGTAGGGCAAGTTTAGTTTATCAAGAACATTATAGGTTATGGAAACCAAATAATGTTAAATTGCATCACACGCTAATTAGCTTTAAATAAAAAACCGAAATTTTAAATTTACATTTGTCAGGCAAGTAATTACAATAATTCTTAACAAAAGAGATAATTTGACTTGAATTATCTTCATCTGGTGGATATTTACTGGCTGCTAAACTTCAACAATTTACGTTTTTCACCTTTTCCCCGACTTCTTGATTTGACACTTCACACTTTTTTTTGTTTTGGTTCTCTAATTTCTTAGCGATTTCTTTCGAAACATTTTTTTTAATTTAACAATTTTACATAGTTATAAAAATATTGGACAGTACTTAAACACTTTTTTTGATTACTTTCCTTAAAAGAGTTCCACACTTGCACCTATCACCAAAATTACTAATAGAATCTTCACTTAACTGAATGCCTAAACACATTGAACCATCTCTTTGATTTTGTAATTTTAAAAATTCAGATTCATAAGAGCTACTGATCAACACTTGAAAGAGTTTATACACATCACAGGACAAAGAAATAATATTGTAAACAATTAACACTATTAGTTCACATAACCACAACACAAAACAAGTTTAACTGCAAATTAAATAAAACCGGAATCGTAATAAACACACAGATTACTAAGAGCTACGAATACTACACACAATTTATAAACCTACAAACTACACAACAATATCATATAAATACTCTTATAATGAAGTTGAACTGTACTAAATGCTAACCTCTATCACACTAAAAACCCTATAACATATAATCTAATAACCCTATTACAGATGACACTATACAGAACTTATAAACTTTAAAACTACACTAAAATATCATAGAAATACTCTCATACCAAGTTGAACTGTAAATGCTAACCTCAACCACACTGAAAACCCTAAAAATAACCCTATAACATATAATTTAATAACCCTATTTCAGATGACACTATACGGAACTTATAAACTTTAAAACTACACTAAATTATCATAGAAATACTCTCATACCAAGTGAACTGTAAATGCTAACCTCAACCACACTGAAAACCCAAAACTAACCCTTTAACATATAACCTAATAACCCTATTACACTGATAACACTAAACACAACTTATAAACCTTAAAACTACACTAAAATACCGTATAAATACTCCGATAATGAAGCTGAACTATATTAATCGCTTAACTCAACCACACTGAAAACCAGTAAAAACACGTGTAATTCAAAATTATGAAGCTACGATTGTCGCCATTTTGTCCACTATCGATACATGCATTGAGGTCTGAGTATTGTAGTCGGTCTTGCATCAATATACATTCCCTGGAATTGGAAACAAAAGCTTTCTACATTTTTTTTTGTCGGCATAACCACGTAGTTACCAATAAGCAATTAACTGTAAAGTTTTTGCAATGCTTACTTCAATGCTTTATTTACCAAATTGAAGATCAGTATTGACTTTTATGCAGATTCGTTGTACTCTTCAGTAATAATCCTGAATTAATTAACTATCAACGTGGTTTTCCGATTGCGTTCCATGTATGCAAATCCTTGCAAGTCGGCAACCACCCATCTTTATTTCCTGTTTTCAAAATATCAAGCTTTCTAGCAATTCTTTTGGGATGTTTTTCTCTTAAACATAATAAAGAAGTAATTTTGAACTGTCAGCCAGGATAGCAAGCGTTATTGTTGCCTTTCAATTTCGTGTATGAATCAAAACACGAAGAGTACCCTTTTCAGTGACATTTGACAGGATGTCAAAATATATAGGCATTTGAACAAATTTACCGACTGATGTGCTTTAGTGTATAGTTGCGTTTATGCCTCAAATTTTTTGTGTAGTATTAATATTGAATTAATTTTTTGTCAGAGTCGGCAGGAAAACTTTCGGCTGGACTAAACTTTCACATATATTTTCTAAGTATGTGGATATAAGAGAACCCCAAAACTGTGAACTTTCAATTTTAGAAAAAGCTCAGTTTGTCAAAAGCAAGCTTAAATGGGACAGCTATCTATAATGAATGAATATGGATGATCAACATGGTGGTACAGTGATAAGAATACTAGACTGAAAACTGAAGGTTACAGGCTTGATTCCTGGCGAGACTCTGAAAAGTTTAATTCTCTAAGCATAGCAATTGTTATATCTTTGAATAAGAAAATTAGATTTTGTTTGTTAATATCAAAACCTACAAAAATTTTTTATTGTGTACTTGATCTATTGGTTTGATAAACTGAGCTTTGTAAGCTTATAGTAAAATTTTCTCATTTATTTACCATCAGTAAATGTTGGAGATGTTATTGTTAATCTGGCCTTTTTACTTTCGCTTGCCTATATTAATATATAGGAAGGAAAGTATTGTTTCCATGTAGATTTTTCGAAATCGAGTTTTCACCGGATCTACACGTTTTCAGACCCCCTGAACCCAAAAAACATGTTTTTAGCGATTGGTCTGTGTGCTGTGAGTGTGTGTGTGAACAAAATATCTCAAGAATGGAACATCGTACGATCTTGAAACTTGACACTTGAGTTACATACTACTAGCGGACCCGACATGAACATTTTCATCAAAATCGGTCAACCGGAAGTAGTAGTTTATTCATATAATTTTTCACTTTTTTGCGATTTTCTCAAAAACTGGTCCTACGATTTTTTTTAAAATCGCCTGGTTTACTAAATTTTTATGCTCTAGAAGATAGGGTAGGCGCAATGTTTGCTGAAATTCTTGGTGAGGCTGTTTTCACGTAAAAACATTTTCTTTTTGAGATTGCGGCTTTAATATGCAATTTAGAGCAAAATGTTATTTAATAAAAGTTGTAGAGAATGTAAAATCCTACAACTTTTATTTCAAACATTTTCTTTTATAACTTTTCTGTTTTTTTCTCACGAAAACATGTGAAAAATCAATTTTTTTAAGATTTCGGCCTTAGTATGCATTTTACGACAAGAAAGTATATAATCAAATTTATAGGAAATTAAACGATCTACGACTTTTATTTGTAGCGTTTTTCTCTACAGAGCCTAGTTTAGCGTAAAAGAGTGATTTTCCGTATTTTAAGCCAAACAGGTCGCTTTTCAGTTTGCGCCTTTCATTCATGATTAAAATAAGGTTATGTTTTTTGAGGTTAGTTATTTGTTTATTTCTAATGTTTTATTACTAATGTTAGGTTATATTGTTTAAATTATTTGCATTGGCAAGAGAAAGTTGTGTGAGTGTTTCACACCAAATTTTTTAGGTTAGATTTGTAGTTTTGTTGTTAGACTGATATATTAATATTTTAGGGCTGAAAAACTAAAATTTGGTAGACTGTCAGTAATAAAAACTGTTTGTGTTAACTAATAATATTTGTAATTTTGTTATTTTTTCAGCGAGCCGGTGCCCCAGGCCCTGGGGGGAGTGGCCGGGGCGGGTCCTTTGAGGGCCCGAGTAGCCCCCCCGAGCCCCAACCAGTTGTATATAGAGTAGTAGGATCTCGATCTCATATTAAAAAAGCTGATAGTAGCCAACAAACGGATAACAGTGCCTTCAGGTAACCTTTATTTTAATTTTGAAATTTTGTTTGTTAAAAGATTATGTTTTGTGTAAAAGAGTTTTTTTTTATAATTGGTTTATTATGGTCGCATCTACATTCTAAGTTTTTAGTGACCCCATTACATAAAAAACACAAATTACATAACATAAGATTATATTACTTTACGTTTACAATATTATAAATTTTAATTATATTATAAATTTTATATGAATTGCACTTTTACTTGCACTAAAATTGCCTTTGAATATTAAAAAATTGTGTAAATTCCAGTGTCTTTGTGTAGTGTGTGTGATTAACGCAGTCTTTGTAAGTGTCCGGCAAGTGAAATTGTCTCCATGTAGTGTTCAAGGTAGGACATTCCACAAGAATATGTTTGACAGTTAATTTCGTGTTGCAGTATCTACAGTAAACAGAGTCTTGTTTTGTCATGAAATGACTATGTGTCAGTTTAGTGTGACCAATTCGTAGTCGTGTAAGAGTCACTTGGTCAAGTCTGTTTTTAAAAATTTCTGGTTGTAAGTCTCGAATGTCAGTCCATACTGTGTGTAGGTTAGTCCTTAAAGTCTTCCACCACTCGTTCCAGATTATTTTGAATTTGTGTCTGAACATTTTCTGCAGATCTCGATGGGTTGTTTATCCAATTGGAGCATGTAGTGGCGCGTTTGGCTGCTCGATCGGCTGTCTCGTTCCCTTTGATACCTAGGTGTAAAAGAGTTTGTTTTCATTAGTTTCGGATTTTTAAATCTGGAAAAAATAAGTACAAATTTGTAATGTGTATATTGTGGTGAAAAACATAAGTGAAGGTGAAAAAAATCTGTAGCTTTCACGAGCATGCTGTTTTACATTTATTTGATCTATCAAAATTTGTGCACAAGACATGAGATACGTGGGACCCACTAATGAAAAGAACATCAAGTAAACTAAATTATAAACTGCGCGCCACCGTTAAAGTACCTTGGTATGCAAATACTTGTTTTTATGAAATTATTCACTATGTTAAACACCAGCTCTGTCATTAGAGCATTTGTAATTTTTTGCCCCTCGTTTAGGGCCAATTTTGGACCACGTGAAGTGACTTTAGACGTTTCTGGAAGCTCTTGAAACAGCCCACATTCTCAGCATTCACTCACTGTACGCATTTATCCTTTCTTCTGTCCACCCGGTGTTCTGTTTTGTTCATCATGGAAGCCCTTGAATTCCGTAATTAGTAATCTGAAATTGGTTTGATTCAATTGTGTCGGTTTATTCCGGTTTTCTCAGTATACTTTCTGACTTCTTTAAACTGTTTATCCGACACCTTAGGACTATTGTTTTGTGTCTTAAAAATTTGTTTTGTCAGCCGGTTGTCTTCCATTCTATACCTAAGAAAGTCAAAATTATATCATGTGGAAGTCAGGAAATCGAGGGTTGTCAAAAATTATATCTTTTAATGGAAAAGAAGATTTGTAGATCCATGGTATTTTTGACGAATTTTTTACTCTGCTTACATTTGCACATAAATATGTGTGAAAAGTATCAGTAATTGTGTTTAAAGTTCCAATGATGAATTATTAATATTGATAAACATTATTTTATCAAGAAACAATTTATATTTTATGTAACTAAAATTGTTCATTATGTTTTATTTTAGACAAGTTTCAAATAGTCAATGGAAAAAATATGTAGAGGGTGGAGGATGTCTACAACGTGGTCGAACTGAATTAGAAGTCATTCGACCTAGAGACAAAAGGACACCTTCCGCCAGCAATGGATTATCTCGCAAACCTGAAAAGAAACGCTCTGGTAATATTTTCTTTACTATATTTCTTATTTTATTATTATCTTCATCGCTGTTCCAAATTTTCTTGGGTCGGGACCAATATGATTGTTCTCCACTTCTCTCTATCACTGAACTGTCTCTCCTCTATTGCTTTCTCGGAATCACATCTTTTTCCAAAGACATTCGGAACTGACCCTGTCCATGTTACTCTTGGTCTTTTTCCTCCATCTACAGATACAGTATCCTATAGATAGTATTCTCTTCTCTATCTAATTGCCAAGATCAAACTATTGTAGTTTTGTCTTTACAACTCTCTTTTTCAGGCTGTCTAAACCCAAAATAATATTCCCTACTTACATAATTTCTCATTTTATCACTTCTAGTCTTTCCTAGCCTCTTTTTAAACTTTTTTTCTGCTGCCTGCATTTCACTCGAGATCTACCTTCCTTCCACCTGTCCATGTCCTGCCTGGGTATATATTGTTTAGGTCATCAGCCAAAAGGCTGGTTTGAACCTCTAGTAGTTTTACTAAGTAAAACTGTGAGTGAGGTGGTTTACCAATGGCTTCCTCACTTGAGTGTAGAAGTATCAGCATACCAGGCCCGCTAAAAAACATCTACTTCCCATTCTGCAAATGACACCTTCATTTCAAGCATCACAGGGTCTGGCTGTATAATGAAATTCATTACTCTCAGAGAAGATAACTGTGACTAGTATCTTTTAATTCTCTACCTCTTGTGTTCTTAAATGCTTTAGTCGTATAATTGGCTGTTAAAGAAACATAACTATTTTTTATAGCTATGGAATTACCAGATTGAGTGCAAATAATTTAACACTCCACCTGCCTGTTATGGGCAAAGTTCTTGGCTGCATAAGTCAGAATTGCCACAAGTATGCATTATACATAACTTTTTTTACAGTGCGTAAGAACTTTTTGATTACAAACGAAGCTTTGGAAAAAACTGCTTGCCTTCTGTAGACCTTTTTACTTAAACCTTTTTCATTTTTTCATCTGATAAGAAAACAGATCCCAAATATGTGAATTCTTAAACTTCATTCCGTGTCCTACCATTTAGTCATATTCCTTGTCCGCTCCACGAGCACTTTACTTTTTCTTCACTGAATTTTGAACCATACTTAATTATCTCTTCATTCTGCAACTCTTGTGCCATTTCCTCCTTCTACTTTTATATTTCCTGTTTCATATTAAAACAAAAATAGTTAAAAAATAAGTGTAATATCTAAGTGTAATCAATTTAAATTTTTTTTATTGCGATACAAAAAATTACTTTGTTACTTTTAGTAAAGGTAAGAGTTTTGTATTTCAAAATTTTGTTAAAATTTTGAGTAACTGTCTACTAAATTTCTGTAATAAGTGAAAATCTGCTCTCCTGAAGAGTAGAACTACAGTAATTTTAATAGATGTTAGTGTATTATTAACAACACTCATATACAAAAGTATAGCCAGTGAAGGAATGGGGGAGCAGCTGCCCCTTAGAAGAACACAATCATAACACGAGAAACAGGAATGATTATTATGTGGCTAATCACTCCACAAAATTGTTTGAACAAAAACCTACTTATGTAGGGAGAAAATTCATGAATAAATTACCCCAATTTTTAAAATGTTGTGAGGATTTGAATTCCTTTAACAAAAATCTGAAAAATTACTTGATCGGTGAAACTTTTTATAGCGTACAAGAATTTCTTTCTTGATAGTAGTGATACATTGTGTGATTCTTATATGTATTTCAGGTGTTATATCTGACATGTCCTATACTCCTCCTGGAATCTCCAGGGCGTAAAAAAAAAACAAAAAAAACAAATTACATCTATAATTTTTATAAACCAAATTCACATCCTGCCCTGCCACACTGGCAGAAGTATCAATTCAGTACAGTAAAAACAGTTTTCAATAGTTTATTTTTATTTTTTAAGGAATCCTTGTAAACTCATTATTGTATTCCACGATTAACCTTTTTGTATTCCTAATTTTTGCATGTCGTATATTATAATTCATATTGTTTTATCATTGCATAAAATTTTTCATTATTCCTTTATTTATTTTAGGGTCAAAAGAAGAGTTGGGTGTTGGTGATGAGTACTGCAATGGAGACCGCAAACAAAGTAGTTCTAGTAGCGGGAAAGGAAAAGTTCGTGGTGTACCACCTAGTTTTGGATATGTTAAACGACCAATTAATGGTACAGGAAAAGGCGAGACAAGAACTGCCCAGGTTTCTGCTGTACCTAGAACAAAGGTATTGATTTATCTGTATTCAAGGATGGTGTTGTTGTTTAGGTCATCAGCCGAAAGGCTGGTTTGAACCTGTAGAAGTTTTACTAAATAAAACAAGGAGTGAGTTGGTTTACCATTCCCTTTCTCACTGAGTGGAAAAGTACGCTTATCAGCATGCCGGGCCCTCTGAAAAGCACATATTTTCCACTCTGCAAATGATACCTTTACTTCATTCACCACAGGGTCTGGCTGTATAATTAAATTCATTACTTTCAGAGGAGATAACTCTGATTAGTATCTTTTACACCTCAACTTCTTCTTTTCTTAAATGATTCAGTCATTTAATTGGCTAACCATGTGGTAAGAAACAGAACTATTTATTTTAGCCCTACAATGAACAGTTTGAGTGTAAATAATTTGACACTCCACCTGTCTGTTATGGGCAGATTCAAGGATAAAAAATATAATTAATTACAATTAGTGTGAATGGAATGAGTTTTTTTCTCATTCTAACCGATAGCTCATTATATTCAATTATCTTGTTTGACAAGTGACGGGATGAATCATAGAAAACTGTTATTTTGTACCTGATATTATACTTTATTCCAGTTAACTTTTGAACTGGTGTAAACAAATTATATGAGCATACGATTGGAAGGATGAGACTAATGTGACTGACAGTCTATAACGTGCGGCCAGACGCTAGTGATGAATCATATTATACCAACATATTTAAATTTATATCAGGTGTGTAGTTGTAAATATTCAAGTGTCGGAATGCTAAAAATTTCTGTAATATTGTATTAAAAGCACAATATGTAGTTTAGTTGTACTTCTATAATTTTCTACAACAGCCCAGAGTTTCGAATATTGGAGCTCGCTGAATTACTAACTAATTAGACTATTGAGTCTGTTGTACTGTTATTTTGTTAAATAATGCATTAACACAGATCAATGAAAAAATAAAGTAATAGTGTAGCATAATAAGCACCATAATGTTATTTATTTACTTGAATTAACACATATCAACTTGGCGTAAAATATTTTATTTTTTTGTTAAGTTGTGGAAAATGTGGGAACACTGTTGCTATGCATTCCTGCTCCACTACACCCCTGGTTTATTTGTGCTTCTGGCACAGTAATAGGCTGCTCTGGTGCTTTGTGTGCGTAGTTTAGTGTTTTATCACAAAAATTATCACGGTTAAATATGATTTCCATAAAATATTATTTTTCTCTCGCCATTGGGATACCCCAGACTGAGTTTTTTTTGTAACTTGGTGAATGATATCATTGGTCTGGATACTGAGCCTGCTACTTCGCTTTTCATCATTGCTCATTTCTGTGACCATTTTTAAAATCTCGACAACACTTTCTAGTTTTTCCTTCACTCATTAGTTTCATAAACTAAGCACAAATTCTAATGAATTTAGGCAGCTGGTGATCCTTTTCCACACGAAAATTTAATTTAACTGGCAGGAGCTATGATTTTCATGGACTCGTTGTCTACATTCATTGACAGGCAAATGACTATTGAATCAAAACAATATCTTCAGGGACTCTTGAAATGATCAATAGATGCCATTATCGTATGTGATTCAGAACTATGCAGCAATCTCTCGGTAGCTTTTTCTATAGCTAAAAATAAGAAAAAAAGTTCATATAAACATAGGCCACAAAGTGCTTCGTTAGTGAGTTATACAGGATCAAAGATTTCCCTGACAATTCAGTACCCTCAATGAAATGAGGCCATATAGACATTTTTAAGGCTGTAATAAAGAGACAAGTCTCATGGTTTCTTATGTCATTGTACCTGATAAATTGAATAAAATTGGTCCCAGTAATGTACCTTCATCAGTTTTTAAAATATCTTACATGAAACACTAGAATTGGAGCTAAAAAATAACACGTTTTTGTCTTTAATGTGAAATTACTGTGGTAAATGGTAAATTAAGGTATATTTTTTATCAATTAGATTTGCAGAAAATTTAATTCTCAAAAGATTCATGAAAAAAATTGAATACCTTCTAGATATTTAAATTTAACTTTATTTAAAAACAAAACAAAGATAATTGAAAAAAATATTTACTGCATGAAATACTAATTTTGTCCATAGGTTGGAAATAACAGCAATTGTTCATTCAGTATTGTAGTTGTGAATCTAAATGAATTTCAGTTTAAATACATTGTAAAAATTAGTTATTAGTTAAAACAAAATGTGCTCTAAGTGGCCCCTGTTTTGTTCAGTACACAATTTCGGCTTAAAATGGCCACCACGGTCTCCCAACCTCAAGCCATCAGACTTTTTTCTATGGGGTTGGATGAAGTCAATTGTTTATTAAAAACGAATTAACACACAAGAAGAGGTAAGGAGTCGCATAATAGAAGCAGCAGAAACTATTAGGAATACTCCTAAAGTTTATGAGACATGGTAGAAAAGAATGAATTTGTCGAGTGAAATTGTGGTTTGTAGAATTAAATACCGGGTGTCCCACAAAGAGGTTGCTATTTTTGAATTAATATGCTAGACATATCGCACACTCTACGGACTGGAAACTTTACTGTTATAATAAATAGATATGTAAAAAAGTACCTTCAAGTTTCATTTGCTTATGATTAATCAAAACAAAATAGCGGAATAAGAAAATAATATTAAAAATTAACAATAATCTTGTGGATAAAACCACTTATATTTACAATAGGATTCAGGTAGAAAGGATGGTGTTTTATCATATGACATCCCATCAGACAATGATTGGAGACTAACACGCATCAATTTTAACTAATCACATAGTTTCTCATCTTTCTCAGGCAGAGCTGCAGGACAATTTTTCCAGCATGATGGAGCTCCTTCACATTATGCTAATAAGGGTAAAGCGGTTTTAAACCAAAATCTTTCTAACCGTTGGATATGACAGCGGCCTCATGGACTGGCCTCCAAGATCGCCAGAGTTGTCTGTTTGCAACTTTTTCCTATGGGACATTTTGAATGAAAAAGTTTATTCTCATACCATTGCAACAGACAATGAATTAATAAGGCTGATTGAAGAGGAACTGCTGTTGATACCTAGGCAATTTTTCAAAAATATTTATGACTCATTTTTGTTTCATTGCTATCCATGCATAGTTGTTGATGGACATCAGTTCGAATAAAGGTTTAAGAAACAAATTCTGTTCATTGATAATTTATCACTTTCATTTTATTACTTAAGTAACATTGTAAAAAAATCACTAATTTGAAATGGTTATGTAAATAAATTACTTTCCACCATTTCGTTTTGATTAATCATAAGCAAATGAAACTCAAGAGTACTTTTTTACATATCTATTTATTATAACTGTAAAGTTTCCAGTCTGTAGAGTGTGTGCGATATGTCTGGCATATTAATTTAAAAATAGCAACCTCTTCGTGGGATACCCGGTATATTTTGATTATCAATATAATACGGCTGTTGAAAATATCTGTATAGGATATTTGATAAAATAATAAATATTAATTTTACATGTTCTTGTTTTCAGGTAAAAGTATCAGGTGGTACTCAGACTGATATAAAACCATACAATAGCGGGAGTCCATCTGCTGGCGGGACAAGTAGTAATAATGCTGCTAGTAGTACTCAGTTATCAGCTAGTGTTAGAGAACGATTACTATTAGGTTCGCAAAGTTTACCAAAGACACGTACATCACATCCTCATTCCGAACGTGATACTGGATCATTATCAGATTCTAATTATGCCGACCTTGCGTCACTTGCCAGTCCTTATAGTTCATGGCTCCGTCACACTTCAGCTTATACTGCTTCTTTACCTGCTCGATCTACCACAGGTAATTTATTATTAATATAGTAATTAGTTGGATTGACTATGATTGACAAATATAATTAAATAACAAATTTATTACAAACAACAACTTTTACAAAACTTTGTCTAACTTGCTCTATAACAATGTCCAACGTACGGAGATGTTATGTCTTACTGAACATCCAGTTTCAAGAAAACACTTAGGCCCCTCATATATAGTTAGCCTACTAGGGAGATTTCTACGATACTTAGTGCAAAATTTATATTGCACAGTTGTCACAGACTTGGATTTTTGAAACCAAAACACACAGCAAGCACGCTCCGGACTGGTAAAGGTAGCCATTTTTTATGCAACTACCTCTATTATACCTTGGATAATTCGAATTTGTTCAAGCAGCTTCAGTGTTTAACTACTCCACTCTTCGCCCCTCGCCATGCAACGATGGTACAGTCACAAAAGTATGCAATTGCTACTGTAATGTGCGACTCGCGTATGATCGCTACGCTTTGTTTTCACTGTTGTTATTAATAATCTGTCAGACATAATGATGCGAATAATTTGTTTTCATATATGATTTTCTGTTCATTACATATTCAGACCAATTTGTTTAATTAGTTGCATGCATTTGTAGAGTATAGTTAGGTGAGTTTTTGCAGTGTAGTTCTTGTAATTTATAATTTAAATTTTTCCTGGAACAAATTAAATACATGTTTTATAATGAAATAATTATTTGTATGTTTGTACATTGAAGTAAGTTTGTAGGCATTTGTGAACATTAAAATTTGTAAAACTTGTGAAAGAATAGGTTATGGATATACTTTATGCAGAACTGTGTGTACACGTAAAGCAAGAGTTGTGCCAGTTCGAATTGTCCTCAGTATACTTAATTTTGTGTGATTCTGTACTAGCATATACTACGTAAGCAAAACTTGATATATTTTGCAGTAAAATCACACTAACACCTTGTCTATAAGATAATAGAATAAATTAATGTGAAATTTCAAAGTTGTAAAGTCCTATTTGATACTTCCTACATTACTATAAATTGACAACTAATTAATGAATTGATTCAATTGGGTTTATACATTTTTAATGATTCAATTGATTTATTATAATTGGCTTTGCCTGCAGCAAGAAATTCAGATGTACGTAGTTAAATTAACAAACAAGTAATAAATGTACTGATACCCGGTCAAATTTTTTAAAGTCCTTATTTTTGTCTTTGGACGAGTTGAAACTGAAACTGTCTTCTAAATCAACGATTCAAAAAATTACAAAGACACTAGGCCAGCCCAATCTATCATCTAGCAGAGCCACTACAAAAAGTTACGTTTTAATGATTGGGTGAGTTTGGTAAGAGTGTCAACTGACAAGATATGAACACTGGTTGTTCCTTTTCAAATCCACATTAACTCAAGCTAAGAAAACACTGAAAAGAAAGGTTTCAGAAATTTGCAGTTCTCGTTATCAAAATATTAACAATGTTCATTAAAAGTTTGTTGACGTAATAAATTCTTCAGTTTTTTTTGTGAGTAATACCATTGTGCTGCTGTTTAGGTGTTCAGCCAAAAGGCTGGTTTGAACCTCTAGATGCTTTATTAAGTAAAATGAGGTGGTTTACTACTGCCGTCCTCACTGAGTGAAAAAGTATACTTATCAGCATGTCAGGCCCTCTTCTGAAAAGCAACTACTTTCCTCCCTGCAAATGACAGCTTCACTTCATCACAGGGTGTGGCTGCGTAATGAAATTCATTCCTCTCAGAGAAGATAACTCTGACTAATGTCTTTTACATCTTTACCTCTTCTGTTCTCAAATGCTTCAGTCATATAATTGGCTGACCATGTGATAAGAAACAGAACTATTTTGTTAGCTCTGGAACTACAGGCATAAATCTTACAAAAGAACCTTACTCATTTTTAGTCTGCACAGCTATTAGTGTCAAGTACTCCCACCTACCTCCCACTACTGAGTCTACAAAGAGCACGCATTACGGTGAAGAGTGGGGACAAACATTTTCACTTTAAATTGAATATAGCGCAGAATGTTTGCAATACAGGAGTTTTTGAAAATGTAAATGCTATTTTATTACACTCTACTGTGTAGGGCACTTTTTTGTTTTACGTGCGACTGTTTTGCAATTTCTGCTAATGCAGATGGTGGATAATGATGGTAATGAAAATGAGTGATGATTACCTGAACGGGAATCGAACCCAGGACCCCGGCGTAGAAGCCAGTTGCGCTAACCACTACGCCAACCGTGGTGTAGGGCAATAGGCTTTGTAAGTGAAATAATAACCCACCCGTTAATAGACGTAGATGACACTATAAACAAAACAACGCAAAAAGAAATGAAGCAAGACTTATTTAAAAATTGTGCAGTAACCATGTATTTGTAATAATTATGAAGCCCCGTATATTTAATTGTGGAATATTTGCAGTAACTACATTTAATTTCATTTGTTTTACTCATTTAAATATTTTCATTTATTTATAGTATTGTAATTCATAAAATATGTAACACATGCGAGGTCTGTTCAAAAAATAACCGAACTTTTTGAATTACGCGCAAACAGGGATACTTAGCGACGTGTGGTTGGCAGCACACTACTCTACGTCTTTCTTTATTAAACTTATGTTTTTGGATTTTTCATATCTCATTTACTTTTCGTGGTGTTGTGTTTTTAGTACGACGTGTTTAAGTGGTAGTGACGATTTTTGTAATGTGAAATTTTTGTCAACCCGTTGTGAACACTGCACTTTTGTCTCAATGCCGTAGCGGTATACCCAGTTTTCGTCTCCTGTTATGATCTTTTACCTGAATGTTGTATCATCATTGGGTTGTTCAAGAAGTCCGACAAACGTCCACATGATGTTCTTTTTGCTGTTCGGTCATCAAACGGGGAACAAACTTTGCTGCAACTCGATACAAGTTCAATTTCACCTCTTCAAGTTCAAAACAACCTCTTTTAAAAGTTCTCAGACAGTCAATCGGCGATTTACACGCACCAGATTATGGATTTTCCTAACGAGGGTGCCATCAGTTGAAGTCAAAGGCGTTCCAGGTCGAGGGTCATCTTCAATTGACTGGCGACCACTTTCAAATTGAGAAAACTATTTACAGCAATGCGTACAACTCAGAGAATCATCTCCTTAAGCTTGTTTCAAAAGTTGAAATGTTTCTGTGAAAGTTTTCCCCTGCTTCACGCGAAATTTCACGTTGCTCCTTTGCTCCCGAATTTCGCACAATACAAAAATCGTCACTAGCACTTAAACACGTCATACTAAAAACAGAACACCACGAAAATTAAATGAGATATTAACGATCCAAGAAAATGTGTTCACAAAAGGAATGACGTAGAACAGTGTGCCACCAACCGCACGTCGCTAAATATCCTCATTAGCGCGTAATTCATAAAGTTCGGTTATTTTTTGAACAGACCTCGTACTACGCATTACCATATGATGTACAAAAATATTGAAATCGAACAAGTTTACTGAGTGATAGTAGATGGCGGACTAATCCCCTCCACCGCTTACTTTCCATCTCTACTATTGCATGCCTCTTTCGTACGAGTGTGCCGTACAACATCTCATAGTATTGGTTACAGCGCAGGTTCTTTTCCAAGATTTTCGCCTATAGCAGATCGAGTGCAAATAATTTAACACTCCACTTCCCTGTTACGGGCAAATAGCATTGTATGGATCATAATTTGTCATGTGATGTATATTAGAACTTTATATGAATGAATTAAAAATTGTTTACTTTAACCTCTTTTGCCCAGTTGGAATGGTCGAAGCAGATAGTATTGAATCGTTACCAGCTCAATTGCACCATAGAGCAAGTTTAACCCATACAAGACTGCTCGGCTCTGGATCACCTGGGGCTACAAATAGACTTAGCCGAAGTAACAGTATTAGGTAAGTTAAATGAAAAATTATTTACCTAAATTAAAAATTAGTATGGTAGAATTTTTGTCATAGAAAACTATGAATTTTATGTTTTTTCTGTTTAATGTCCAATTTTGTAAATATTCCTGTTTATTTAATACTGTTGGTTTTAAATTTCTTCCCCATTGTTAATAATTGCTTTCGTCCCTAAAATTTTAGTTATATTTTTATCTCTGTAGACTTGGAGCTTTAAATTTACTGGTAGTTAAATTTCTAATGTTGGGAACTTAGATTTATTTACCTATATATTTTTTTTTTCATCCGTGTAAATAGTGCTTCCGATAATTATATCTTCCAACCAAATTAAATTGTTATTGTTAGTTTTTAAATTCTATTTTTTTATATTTATTTTATTTTTTAGTAAAAATCTGTGTGTTGCAGAATTAATTTTTCTTTTGCCTCAAAATTTCGTAAGGGTTTTTGAAAATTTTATTTTGTATTTAAAATATCCAATGCTTCTTCCTTTTAGGTGCCATTAAATCCTAATTGTACTTGGTAATTCCTATATAGTTTTGTTACTCTGTATATGAAAAGAAGACAATTTTTTCTTTCCAATACGATTCTTTGTTGCAATTTGAAGTAATCTTGATAGATATTTTTGTTGTATGAAAAATTACCTTTTGGAAAGATCTCGTATGTTTCTCAGTATGTACTCCATAGCCACCAGCTGTATGTGTTTGCAGGATGAAGGACGAGATAAATATTTCACCCCTGATGTCATCGAGCAGTGTGTCATTCATCATTATGTTGTTGTTGATATGGTTTCAAAAATATTAACAATAAATCCAACAGAAAATAAATTTCTTTTGTCACCAGCTCTAAAGTAGCCAACCTATCATTACTACATTAGTAGTAAATCTCATAGTGCTTATGATACCCTTGTTAACAAGTGAAGTACAGAGTGATTTTTTAGCCCTGTTACACAATGGTTAATGTCTGATAATTTTTTTCTAAGAAAGGGAAATTTTGTTTTGTGACACAAAGTTGGTAGCTTTATTCAACCAGTATAGATAAAGCAGTGCGAGTTGATTCTCCTTGAACTGTGTAAAATTTTGTGCTGTTTCCGGTCGTGTTACAAACAGAATGTATTTTACTCTAGAACAACAGGTTTTCATTTTTGAACAATATTTTGTTACAAAATTGTACGGGAGTGTAAAAGAATCATTTCAAATTAAGTTTGTTGTTGTTCCTCCATGAGAAAAAAATGTCAATTTCTAGGCTAACAAACCGATTTTGAGAGACAGGTAGTGCTTGCAAAAGAAAAAATAGTGGTCGACCAACTCTCTTGACAGATGATGTTTTAGAGAATGTGAAAACAAGATTGCTCATTTCTCTGCGGAAAAGTTTACGAAAACTTTTCTCGCAAGTTGGTTTGTCATATTCGAGTGTTCAGAAAGGTGCTAAAGTATTGAAATTGTATCTGTATGGTGTACGATTAGTCCCAGAGCGAGTGTTCTAGGACAAAAAGATATTGTCTTTGTAACATGACCAGAAACGGCACAAAATTTTACACAGCTCAAGAAGAATCAACTCACACTGCCGCATCTATACCAGTTGAGTAGGGCTACCAGCTTCTTGTCACAAAAAAAATTTCCCTTTCTTCAAAAAAAATTACCAGACATTAAAAATTTAGTAACAGGACTGAAAAATCACTCTGTATTTTCTGGTTGAAAAATGTAATATTGGAAAATAATTCCCTTGTATACAAGGGCTGGTTTATTTTCAACCTCCAGTTAGTCATAATTAAAATACAAGTGAATATATAAAAAATGTTTTATTATTAAAAGTTACATACACTTACGGCTACTTTTTGATAAATTCACATTGACGATTGAGGCATTGACTGGCATCGACTGTAGACAAGCTTATCAATACCCATTTCATAAAATGTTGCTGGCAATGATTTTACATAAGTTTTGATGTTTTCTTGAAGCTCTTAGGTATTTTTGAAATGCTGTCCTTTTAGCCACTTCTTCAGTTCAGGGAAATGATAGAAGTCACTCGATACAAGGTCGGGACTGTATGGCGGGCGATTGAAAATGTCCCATTGAGATTTCTGAAGAAGCTGATGAATTGCACCAGCACTGTGAGGGCGTGAGTTGCCATGAATCAGAACAATTCCAGAAGCCAGCGTGTTTTTTTTTGTTTTGAATGGCTCCTCACAAAATTTGTAAGGTTTCACAATAAACACCTGCATTAATGGTGGTCCCCAGCTGCATGAAATCCTCAAGAAACATAGCAAGGAGTTCCAAGATAATGTCAAGACTCATTTAAATTCATTGGTGGCTACATTTTAAGAAGATATTGAAAAGCTTGTCCACAGGTACGACAAATGCCTCAACTGTCAAGGTGATTATGTTGAAAAGTAGCGTTTAAGTTTATGTAATAAAACATTGTTTCTATACTCACTTGTCTTTTATTTATGGTCTATTAAAAGTTGGAAAAAAGTCCCTCGTACATTTGTAACATAACATTAAATAATTTGTCAACATATGTATTGTGAAAGAAAGAAACTATTAGCACGTTAAAAAAACATTAATTTTAATTTTACAGCTATCTTCGAGATCGGACATTTCCCAGGTATAGTTCATAAAATGCTTTTGTGATTTGTCCAGTTTGTTATTAAAAAAAAAGACTGTACGGTGTGAAAGAATTTTTCCTTGCATTGCTTAAAATGAAATAAATAAATAAGATAGTGTTGAAGTGTTAGTTTCGTACAAGCATGGGGTACATATCACATCTGAAATGATACTGTTTTAATTCGCTTATTATATAACCACACGCTTTTCCTGTGAATCCAGCTTTCAGGACACTACGTTATTTTTGTTTTTGCTATTTCCTTTATTGCGTTATTAAGTTACTTGATATGTTTTTGTTGTTTTGTGATCTTTCATAATACATTGTATAAATGAATGGAATTTTTACACCAATAGGGTTTTTTACTTACGTGTAAAGTAAAAATTAATCGTGATGAGTGATTTTTTTGAATGCCTACTACTTAATGCAGCGTAGATTTAGCAAATATTAATATCTCTTTAATAAGTATATAATTAATTATTAATTTGTTTTGCTTACTTATGAGTTTGGGTAAATTTTTATATATGATATGTTTTCTATTGTTCTGGTTTTTTTACAAAATTATCATTTAATGTAAGTATCAAATTAGTATCAGCAGTATTACGGAAACCTATGATAATCCAAGCTGATAAAGTTCTGGGTTTAGATTATAAAAAATTTGAATTTACTACCTACCAGAACCTAAGTGACTTTTTTTGAGTTGATATTATTACTTATAAACACCCCAACGAGGGTTGCCTTTTATATTTCAGGAATAGAAAACAAAAAACCAAATTAATCAATGTAAATGGCTTTATTGTTTTTCAAAATATTCTCCATGATGATCAATACATTTTTTCATGCACTTGAACCAATTTTCGAAGCACTTGTTCCACTCTGATTGAGGTACCTCCAAAATGTGCTTTTTGAATGCATCAACTGCTTCTTCAGGCGTTGAAACACGTTGACCTCTTAATTTATTTTTGATGAGCGGGAATAAGAAGAAATCGGTGGGTGCCAAATCAAGGCTGTATGGCGGATGGCCCATCAATTTGATTTTTTTATTTCTCAAAAAGTTTATTGTTTCAGCCGACGTGTGAGAGCTCGCATTGTCCTGGTGGAGAATGATTCAACTTCGAGGGTTAGTTTCTTTTATTTTTCCAAAAACTACAAATGGTTGTGTACCATTCAGAATTGGCCGTTCAACGTTCCATTAGTGGTACAGTTGCCACATGCCCGGTTTTTCCAAAAAAACAAGCAACCATTTGCTTGGAGGTGCTTCGTGCATGAACAACTTTTGTGGGATTTGGCTCATCTTGAAAGACCCATACGATCAACTGCTGTTTAGTTTCGGGTTCATAAGCATATATCCTTGATTCATCACCCATGACGATGTCATAAATGTGCTTGGAAGCACCGCTATTATATTTTGTGAGCATTTCTTTTGACCAATCGACACGAGCCTTTTTCTGAGCGATTGTCAAATTATGGGGAATCCAACGCGAACAAATCTTCCTGGTGCCCAAATGTTCGTGCAATATTGATATGCTGGTTCCACTAATGCCCAAGGATGCTGTAATCTCACGATATGTTATATTGCGATCTTGCATAATCAGTTCACGCACAGCATCAACATTTTCTTGAACAACAACAGATTTTGGACGACCTTCACGAAATTCATCACTGAGCGAACCACGGCCACGATTGAATTCCGTATACCACCGATATACAGTGGTTTTCGATGGTGCTTCATCGCCAAATGTCGAATTAAGTTCATTTGTGCACTGTTGTTGAGATAACCCATGTCGAAAGTTGTAAAAAATAATTTCACGAAAATGTTCACGACTTAAATCCATTTTTTGACTGAGATAACAATTTCAAGTCACTACTATACAACACAACAATGGACTGTACAAGCGAAACAGAGTGCAATCTATCGAAAAAAAGTCGAACTTTAAGATAACGATATTGGCTAACAGATTGCAGCACCAGTATTGTCCATTCCCAAAATATAAAAGGCAACCCTCATATTTGTCATTTTTCATCATGCCAGAAGCTTGTATGTTAAAATTCAATATTTTTACACAAGATTGTAGTATTTCTAGACCCTTGTACATGAAATGGCTATAAAACTATACTATATAACTTATAAAAATTTTATATGAATCAATTCTAAAAATTCTAATGATTATGGATCCATTGAAACATGTCAGTAGAAAGTAGGATTATATAAAAAAAGGTAAAAAAACAAGTTATGTAGCAGCTGTAACAGGTCGTGAATGTTTAAATATGTATATGATAAGATTGAAATAGGCGGCAGGATGTATTATAATATTTATCATCTAGTGATAAATTTTTGGTCTTTATAATACAAAGCTGGTCAAAATCAATGTAAATTAACTATTGGTGATGTAATAGAGTGTTTTATGCGTTTCCGTTGGAATGTTTTATCCCTGCAAAGATTTTTTTTGAAGAATATGCTTTTAATGTGTATTATTACCTTCTTCATTCTTCTTTCTGAAAATCTTTTGTACTCGCTAAGATATTATCTGTATTTATATTACTTTGTCCTTTTCTGTGTATTAAGTCAATATTGTTATTATAAGTCCTTCATCTAAATTTCCATGTATATAGCTTTTTTTATTGTTATCTATATTTCCCTTATTACTTTGCTAGCTACTACAATGTCATAATTTAAATAAATAAATATGTATGTTGATTGTCAAACAGTTGTTTTAATTGTGTTATGTCTTAGTTTTGGCTGAAATAATTTACATTTACAATCAGATTGCAATTATCCAGGCCATCATCATTTTGTTTTTTATTTTATCTGTCTGTGGTACATTTCAGAATTATTTGTTAAATTATCCACACAGAGTTTTGAATATGATTATGAAAGTAAACATATTTCCATTTGTCAAAACTGATTTTTATCTGACTTTTATGTAGTTTTAAAAAAGGTACAACTACGATAGTTTTTAAGTATACATTAAAAAAATATACAGAGTGATTCAAAATTTCACACCAACTTCTGGGAGTTGAATCTGTAGATAAAATAAGACAAGATGTTCTTGTTAATGTAGGTCTGTAATGGATTCATTGTGAGTTAACCCATATTTTCGCCTAGATTTCAAGTAACCCTGATGAAATGACACCATAATGAATTTTTTAAGATTTTAAGTGAGGCAAACTTGGTCGTATCTTATACTTTTTAACCTATAAATTTAATGAAGCAGATCCCAGAATTATACATCTGATAATTTCAAAGATACCTGATATAAAACACAAAACTGAGGGGTGAAAAAATAACACTTTGATACTTAAATAATACCATTTAATATAACCATGATCAATAACACCATGATCTCTTGACCTGATGCTACTTATAAATAATAAAATACATAAATTTACACTAAATGTAGTTTGAGTTAACAATAATTTTAAATTTCTAGTTATGTTTGCAAAAAGATTAAAATTAATTTATAGTTTTTAAGGTCTTGGGATATAGTATGTGACAGAGAAATATTTCATTATTTTAAATTATTATTTTAAGTAGTATTACAGATTGGCATGTGCTGGTTACATTTTTTTTATACTTAACACTATTTTTTGCAAAATTCAATGAACATTCTTTAGAAAAATTATTTTACATCACTCAATGCATTTAGGAACAGTTTTATTGGAACTTATGTATAATTGCAGTTCATTTTCACTAGCAGTAGTGAGTAGCAGTTGGCGTAAATTATTTACATAATTAAGATATACTCTAATTTCTTTTGAGGTAATAGCTAAAATTAATGTATTTTATAAAATATAAATTATGAGTTTAAAACACTAGTCTTTTTTTTGGTTGAAATTTTACATTAACTTATTTGAAGTTATGTTAACGTAGGATCTGTGCAAACGAAACATTCAATGAAATTTTTACCTCAATTATTGAGTGAAATACGAGGGCTATTCAGAAAGTAGATTACGTTTTGGAATAAAAAAATAACAAATTACAGAAAAAAAAATTTATTATGTACATCTGAAAGAGCAACTTAAACACTACTTTTCTACATAGTCACCAAACAAATTGAGGCACTTGTCGTAGCGGTGAACAAGTTTTGAAATGCCTTCATCGTAAAATTCAGCCGCCTGAGATGTCAGCCAGTTAGTCACGCCCGCCTGCAGTTCCACGTCGTCATCAAAACGTTGTGTTGCAAGCCAGTTCTTCATCTTTGGAAACAAGTGGAAGTCGCTGGGTGCAAGGTCGGGACTATAAGCCGGATGAGGAAAAATCTCCCATTTGAATCCATCAAGGACACCTTGAGTGCGATTTGCCGTATGAGGTCTGGCATTGTCATGCAAAATCAAAATTTTGTTCGTCAGCTTTCCCCGACGTTTGTTTTGAATCGCTCTTCTTAAGTTTTGCAACGTTTGACAATACCTCTCAGAGTTGATTGTTGTACCACGCTCCAAAAAATCGATAAGAATAACACCTTTCCTATCCCAAAAAACAGTCGCCATAATCTTCCTTGCAGACAATGTTTGGAGACATTTTCTTGGTTTTTTAGGGGAATGTGTGTGTCCCCACTCCATAGACTGTAATTTTGTCTCGCAGGTAACATGTTTTACCCACGTCTCGTCTCCCGTTACGATTCGGTCAAGAAATGACTCACCAGCTTTGTCGTAACCATCAAGAAATGTTAATGATGCAGCCATGCGCTGATCCTTGTGGTGTTCTGTAAGGAGTTTTGGCACCCATCTTGCACAGAATTTGTGGTAGCCTAGCTTTTGTGTAACAATCTCGTACAGCAAAGTTCTTGAAATTTGTGGGAAACAAAGGGAAAGCTCCGTTATTGTGAAACGGCGGTTTTCACGCACCTTTTCATTGACTTTCTCAGTCAGTTCATCAGTCACAATGCTCGGTCGACCACTCTTCTCTTCGTCATGGACATTAGTTCGGCCATTCTTAAAGCGAATGCACCACTGACGAACTCCACCTTCAGTGATAATGTCATTTCCATACACTGCACACAGTTTCCGGTAAATTTCTATTGGTTTATGGTTGCTTGCCAACAAAAACCTTATCACAGATCGTACTTCACAACTCGCGGGATTTGCGATTGCAGCACACATTTCAAAAGCTTATAAAAACGGAACGAGCAGCGCGATCACCCTCTCACTAGCACGGCTGGATAGCCACTGAACGGCAGAACGCCCACATACCAAAATGTCCGCGATTGCCCCGCCCCTTGCGGCAACAGACGAAAACGTAATCTACTTTCTGAATAGCCCTCGTATATTATTTTTTGCAAGACAAAAATAAATTCAATTTTTTATCAATGATAATATCTAAATTGTATCTGTTTGTTTTCAGATCAACTAAATCTGAAAAATTGTACCCATCAATGCTTCAGCGTTCAGAAGAAATGGAGCCATACTACAGTGTACCATATAATCTACCTCCTGGCCATCATTCTTCTCAACCAACCAGTCCTACTCCTAGTCAAATGTCACAGGGAACACCTTCCAGGTATGAAGGATGTCCTTTTATATCTAAATATTTATTTCATATGAATTATAAAAATTAATTAAATCTAGTTATTGTTTTACTTTTCTATATTAGGTGTGTCTAAAAAGTTTGGTGTATGGTCTAATATATCGGTATTCACCTCTTGAAACAAGGTCACTCGCATGCATTGACATGTCTGGACCAGTTCTCTATCTGGTATTATGCAACAGAACAATAAGTTCTGCTTCAAATTTGGTAAAACGGCGACGGAAACCTATGAAAAGTTGATGCAAGTTTACAGGAAAAATGTTGTAAATAGATAATGTGTATATGATTGGTTTGCATGCTTTTACTCTGGTAAAGAATCAGTGGAGGACGAACTGCTTTCGGGCCAGCCATTTACAAACAGGACACCTGAAAACAGATCCCAGATCTTCTTGATGATGGCTTCCACTGTGTCTTAGCTAATACCAACAGTCTGCTATTAATTTCAGAGTCAGTTGCCAATCTTTTCCTAGTAACACTCGCACATGTTCAGTGTTTTCAAATGTCCTGCTTGTGGATGGCTGATCCAAATGCAGTTTGTCCTCCAAAAAAAGCATGCAAACTAATCATACACACATTTTCTGCACACAGCATCCTGCCCATTAATTTGTACCAACATTTCATGGGTTTCCGTCGCTGTTTTACTAAATTTGAAGCAGGACTTCATGTGTCGTTGTTCCATGGCTTTTCGACATACACTGCTCAAACACCCTGTTGAAATAAATGCAGCAATTCAATAAATACAAGGAGCCTTGCGCAATCTTAGACAGAGAACAGGTTCAGATATGTCCATGCGTGTGACCTTGATTCAAGTGTTGAATACTGATATATTAGACTATTCACCAAATTTTTTAGACACACCTCATTTCCGAAATAGAGGTAGTTCAGAATGGGCTAACTATTTTCCCCTGTAGTACCCAAATTTTTTGAATGCCTCTATAGAATTTTCTGTCCAAATTGCGTAAAAATCTTTTGGCACTTTGTATATTTCTTCATCATCGCCAAAATGTGCTCTTTAAGACATTCTTTGAACTTCTCAAACTAGTCATGAAAATTGTTTATAGGACAAAGTCGAGAATGTTCAAAGGATGGTTCATTATCTTCCAACAGTACAATTTCAAAAGGAAGACTGTTAATTTTTGACGTGGACATTTTCATGTTTGAAATGCTCACTTTGCCTTGCCTCCTCATATCTCTTCACCACCACCACTTTGCTTTTTTCTTCGCTGAATCTAAACAATCTCTTCGTTCTACAAATCCAGTGCCCTTTACACTTCCTCTTCTTTCTTTCTCTTATGACCACGCCATCTGCAAACAATAAGCTCCCAGTATTTTACTTGGTATTCTTTTTCACTCTCATCAATACTCCATCCATTGTTATTGGGAATAGGAAAGGGAATTATACACTTGCTTGCTTCAGATCACTCTCTATTGCAAACCACTCCGATTGACCCACTATTATCTTCGTACAGCTCTTACTTTACTCACACATACCCTTACAATCTGCACCATCTCCATTTCTACTCCCTTCTTCTGAAGCTCACTCCATACAACCCTTCTATATTTGACGTCGTATGCCTTCACTATATCTAAAAATACCATGATCAACATTTTATTGTACTCCTGGTTCTTTTCACAACCTTACCTCAGTGCAAATATCGCACACCTAGGAGAAAATATTTGAATTTTACAAGATGCATTGGAAAATATTTTAAATCATTAGAACTGTTTTTATAAATTTTGACTAAAGCATAGTTCACAGATTTTTCATAACAGTTTCTATGTAGTACAGTTTAAACATTTTTTGTATCTGGTTAAGTATGAAGTGAATATCTTTATTTTTCTTTATTTATCATTTTGGATGGATTTTTTTCATTTAAATTTATTTTATTTTCAGGTTTAATTATCCAATATCACCGATCAGTGCTTCACCATCAAGTCACGGAATAAATAGAACACAAGGCTACATTGGACTGTTTTCAAAAGTGAACAATAAAGATGATGATGGTACGTATTTTATTATCAAAATTACAAATTTTTCGTTCTTCCTAAACTATGAAATCAAATTTTCAGATGCATATAAGATACAAGTAAATTAGTTTCATCTAAAAATCAAATCAAATCATTTACATCGATAAAGATTTTACCTCATATAAAAACTAGTCTTGGATCAGAACTGGATTTGTCTGTTCCTACCATTTAGTTTAGCATCACTGCCAAACTTCTCCATTAAAATTTCATGCAATAAGATTTGAGGAAAATTAAATGAGAGCTGTGTAATTGTAAAGCGGCGATTTTAACAAATTTTTTCAGTGTCAGTTCATCAGTTAGAAGGCTAGACCGACCACTGCGATCTTCATCGTGAACATTGGTGCAACCATTTTTAAATTCAATGAAACATTTTGGTCCTTCGTTTTCGTTGGACCACAACTTTTATAAGTGATTAAATGGGACTACCACACACAGAGGGAGCAAGTACGTTGCAACACTACGCACACTCGGAGCATACGCCTGATATCAGCTCTGAATTTATGACGCATGTCAGGTGGTAGCGAGCAATTTCCATCCGCACATGAGCAGACAAGTATTCCACTGAGCACCTGCACGTCGCCACCAGTTCCCTGTCATCTGTCGGTTTATGTTGCGATTATGTACGATAAAATATCTCTTTTCTTGTTCAGAAAATGGACCAAGCAGCTTCTACTTGGTCTTGAGTCTTAACATTTGAACGAACAGCTAAAGAGCTATGGCAACATGGACCTCTTTTTCTGCAACCTCGGCTCTCATGTCTACTCTGCCAATTGCAAACTCAAAATGATCCAATAGCCTCTCCATGATCCTCACATCTTGCATCAGCCTTTGCATTGCACACTGCAAGGAGTAAAGCATATATTACTCGGAGAAAATTCGAGGAGCATTTTGCAAAGTGAGGAGCAAAATTTTTCATTGCTTGTCCCCCTTCCTGTGTCTACTCACCCTTACTCATTACCACTACGCTACGGAAGCAGCCTGCTTAAATTTTTGTGTATAAATCTATGCTTTTACTCATTGTTAATGAAAAATTAATGGAAATATTTTTCTTTTTGGTTCTTATCTAGTTCACGGTTCTGCAGTAAGTCTAGTCTCAACAACTTCATCACTCTATAGCACACCAGAAGAAAAACATGCGCATGAACTTCGTAAATTAAGGAGAGAACTTGGAGATGCCCAGGAGAAAGTCCATACTCTGACCAGCCAATTATCTACCAATGTGAGTAATTATTTTATTTTTCTAAATGTCTAATTTTTTTTATGTAAATAGTGTAGTATTATAATATATACTGGGTGTCCCATGGAATTTGAACCTTAGAGAAATAACATTGATTTTCATTAGTTTGTTAATGATTTCTTCCCACAAATAAATGAATACTTGCTATAATCAGGAATCATTAGGCAAATGTTTAGTCCTTTAAAAAATATCAATTTTGATACATTCTAACAGCTTGACTCCCAAGACAATTTTTGCAATTTTGTTTAAAAAACCCATTCCTATTTTATGGTTCCTTTGCTTTTTTAATTAATTTTCTTTCAAGTCTAGAGTATTATAAGGCTTAATTTTTTTTGGAGCTGTTTTTTTAGGTGAAGACTGATCAGGAACTCAAGAGTAAAAAAATCAAATTTACTGCAAAAGGCTGATGTGTGTCTCACTAAAATTTTACTTGTGCTTCTAAAAAATATCATATGTATTTTATAAATAATTTACTTTGGGCTATTTTTCAATAAAAGTACATAAATATTGATGATGCGTCTCTCTATCAAGCAGTTGTTTAGCGAGTGGTAAACTTGAGTAAAATTATTTGTGTACATAGAGGCACCGACCAGAGTCAACTTTTACAATGCAAAAACTATTGTAATATGAATACCATGAAAAATTAAAAGATAAAATTATTTTTCATTATATAATATTATTAAAATATGACTAACAATGCAATAATAAGCTATCAAGTTTCACAGACTCATTTTTGACTCTTTCACATCAAATAAATCATAAACTATGACTAGGGAAATATTTTTTGAACTAATTTCTAACAGCTCAGTATATGATTCAATGCAAACGATTATCCAATCCGACTCAAAGTTCTATTAAAAACACTATTATGTGAGAGACGGATGAGTCTCTCAAAAGTAAATTTTACAGACCTGGTGAGAGATGTATACGTGTCTCATGGGAGTCAACCTGTTAAACTGTATTTTAGCTTAAAAAACATAAATTTGTTAACCGTTTTCTAATTAAGTATTGTAAATTTTATGAATTAGTTAGCTGCGTGTTTGGATTAATAGTAAGCGTTATAGTATGGAAAGGTGATAATTGGTGGTTTGAATCCATCAGCAGTATGTTGTTAAAAATATATTTGAAATAAATTATAATAATTAATAATAACATTAAAATTAATTTTTGTTACTGTACTGAATAAAAAAAAATATTCAATACAAAAAAACCATTCACTTCAGATTTGAACCTGAGCTCTCAATAATGGACCAGTACGCTAACTATCACTTCAGAGAGATCACAGAAATATGATGTAAAACTTAAGGTATTTAAACAGACACCGTTGCATTTACGTATATTTTTATTTTTTTAAAGAATAGGTCTTAAGTATAGCCCATCTAACCTAAGCTGCCAGTAGAAAACCTGTACTCGTTGTCCTGAAAATGTCAACTACTGTCAACAATCGCTTGGTCAATGTATTTCGAAAGCTGTTACTACAAGCACTTCGATCCATCCCTCACTATATAAATGTCGCCTACTCTCTCCAAACCCAAGCGCCAGCTTACGTTAGAAACACTACATGAAAATAAAATTCACAAATAGTGTATAAATTTAGTAGTCTGGGATATTTTCTGTTTTAAAACTCATATTCTATTTTTAAACTATGAAGTAGAATGGCCATGTTAAAATTTTGTTTGTTTGATCGAGTAATCTACTCTAATATTCATGGAAAATTTATTGGGCAGGGTTTACATTTCTTTTGTTTACTTATTTTGCAACTGTAGAAGAACAACAACTAGGAAAAATGTACTAGACTAAATTACCAAAAAAAATTTTTTTTAAATCCTATCGTGTTAATGACTTTGAGGAGGACACCACCCAGCGATAGCTCTCCAGATAACTTTAAATGTTTGTTTAAATTATATTTTTGTGTACGTAATAATGTTAGAGTTGCGTTTATGTATCATGATTCTACTCCATCGGCGTTTCAGTCGTCTTTGTGTGATTCCTGGTAGGTCCGCAGAATTCATATTGTATATTAAGGGATTGTTAGGATTGTGTAGTTTGTCTCTGAACCTACAGTACAGTTTTAGACATGTGTCGACGTAAGGAACACGTAAGTCATTGTGTAGTGTTCTATTGGATATATAACTCGGGCAATATCAGTTGTAAGAATTTATTTTGAAAACGTTGTATTAGTGAAATTACTGATGGCTTTGTTGCACCATAAATTTGACTACCATACATCCAGATCGGTTGAAGCATCGCCTTGTACGTCAAGAGTTTTGACCGCTTGGATAATAGCCTGTACAACTGTTTCAGTCTGTTATTTAGCAGTAGTCGCTTTTGGTTGACGTGCTTGTACCACGTCAAGGATTTACATAAATTAAAAAAATAAAATAAAACATATATTTTTTTATTCCTTCAAAATAATTTTTTTATTAAAAATAAATCAGAAACAATAAATTACAATGTTTAATATTGTTGTTAATGGTTGCAACAATTTTATAAATAAATTAATTATGCAATGTTTTAATTCTCAACATTCTGTATGTATAAATTCAACAAGATAAAATTACAACAAATCGGACAAAATATAAATATAGTTACAATAATGCTATAGCTATACATACTAGTTCAAAAATTTAGAAAAAGATTGCATAAAATTGTCTTCTAATAAATAATACACTGATTTTTTAATTATTTAAATCAGCTGGCAGTTATCAAAGTTTATTCATTAATGACTAAATTATTTAATACAGTATTAAATAGGCTGAAATATTAGATTTAATACAATTTTAAATTATAACCAATAGAGAAATGATCACAGCTATAAAATGTTTAAACTAAACCAATTCTTCACATAAAGTTTAAGCTCGCTTATCCATGGTTTTGTGTTAACTAAAGGTAAATTGTCAGAATTTTCATTTTACCTTGTTAAAGATTAAATTCATTTATCCATATTATACAGTGGCAATATGAGTTCTTTTCAGGTAACCATTATTCTCATGTGTACATACTAATTTAATTTTATGTCATTCATTAACATTTCTAAGCTCTGGTTTCTCAGCGTTCCCTTTCCTTTCCTACATTTTTATATATTTATGTAATATAAAAAAAAACCCAGATATACCGGGTGAGCATAAAGTCTTGCCCTGATTATAAAAATTTATTGCAGAATAACTGTTTGACATAATAATTTAAATTTTATGCTGTTACATAGGTTAGTGTTAATAGTTTTTTTTAAGATTACTTACATTAGTAAACTTCAACGTGTGCCCCCTTGGTAGCTCGGAGAATATCAAAGCGGTATTCCAGTTCCCGCCAGGTGTTTTGTAACATGTGTTCTGTCACAGTACCCACAGCAGCTTGTATCCTAGCCTTCAGTTCGTCAACGTTAGCAACTGGTGTGGCGAAGACTCTATCCTTGATATAGCCCCAGAAAAAAAAGTCAAGGGGAGTAATGTCTGGAGAGCGGGTGGCCAGGGTGTTGGACCATCCCTTCCAATCCACCGATCCGGAAATGTTTCATCCAGGAAATTACGCACTATCAAAGCCCAGTGGGGCGGTGCCCCATCTTGCTGGAAAATTATCTTTTCTTTATTATATTCTTGCTGGAAAGTTATATTCTTTATTAAGATGGGGCACCGCCCCACTGGGCTTTGATAGTGCGTAATTTCCTGGATGAAACATTTCCGGATCGGTGGATTGGAAGGGATGGTCCAACACCCTGGCCACCCCGCTCTCCAGACATTACTCCCCTTGACTTTTTTTCTGGGGCTATATCAAGGATAGGGTCTTCGCCACACCAGTTGCTGACGTTGACGAACTGAAGGCTAGGATACAAGCTGCTGTGGGTACTGTGACAGAACACATGTTACAAAACACCTGGCGGGAACTGGAATACCGCTTCGACATTCTCCGAGCTACCAAGGGGGCACACGTTGAAGTTTACTAATGTAAGTAATCTTAAAAAAAACTATTAACACTAACCTATGTAACAGCATAAAATTTAAATTATTATGTCAAACAGTTATTCTGCAATAAATTTTTATAATCAGGGCAAGACTTTATGCTCACCCGGTACATTAGATGACTCGCCTTATTAAAAAAGGCAGTAAGTCCTTTCGGATCTTGTATCCATCTTCAGTTGCAATAATAAAACAATTAATGCATGCACACTTTCGTCAAATTGTCATGACAATGACAATCTAGGAAAAAAGGAGCGAAAGTCATTTTTTTAGATGGATACATGATATCCAAAAAAACCTATTGCCTTTTTTTAATCAGGTGGGATCATTCATTCTTCAACTCCAGGAGAGACTTCTAATTAAATGATGGCATGATGTTGCCACAAAAGGTTCATCAAAAACCTCACTTTTTTAAAGTGTAAATAATTTTAAAATGATACAGTAAAAATGAATTATTTCTCTTGAATTTTTTTCATTTTTGTTTATATTTACTAATAAACAATCGTAAAAAACATTGTAATCATTTTTACAATTTGTAAAACCTATAAGTACACCTTTTGTTATCTGGAATTTTGCATGCCTATCCAAAATCGGATTCGCCCTTATATTTCAGTTAAGGCAGCGTTTTTACTGTGTTTAGTATGAAACTAAACTATTACACTTGAAGACTTGGTATGAAGACATTGAAAGATTATAATTGATAATTTTTAAAATTAATTAAATTTTCCTATGTCCGTCCTTCACACCCGGATGCCAGAAACTATAAGAGATAGCAACAAATGGTTTTTGGATTCGTAATATAGTCAAAAAGTTAGGGGGCCTAGGTTGGGTTTGAAGTTCTGGTTTCAACTGGAAGTGGCCCAAAAATAGTAGTCAAGAAATCAAAGTTGGAAACAAAAATAGTGTCATCTGATTCCTCTTAAAGAGTAAATTCAGAAATCATTGGGTTTGAAGTTCCAGTTTCGTCCAGAAGTAACCCAAAACCGAAATCAGAGTCAAAGTTTGGAAACAAAAATTGTGCCGTTCGATTCCTCTTCAAGAGTAGATACAGAGATCACTAATGGTTTTTCCCATAGATCAAAGGTAAGCCTTTTTTTTTAAATTGTAACCAACCATTAGTTGCGTCATCTCATGAAATGGATTTATGGTGGTTAATTTTCTGTTTTTTTTTCACACATTTTCATTCAAAATTCACGCTTTCAAATGATAAACAATTTACTCCTCTTCGATGACTAGAAACAATTTGAAAATATTTCTTCCAACCTACTTACAATTAAATCTTGGGATACATAAAATAAAAACAATCATGCAACTCAACTTACAACAAATCCATAAGGATTATAAGAGCTATCTTAAGATTATTAAAAAACACATTCTAGAAAAAATAAATGTTGCCAGGAAGAAATTAGATAATTTTGAAGAAATAGATCCAGACAACCCAACTTAAAGCCCTGGTCATTATAAACGGTAATCCTATAAAAAAATCCCTGTTTTATAGATATCTTTACTTTTCTGTTTTTGAATTTTCTGAAAAAAGGGCGTACATTTTTGTATCTTCTCCTCAGCTTTTATAAACAATAGATGAAATTTTGAAGAAATGTCAGTCTAACGTAGTTTTACATTCTACATGTACAGTTTTTGAAAATATTAAAAACAAAAAAAAGGAAAAAAATTTGTTCAAAATGTTTACCTTCTATTGTGAGATTCTGTAGCACCAACAATACAAAATATTATTTGTCAGTAGTTTATTTAATTTTATCAGATTAAATTTCAACTTACATTAAGAAAGGTTATTAAATCAGAAAATGTAATTTAATTTATGCATATTTCATACATAGAGAGAAAGTCTTCCTTCAAAAAATATATTTATTTTGAAATAGAAATTAATAGTTTTTCTAGAGAACATATTCAGACAAAATGGTATATTTTTTTCTAAACGGTCCTTTTGAAAGAGTACACCAAATCAATATTTTAATTACTTCTTGATTTCAAAGATTTATTTCTGAAATTAATTTTTCTCTAGGGCTTCTAATATGCTTAAGATAATTCTGTTTTATTAACATTTTAACAAATTATTTCTTTTTGTTTTGTTAAACACTTCTACTACTGTTAAGAGAAATACTTAAAAATAATTCAGCATAGAGAGAAGGAATATTGCAACAATATATTTGACACCAATTTCACGTAATTGGTCTCAGAACGTCCAAGTTATATCTGAAACAAATGGCTGCTTTTAAACCCACACATTGATTTCAGGGGATGAAAGTAAAATGTTGAAACATTTTTTATTCAGAATTTAATAAAAAGAATATCTGCATTTCAGCTACACCAAACATTTTTCACTAATTTGTGACATAAAACATTAAAATAAAGGTAGACTTTCCCTTTAGTAGCTAAAATAAACAATAATTTTGTCTTACATGATTGGTAACTACAAAATGTAATTAAGTTAATAAAAGCTCTACTGTTGACTCGTGATAATCTGACATTTGACAATCCGACGCCATGTCAGATGATATCTCTGCCCTTGCTACAGACACAGACATGCACACACTTGTTGTAACAGGTCCTTTGTTGTTAGATAATGCTCCAGGACACCCGGACAAAACAAGAATTGAGAATTAAGGCAGCTGATGGTCACACAGAGGCTTTGAATTTGCCAAAAAATACCACTGCACTGATTCAACCGATAGATCAAAATGTTATAAAGCCATTGAAAGCATATTACAAGAACTGCCTATTGATTAAAATCATCAACCACGTGATGTAGACATCACATCAATCTTGAAAATATTTAACAAGGATGCAATGTCAATGCAGCTTTGCCATGACATCAAATCAAGTCTTTAACTCTAAAAAAAACCTTGGGAAAATATTTAGCCAGAGAACCCACTTCTTCCAAAGAAAGATGACAAAAATAAGAAATCTGAAGTTAACAATGATGTTACCGAGATTGCGCTTACACTTGTAATGAAATTAACATACCGCAAGAATCTACAGAAGACTTGTGAAGATGGGTATTAGGTGATAACCTTGGAATTGAACCGACAGAAGAGGAAATAATCCAGGAAGTTACAACTCATGCTGTGGACTACAACACAATTGAGGAAGCCTCAGAGGTGAACTGCACAATCACCTGCAATGAAGTTATGTCGGGTGTAAACACTTTCATATGTTTGTGTGAAAAGAGGGAACTCGACTACGAGCACATTTTAATGTTAAAAAATATTCAAGAAAAAGCCATACCAAAAGATACACAAGAAAAAGACAGGCTGTTTGTGTAAAAAGAACTAAAAAACTATTACAAATTTTTTTTAATCTGTAATTAAGTTTAAAAATTCAACCTTTGGTAATCCGACACCCCCTCAGTCCAGTAACTGTCAGATTATCGCGAGTGTACTGTATTTTTATTTTAAAATGCATAACTGTTATGTAACTTTATGTTTTGATGGAATAAAAGTCCTCTGCAGCATTTAAAAACACAGATTCAAAATTTAAACATTAATTCTTTAATGGGTAAATATATAATCTACTTTTAAACTGTTCTATATCCGTAATAAATTTTTTTTTATCTTTTCTTGGAACTTTTACTAGGTACTTAACTTCTCCAGTAAATAAGATTTCTTCTTCAGATACCGTGTTTTCTCTTTTCACTTCTTTTTTTTGTTTACGTGAAGTTTCTGAATCATCACTATATTTTCCTTCTACTTGTACAGACAATTTACGTAAGGAAATCCCATCTTCTTTACCACCTATGTTTTGTTTTAAAACAGCTATGAAATATTCTAGCAATTCTTTATGCTGTAATGTTTCGACACATTTAAATTCTTGTTTATTTCGGTCAAATATATATTCATTTGATGTTATTTCGGACCAGTTTCTTAAGACTTCTTCTTTTAAATGTGTATCGGTTTGTTGTTTCAATATTTTCAACGAATCTTTTATCTGTTCAAAATCGAATGTAGGCATTTCTTTTATGTGGGTTTCCATTGTTTTCAAAAAATTTGACATCCTGCTTTCTACATGATCGATGGTAAATTTGTCAGCTTGTGATTTAACGGTAAGAGAAAAACCAAGAATTCCAGATGTATCCCTCAGCTGACAACCAACATCATATCCTAGCTGTTCTTTAGTTCTTAATGTATCAAACAATGGTTCTTGAATCATCATCATGAGTAATTCAACTTTACAACTGTCACTGATGTTATTACGACCACATTGATAGTAATTTGTAACAACGGAATTTACATCATGTATATTAAACGACTGGACTCGAAGTATATTTTCACCTAATGGAACTCTTCGCACTTGCACTCGTGGATAATTCCCTTGTATTGGATTATATTGAATGGTATCTTTTATATTTTTTGATATCTTAATGGCTTGCTTCTTAGATATATTACCCTGTATCAAACATTTAACATACAACGTCTCAAACAAACTAACACCAAACGCTTTAATATCTTCTAAAGTAATTTCGGACAGTACATTTAGTTTATCAATTGAATCCCAAAGAAGTACACACAAAATTGATAAACGTATTTCTAGACATAACTTTGATGGTCTTATCGTTTTATTGATGTAAATTTTTCGTTGTTCTTCTTTTAAAGCGTCAAACAATTCAGGAGTTATGTTTTTATGGAATGAAGTAATTTTTTTTAATAAATTATCTAATAGCAAATGTAATTTATCATTAAAACCTTGTATCGATAAATTCAAGCCGTTATCTCCTGTTGATAAATTGTAATTCAAACTCGCTAAACTGGCAGGATAAGTTTCTTTCCCTACGACTATTTTAAATAAAGCTACAAATAAGTCGCACATTGCTGCGTTTTTTGGTGTAGCAATAGCAGTTGCTGAGATCAAACTGATCATAACAAAACCATAAGGTAATTTAAATACATTATCCTGTTTATACCATACTTCCATGTACGTATCACTTACTATCTTTTCTGGGTATTCCGGCAATTCTTTTGAAATCGCTAATATTTGAAAATTGTTAGCTATGTACGGATTTGTGAACGGTAAACTAAAATATTTTGTTGGTTCGCAAGTTTTCCAATAATCGATCCATTCTTCAGGAATATCTTTCACATTGTATTTTGTTTTGAACCAAGGTTCGGTTTGATCTAGGTTTGCTTTTTTGGCTGCTATTTTTGATAAAAGCATAATATTAGCTTTGTCAGGTGTCATTAAATTCAAAAATTGAGTTATTTCTTCTGGATTGTATTCGTACAATAATTTATCACCAGTGATGTAATCTTTTGGGGCATATATTTGCATATTTTGTGATAATGCTTCTACATAATCTGATGGATCAATTTCTGACTGAAAACGAAAATTCATTTCATCGAGTAGTTTAATTTCATTAAAAATTGACTCAGTTGGACCTCTGTTTTGCAGTAATTTTACATACCCAAATATTAAATACAATACTTCTTTCAAATTTTGTAGCCCGCGTTTTGTTAGAACAACTTCAATGGAGAACAATGAGTATATAGAATTACTTTCTATTCCGTCCTCACTATTTCCTGCCGTTATACTCAAGGCCCATAATTTTTCTTGGAGATATACTAATAACGATCCTTCACCCTCATGCCCTATTAGAAATGACAAATATGAAAGTGGTCTACTTTTATACAAATGTATTACAGGTGGAAAGGCCCAAGTAATTTGTAATTTATTAACATCTTTAACTGGTTTCACAGTATAAAATTTATTAAACAATTCCATCTTAAAAGGTTGTTCGACACTGCCAAATGAATCAGGTGGTACACTATTACATTTGATTTCTCCAAAATACCTAGCAACCCATTCTCCTAAGACATCTAATGGTAAACGCCCTTGTATAGCAACAGTCATACGATCAGCAGAATAGTGTTTTTTCCAAAATTCCCTTAATGCGGTATAAAGTTGATCATCTGTTACATTTTCTTGTAATGTTATTAAATTTCCCCACATAAATTTATGTGCTGGATTCTCTACAGGAGCTGTACTGCAAAATAATTGTTCTAGTCGAAGAGAATCTGAAACAGAATTCATTTTAAATTCAGATTCGACAGCTTCTCGTTCTCTTGTCATTGAAGATCTTTGCATCAATGGATTCACAAAAAAATTTGAAAACCGATCTAATGCTTCCTGTAAATGAATTTCTGGACACTCAAAATAAAATGTTGTGTGCTCACATTCGGTGGATGCATTATCAGATCCGCCTCTGTTACCAATGAATGCATCAAAATCATTTTCTTTCGGGAATTTTTCACTTCCCATGAAAAGCATATGCTCTAAAAAGTGTGCCAGCCCTGGAATTTCTGGTGGATCACTAAAACTTCCAACTCCCACTGTTAATGCACAAGCAGCCAATTTTTCTTTATTTTCCGCATCTACATCAATATCAGGTTCATCATCAGTTGTTTCACTACCATCTTTTTGGCCATCACTACCTCTTCTGCCTTCACTGGTGGTAGATTTATCACTTGAAGCACTCCCTGAAGACTTTCTTTCTCTACCACTGAAGGTCTGAGCTGCCATATTAGTTAAACTTATATCAATCATGTGCTCAACATCCGATATTAATAATGCTGTTACCCCATTTTTAAGTTTTATTACCATATATTTCTTTTTATCACTTTCAGATTTATCTGGAGTGTCTAAATAAGTAACTTTATATTTGTCAGGAATAGTTTCTATTTTAACTTTGCTACCCATACTGTCTGTATTAAATTTAACTTTCTTGTTTTGATGTGTACCATCTGAGTCTGATGGTAGCTTGTGTTGGACCTTATCTTTAGCTAAAGACTTTGAACCTGTACAGAATTCCATAACATATTGTGGGTGGAATTTATGCTTCCTAACCAACGCACGACTAGTGGTACAACTAATTTTTATACAATTTGTTAAACATTTTATCATACGTGTACTTACGTAATCTCTTTTTCATACTGCGTAAACAAATAATCACAATTTTAATACCTTGTTAAAAAGAACAAAAAATTCTAATACCAATCAAAACACAAACCGCATTACATAACCTATATTCTCGTTTTGCACGGCTTCGTATTTTCTTTTATGAACGATCTCACTTCACTGCGTGAAGTCGATGTCAGCTGTTACTATCGATTGTTTGCGCACTCTGCGAACTTACCAGAGATAATATATTTAGAACTTACCAATTCATTCGCATGAAAATTTATTCTTAAGTCAGAACAATTTTGTTCTAGTTTTATTATTATTTTTTTTTAAATATAGGCTATGTATTATTTTATTTTCGGGATATATTTACACAAAAATGTTTATGAGAATCGATTGTCACCTTCGATATTTTCATTGCTTAAAATGTAACCTTTAGTTGCTATCATAGTGTAACTATACTGCCACTACGGTTGCTATATTATATTATTTCGAAAAGTAGGCCGAGTTATCGTCTAAACGAAAATTACGTATTTTCGGGTGTGAGTTAGTTATACACTGTGTTCTATATAACTATTACTATAATTTGTCTGAAACGGGGAAATTTTGTGGAGCAAAAATATTGGGTTGTGCGATCTGCTGTTTCTAACACAACTCCAATATTGTTTTTTAGTTTCTTGCTAACTTTTACTACTACTTTGTGTTATCTTAGCCATGTGTTCAGTTATTAAGTCTGTTGTCTGGTAAGTACGAAACAGATCGGTTAAGATTCTTATTTTTATGATTTTGTGTAGGTTAACCTAACAAAAGACACAAATTTCCCTTTCTGTAATCTGTTGTGGTGTACTGCGTCTGCGTGGTACTAGTCTTAACGATCAATACTTGTTTTCGGACGTTCAACCTGTCTGTTGGGCTTCTGATAATAATAATGATATTAATCTCGTTATTTTTTTGTATGTACAAATTACAGTGCGAATTAATCGCAAATTTATTTCTTTTCAACGACTTGCTGGTAGACCATTTTACCAACTTACCTGGCATGACAATTTCTCGTTCAGAAAATATTTTCAGTTTTTTGATTTATTATTAATTTTTTTTATAGAAACGTTGTTTAACAACAAGTCTATTTATAAAAAAACTTTATTTATAATCATCGTTATGGGTTATCTGCTTTGAAGCCCTTGCACCTTGTTTGTCTTAAACTTGTTTTTTTCTATAATCTTAATAGTCCCCCCCCTATTCCTCTTAAAATCGTTAAAAACCTTTATTTTTCGAGATTATCTTTTCTTTTCGCCTTCTACTTTTAATGTAATTTAAAGTACACTTTCACCTCTCATTTTATATTGATGTAGGTAGTAAATTAGTTATTGGGTTTGATGATAAACCTATATTGTTCTAACCTAACCTATTTTAAGCATAGACTGTAAATTGGATTTCTTGTGTTGGTAAAACTAACCAAATTTTGCTATTTTCTGTTGTGAAATTTAATTGTCTATAAAGCCTCGCTATGGTTAAGAATAAAGCTTCTACCAAATAAAAAGAAGTACGATTCCCATCCAATAGACCAAGTTCTGTAAGTTATTTGTCAAACTAGAATATAGTATACTCATGGGCGGATTTACGGGGGTGCACCGCACCCCCAGATTTTGGGATGATAATAAATTTAGTATCCGAATACCTCAGACCTTCCGGTGAGCTCGCTCCCCCAGATATCAAGACCTAAATCCGCCCATGAATATACTGCTGTGGTGAACTAGATTAAATATATCATATAACGTTATATAGATCATAAATGTTTTGTAGAGTATGGTTTTTATAGTGAGTTTTATTTATTCATTTTAGTTTAATTAACAGACTCAATATCTCAAAATAAAGAAAAATCATTGCGTTGTAAAACCTACCTTTTCGTATTTCTTAAAATACTGAATTATTGAGAGGTCACAACCTAATTAATATATAATCTGCTGTTTTTCCTAATCGTAGTAGAGCATTTGTCGTCTTTTTTTTTCTTTTTCTTCTTATTTTCAAGGATTAGGTATAAAACTGTTCCGAAATCAAACAATCCTACATGTATACACAAACACGAGATCTTCCCACCTTTCTTCTTCCAACTGGAACATATTCCATTACTTTGAAGTGTATTCTATCCTCTGTTCCAAATGTTGCCTTCATTGATTGCGGTACTCATTCACTTTTTCATTCAGACTAAATACACCCAACTCAGATCTAATTTCCTTGTTATGCATTAGATCCAGCCTTGAACAGCCCTCACCCTTCTTAAAAACGTCATTTCAGCTACTTGAATCCTACTTTCTGGCTGTTTTGTGGTAACCATGACTCGCTTCCATAAAGAAGGACTGGGGCTGCCATTACCTTGTATAACTTTACTATTGTCTCTCTTCTAGCTCTCACCCAGTGTCCTGTTAATGGTACCACAAACTGCTGAAAAGTGCGTTTGTAATTATTTTAATTTTTTTTACGTTCAACTTTTGCAATTACTGCTAATGCAGATGGTGAGAAGGATATTAGATAAAGATATATGTGAAAAAAATGCCAGACCTGACCGGAAATCGAACCCAGGACCCTGGTGTAAAAGCCATTGGTTTTAACCACATGCCACCGGCTCGCCTATATATTATTTAAAAAATTGTTACAAGTAGATAAAAAGTAGGATTGCTGTAACCTTTTCAGGAGATTTTCTTTTAATTGTGATATTTAAAATTTGATATGTCCGAGATCTGCTCATCTGATATCCAGTTTCAAGTGGATGTTAAGGTTGTTCTGTCAAAAAATAGATTTCTGTTTTTTTGATCTTAACGTCTTTATCCATTCAGATTATTTTATTTTATTTTTTTGTCAATTTGTCGGCTAGAGGGGCATTTTTTGCAAAAATTGGTACACACGTATTTTAAGAATGTCTTTAATACAACAATGAGATTTTGAATGAGGGTTTAAAAGCAGTATGGGATAATCAAATGCTATTTTGGAAAACGTATTTTTTTAATTGAAGCATAGCACAAATTTTTAGGGCCCCAAAAACATGGTATTTGATATTTTTACAAAAATTAAAATACCTTATGTTCAAGTTCAAAATGAGTATTTAATAATACGTGTAGCGCAATACTTCCTATGATAACAGCAATGCAGAAACCTGTGTACCAATTTTTTGGACTTTTTAAGGGCCTGTTACTCCTTGCAGTTAGACAGCCCGCAATACTAGTAGACGTACACACACATATAACTCTACAGTAAAAATGGTTTATGTAGTGGTATTTTCGTACCTCTAGCCCCAAACCATCCCCACCACCAAACTGTTCTGCGGCAGAACCATTTAGAATTTTATTTTTTATAGGAAAGATATTTAAAATTTTTAAAAGCTAATTTTCTACAAGTTTTGGTTGTAAAAAAGTACTTAATTTTTGGAAGGTTTTTAGCTTTGTAAGTTATTCAGGAGTTATTTTTTCTTTCTTTCAAATAAAAAAACATTCAATGTTAGCAATTCATTCCAAGAAAAATGCATAATTATTATGTAATTTAAACCTGTGGTATAAGGAATTTCAAAAAAATAATATCCTTGATATGATTTTAAAGTGAATAAAATACTCTGTTTATTCTACCCACCTTCTTTCTTTTACTTTTCTTTATAATTAACAGAAAGTAATAATCATTTGTCACAGCAATATTTAAGTCAAATGCTTCAGTAGAATTTTCCATCCAGATTTCATTTTTGTTTAGGTCATCAGCCGAAAGGCTGGTTTGAGCCTGTAGAGATTTTATTTAGTATAACGAGGAGTGAGGTGGTTTTTTTTTATGGTTTAACGTCCGACTGTTCTGCAATTACTGCTAATGCAGACGGTGAAGGATGAAATGATTTTTTTGTAACGTATGAAAAGATGCCGTGCCTGAATGGGATTCGAACCCAAGACCGCATGATGAGAGGCGAGCACGTTACCAACTGCGCCAATGCGGCCGGCATTGGTTTACCAGCCTTCCTCACTAAATGGAAAAGTACGCTTATCAGCATGCCAGGCCCTCTGAAAAGCACATATTTTCCACTCTGCAAATGACATCGTCAATTCATTCACCACAGGGTCTGGCTGTATAATGAAATTCATTACTTTCAGAGGAGGTAACTCTGATTAGTGTCTTTTACACCTCTACCTCTTCTGTTCTTAAATGATTCAGTCATTTAATTGGCTGACCATGTGATAAGAAACAGAACTATTTATTTTAGCCCTGAACGAACAGATTGAGTATAAATAATTTGACACTCCACCTGTCGTCTGTTATGGGCAGTTCAGATTTCATTAGAAAACTGTAACAGTTTTTTGCACTTCTTCGTTGTCGACAAAAAGCATTCATTTTTTTTTATAATCCCTAATTTGTGTGCGTTGCAATCTGTTCAATTCAGAACAATAAGCAACCCCATGACCCAATGAGATGAGGATGATGAGTATGACGTGTAAATGAGGTGTAGTCTTGTACAGACTCAGGTCGATTGTTCCTGAGAGAGTATGGTTAATTGAACCCCAACCATAAAAGTACACCAGTAACCATTGTCTAGCATTCAAATCCGTATAAAAGTAACTACCTTTATTTGGATTTGAACCAGTAATCTTCGTCTTCGAAAATCAGCTGTTGAACAGCTGATTTTGGTGACGACTTTACCTCTATACCAATCCGGTGGGTTTAAGCATTCATTCTAAATTTTCCTTGATAACTACATAAACAAAATAAAGTTTGAATGGGACAAGTTTGGGATTATATGCAGGAAGATGGATCGTCATCTCCCAATGGTATAATTTTAAAAGCAAGCCGATATGTGGACACGGATGATTAGATATTAGTAAAACTGTAAATCCATTTTTTAGTTTTGTCACTCGATATTCTTTGTTATTGTAATTAGATTTTGTTGGAGGCATTTCATAACAAATTATAAAATTTTTATCATTTTCTAATGTACTATTATAATAATAATTGTTTTCACAACTCATTTTCAATTTATTTACTTTTTTAGAAATTGATTTTTATGATAAATTTATTAATTAATTCTTTTATACTTATTATGAAATGAGTATTGTCTTGAAAATTATTATCTATTTAAAATTTATTAACAAATTTACCATTTAATAATTAAATCGCTGATATTTCTTTATAAATTTTGTAATTAAAATTAGTAATAAATAAATAAATAAATAAAATGTTGTATTACTGCTGAGTGAAGTATATACTTCATGTATAATGAATTAAATTATTTGTTAAAAAGTTTGAGCAGTTCTTTGATTTATCCTGTAAAATAACTTCCTGCATATTAAATGTTCCTATGGTTTGTGCAATTACGAATATAAAATTGATAGTATTGTATTCTGCTCAGGGAAATTTTTGTGAGCAATGGGAATTTTTCTTTGTACCTATGTTGTTGTGCTGTTTCATCCTGTAATAATCTAATATCATGTACTTCAGTAATAAAATAAAATAGTTCACGAATAAATCTTTAGAATACACATCCTGCAATTTGTAATCAGTATAAATGGCAGTGTCTTATAAGCTTTTACCAACCTTCATTTACTAATGCTGTTTCAATTTAATCTTTATTTTCAAATGAAATGTTTGGATGGATCTACATACATTCATCAAAGTCTATTCATTATTTAAATAATTGATGAGAACTTCACTTTCTGAAAATTATTAACAAGTCAATTAATTTATCATAAATTATGTGTAGTATACACTGATGATAGTGTATCCATCAAAGCATATAAGTAATAAATTGAATAAGATTATATTAAAAAATCATGATCTGTAAAAACTAATAGTATACTGTTATTTAAAAAATATATAATTAAAAGAGTAAAATAATATGTTCACCTCAGTCTTTATGGTGATTTTTTAACTGCTTCAATTTTTTTTCGTCCACCTATTTTGCTCATTAATGCTAATGCAAACAACTGATAGAGGTGATAAAAAAATTCTAGATCTGATAGGGAATTGAACCCAGTATCCGTGGGATAGGAATTTGTTGTGCTGACCACTACTCGTACCTTTTTTTTTGTTTAACGTCCGATTGTTTTGCAATAACTGCTAATGCAGACAGTGAAGGATGAAATGATTTTTTGTAACGTATGGAAATATACCATGCCTGAATGGGATTCGACCCAAGACCGCATCATGAGAGGCGAGGACCACGTAACCAGCTACTACGCCAATGCTACTGGCAAAACTACTCATACAGCCCTGCCAAAACTTCTAGAAATACATGTACAGTAAGACTTCTCTAATTCAGACTACATGGAGGGAGCCCTAGTCCGAATTAAGGAAAATTTTGAATTGTAGGATACTTGGGAAACTTTGCGAAGGACAAATTGTTATTAGTGGATGTTGGATTTTGTTTTTTTTTATTCAAGGAAAACTTCATCAACTACTGCCTATATGAACTAAATTCAATACTGATAAATTTTAAGAATTATTTCTAAGTAATTAATGACTAAGTAAATTAATGATTATTCAAAATTAATAATCACCCAAAGCATTGAAACAAATGCTAAGAAAACTGTGTACTTTTGTGTAAATATTAGGAAATGGCACACTTATTGTAGTAAGTAAACTTGTAGTTGTAGGTCAATGTGTGATTTAAATAATATATTTATTTATTTAGGTGTTATGTATTAACTTATAAGTTCTTGACATATCCTACACTTCCTTGGGAGTCTCTTGGACACAATTAACAAACAAATATCAAATCTAATGACCAAAATATTGAAGTGACTTGTAATAAACTAAAAGAATTGAATTTTTGAAAACAGAAAAATATATTCAGTTTTGTTAAATTATAATTTATTCTTTCAGATGTACATAATTAATTAGTTTTATCATAGTATTTAAATAAATTAACTTTTTGAAATGTTAACTTTTCCTTGAATTTCTCAATATCTGAAATATACAGTTGAATTGTATCTTCTCTTGGTATTTTAAAAATCAATTCTAGTTTATGATCTGTTTTATCAATGGTTGTTTCATTATCATCATTTGTTTCACCTTCATGAATTGTTTCGTTTGTTACTTGTATTGATAACTTTTTATAACTTATTATTTCATTTAAATAACTTGAAATGTCGTTGATTTCTAGTGTTTTTATGTATTCTATTTGTTTTTTATGTTTATCAAATTGATAGGTAGTTGATAAAATTTCATACCAGTTTCGTTCTAGTTCAAAATATGTATGCGTATCCGGTTCTTGGTATGGTTCAATAAGTTCGTTTTTTAATTTATCAAAATCATCTGTAGTCATTCCTATTAATTTATTTTCAATCATTTTAAGGAAATTTATTATCTTTTTGTCAATTTGATCAATATTCGGGTATGAATCGTAGGAAGTTATCGACCACCCTAAAATATGAAATGTGTCTTCCTGAAATGCGCAGTTCATGTTACTAAAATCTTCTTCAGTGCCTGATTTTTCAGAATATATCACATTATAGATAATTGAATTTAATACTAATATTTTACTGCTGGTTTCAGTATAATTTGTGTTACTTATTTGGTGATAATTTATAATACTTGGGGAATTATCAGTGTTACATAATGGTTCTAAATTACAATAAATTTCACCTTCTGGTAATTCTGTTATTTTTATCTCCGGGAAAGTATCTGTATTGATAGATTTAAAATTTATAATAGTTTTAAAATCATTGCACATTTTTTTTACTTCGTTTGCTGTGAAATTTCCTTGTGCTAAACATTTTACATATAATTTTTCGAAAAATTTTTCAGTGTACTCTAATAAATCATTATATGATACAGTTTTAATTGCATTATATTTTTCAATTCTTGTCCAGAATGGATTAATAAGAATTTTACGACGGATTTCGGTTGTTAAAATGTGTGATCCATGATATGATTTGTATTCTGTACCGAGTTCGTCTTTACATGATTTAAATATATCTTCAGTAATTATTTCTTTAAAATTCATTATGTAATTTAATGTATCTATTAAATACATATTTAAATGTTGATTGTATCCTTGGATTGAAAAATTTACCCCAGAAAACGATTTATTAATCTCACAGAATAATGTCGCCCTTGTTGATTCATAAGAAATATCGAATAAGATTTGTCTATATATATTCACTAATAAATCTTTCATCACATTGTCTTTCACTGATGTAATTGCATACGGAGAATTCAAATTGAAATTCATATGGCAATACGGGTAATTAAATTTTGTAACCAATTTATACCATATTTCAAATTGTATATTATTTTCAATTAGTTCTGGTGGGTCATCTTCATTAACGTTTGATGGTAACATATCATAATTGGTCGCAATATATTTATTAGGTTTTGGGCCGTGTAAATTCGGATTTGGTGTTATATTTAAGCATTCATTCATCAAATTTTCTTCAATATCTTTTGCGTTATATTTTATATTAAATAGTGGTTCCATTTTATCAAAGTTTTCATCCTCGGTAAATTTTTTCAATAACATTATATTTACGGATTTTGGTGTCAACATATTTAATGTATTTATTATTTCATTTTCATCAAAATCAAACAGTCTTTGATCTCCGGTATTGTAATCAACTGACGGATATTTTTGCATATTTTCTGATAAAGTATGTACATCTGCAGTTCCGTAATCATTTCGATATTGAAAATGTGTTTCACCTATTATCTGTAGTTCTTTAAACATCCATTCAAAATATTGCTTGGTCGTTTTGTATATCTTTAGGTAACTAAATATTAATTTTATAATGTTTTCATAATTTTTTAAACCTTCATCAGTTAGATGGATTTGTAATTTAAATAATGAATACAATGAATTATTTTGATATCCTTGATAATCTTTATGGGCTATTCGCTCCGTGTTACCTGTTGCTCGAAACCAAGTTACCCAATTTTTTTGTTTTAAATATCTAACCAACGAACCATCATTTTCATGATTTAATATCAATTCTAAATATGCTAATGATTTCGTTTTATAATTACTCGGAGGTAATACCCAAATTAAACTCAATAAATTTATAGATTCACAATCGATTGTATAAATTTTATTAAATAATTTCATATTGAATAGATTTTCTTTCGGAATGTTTTCAATTAATTCAGGGTTGTTATTCGGAATGTTTTTAAAAGATTCAACAATCCATTTTTCTAACGTTTCCAAAGGAATTCCCATTTGTACGCATATTGTCATACGATTTGCTGTATAATATTTTTTCCAAAATATTTTTAATGCATCAAGTAATTCATCATCTTGAAAATTTTCTTGTAAACGTTTAAAATTACCCCATGTACATTTATGTAACGGATTATCTTTTGATGCCATATTATTAAGGATCGGATAAATATATCGATCCTGTATGTAACTTAATTTCAGTATTGATTCGGATTCAAAGGATTTCCTTTCGCGCGCTACAGTTTCTTTGTTTAATAATGGTTTTGTAATATAATTAACAAATTTTTCAATCACGTCTTGCATGTTTTGTTCTGGACAGTATATAGAATATGTTATATATTCGCTATCATTTGTTGCGTAATATGAACCATCTTTTGATGAAATATACGATTTGAAGTCTCCATCGTTTGGGTATTTTTGATTGCCTGTTAATATCATGTGTTGGGCAAAATTTGATAAACCTGGGATTTCTTCAGGATCATTAAAACTACCTGCTCCACCAATTGTTAAACTAAATGCACCTTTTCGTCTAGGTTGTTTTATCGCGTCTACATTATCTAAATTATTTTTACATTCTTCATTATCAGTGTTTTGTAAATGTCTGTAATCAGATATAATAAAAACGGTTAACCCATTTTTTAATTTTATTACTCTATATTCTCTGATTTCATATCTTGATTTTGTTGGGGGTGGTTCACACCCAATTATAAAATCTTTATAATTTTCTGACATATGATTATTATCACAACTCATTATCAATTTTTAATTATTGTCTTCATAAATTTATAATAATGTAAAATTATTTTATTCTATTTACTTACTAAGAAATGAATCTTGTCTCTTGACCATTGTTATTTAATTATTATATTATTAAAACTGAATTTGTCTTTCATTAATTAATTTATCACTGATATCACTTAATAATTTTCATAATTAATACTTAAAAAAATAAATAGTGTTTATTAAGAAAATAGTTAAAGCTTATTATCAAATAAAGTTCAAAGTAAATTATCACAACATATAAATGAAGTTCACTTGCTTATGCTATTATCAGACTTAATGTTACAGTGTTTTGTGCAATGACTGACTTGTCGGTATATATTCTGTTCAGGGAAATTTTTGTTAGTGGAGGGAATTTTTATTTTTATAATACGATTATCATCCGTTTTATCTTATATTAAAAACTGACATCATTTGCATCGAATTCACTTCACGGTTCCTATTTCACCACTCCTTTTTTACATTGTATTATTTTTACACCATTCATTTGATTGTATGTGTTTTTAATGATGCATTCCTGAATTGATGTATTTTTATAAACACTAGACCTTGTTTTATTACACAAGATTGTGGAAATTCCATTCAGGTTGTTATCCGATCCAATAATTTTGTCATATTAAAATGTGAATTTATTACAATATTATATTCAGAAAAAATGAATTAAAAGTTTTTTCTATTTTTCTTTCAGTCAATTTAGGACTAAGCTATTCATGTTAGACTTACCCTGATTTTCTTCCTCGGGTTATTTTAAAGCGTGATTTTTTTTCTACCTATTACATTTTTGTAATTAAAGAAGCTTTTACATCGTTCCACTTCAGTACAATTATTTCGTACACTTTATACGTTGTCATTTTTCTCTGTAAAATCCTTATGAATTTATTTATATTTTTTATTACATCTTTATTCTCTGAGAGTAATGAATTCATTATACAACCTGACCCTGTGGTGAATGTTTGATTTTCAGGGTGGAAAGTAGATGCTTTTCAGAGGCCCTGACACGCTGATAAACGTACTTTTCCACTCAGTGAAAAAGTCAATGGTAAACAAACCACCTCACTCTCGTTTTACTAATAAAGCCTCTAGTAGAGATTCAAACCACCCTTTCGGCTGATGACCTAAATAATCACTTTTTTACCTATGCTTATTGTCATTATAATTCTTTTTCTGTTTCTTTGAACCATCTTGGTTTGTTTTTGCAAGTCTTTCTTGGTTCATCCTTACCAGATATCTATAGAATCTCATTTTTGTCTTGCATATTTCATTCGATATGTTCTGAATTTTTTTATTAATCTTGTTGTTTGCGTGAACTGAATTGTTCGGAGTCCATAAACTTCGGTTTGTGAATAGTTCACGTTTTCGAATATTTTTCTCAATAATCGAAAAAAGATAATTATTAGAATAATTTTCATTGGAATATCTTAATTTTTAGCAATTGGTGTGTGTGTGTGTGTGTGTGTGTGTGTGTGTGTGTGTGTGTGTGTGTGTGTGTGTGTGTGTGTGTGTGTGTGTGTGTGTGGGAACGGAATATCGTACAAATTTGAAACTTGTAACTTAAGTTTGGTACCATAGAGGACCTGACACGAACATTTTCATCATAATCGGTTAACCGGATCTAGGTAGTAATTTATTCATGTGATTTTTTTTTACTTTTTGCTGTTTTCTCAAAAACGGCTCCTACAATTTTTTTAAAAATCGACTCATTGACTACATATTTTATGCTCTGTAATACAGAGTAAGCGCCATGTTATATTTGCTGAAATTCTTGGGGAGGCTGTGCTTTCGCAGAAAAAAATGGTGTTTTTAATATTGGGGCCTTTATTTATTTATTCTAAAAATGTGTATAATCAAAATTATAGATTATTTTAAAATGAACAATTATATTTCAAACGTTTTTTATTTGTACAACTCTTAAGTTTACTGATTTCCTTTGGTTTGTTTCTTCAATCAGTAAAAAATGGATTTTTTTAAGATTGCGACCTTGTATGCATTTAAGAGTTTAAAATAATCTAAGTTATGGGAAATATAAAAACCTACACTTCAGGCATTTTTCTCTACGGAGCGTAGTTAGAGAAAATACTGATTTTCCGTATTTTAAAGTTCTACATTGGTTGATTTTCATTTTGCGTCATTCATGATTAAATTAAAATTAGATTGTTTTTTAATATTACATTGTTTACTAGTAATTAAACATAGGTTATAAATATGGGGTTTATTTACGCTGGCAAGAGAAAGTGGTGTGAGTGTTTTAGTTGATGTTAGATTTTATATTAATGACTTTTGAGAAATCAATTAACTGAAAGCATTTTTTGAGGGCCTTGTTATTTTTATTTTCATACTCATTTTATTCGTAAGAAAAATTGTATTAATCATTACTGTTGGTTTTCAGTAATAAATCAAATTAATTGTTTAGTCTAAGGGTTACATGAAATTTAATTTTAGTGAAATGACATAATCACATTAAAATTTTAATTATTGTTTTCGAATACACTATAAGGCCTATCATAAACAAATTCATCATAAATTTTCGTTGTTTTTCAACAAACAGTAATAATAATTATTATTATAATGTCTTGTGTAGTTTAACTGGAATGACCTTGAGGTCGATGACGTCACATGCGCGCGCTAGTAGTTGCTGTCAGCTGCGTTCTCGTACTACACGATTTCTGACTGAATCTTTTGCCTTCAGTATACAAGGAGTTCCCTGCCACAGTAATCGTTGGTGTGGTGGTGGAAGGGACTTGCATTTGACAGGCAGTCTGGTTTGTTATTTTCTATTCTGTCGTATTCAACTCATAGTGTGCGCGGTTTTTATCATGATAAACTGTTTACATTTTATTTCAAAAACTTGTTGATTTGTTTAACTTTACAAAAATACATATCGTAATTATTTTTTTAACTGTTTATTTTATAATGAGTTTTATCAAAATCGTTGTTACTAAGAAATAATATGGCAGTGCACGAAGGTTTTGCTACTGTTCGTAGGGGTTGGAACCCCTCTTGTCGTTCTCGCCGTCTGGAATCTTTAGAACCAGTGACAGAAGATATTCAGATTAATGCAGCCGCAGTGACTTTACGTTTACGTCCTGATATACCTTGGTGGGAACTTGCTACACGCCGTACTCGATATAGGTCTTGTTCTTCCATTCAGGTTAGAAAATATTTTTAATTTTACTGATCGTAAAATTGGTAATTATATATCTACCTAAGAAGTAAATGGCGCTAACTCCATTTTGGTGATTTTTCAGTTGAACCAAAAAGTAAAAATATTTTCTTTTAATTGTAACAAAATTTCAGTAAGATAGGTGTTATAAAATTGAAATTTACACCCAATTTCTACAGAAAATGCTTCTTATCTACCGATTTATTATTTCATAACGTTGTCACTTTTTATACTACTTCCCATCTAAACAGGACTTAATACCCGCTTTCTGTGTTTTATCAATTTTTAACGTTCTACATTAATATTATTTCCAATGTAAGGCGATTTTATATTAAAAAGAAAACTAAAGTGAAATACCTAGTGTTAACACTACATTTATAAAGAAGCAACATTTCATATACGTTTGAAAAAAAAATTCAAAATTTACTCAGTACTGTTTAGTGACTAAAAAACTAAATACACCAAAAAGCAGAATTTGAGGTCTTATCAGTAAAACACATTCAGTAGTGGTTTTACAAAAAATGTTGCACATCAAGTACAAAATTTACTTTAATACGGTTATTACAAGTTCTAAAATTGCAAGCTAGACTGGAAAGAGTTAATATTGGACATCTTTAGAGCATTTCTTTCTGATTTGAAAGGTAGTTTTAACTCAATTTACCCAAAATTAGAGTTAACACCCTTTACCTCCATGATACAGATGTAGAATCAGGGCGTCTCACCAATTTTAACAATTTCAATGTTGTTTTGTAAATTTATTTGTGCTAATTTGAATCTGACGTTAATTTTGCGCGCAAATCACTAAAATTGTAAGCGATTTTTTTATCGTCGAACGACATAAACTCAGTTTCCCATAAATATTTTTTTAATTTACGCCATTGTTTTAGTTGACTGACAAATTTTATATTTGAAAATTTATAATTGCTAACAAATATTTGTAATTATATAGAATCAGGGTTCCTCACAAATTTTAACGATTTTAATGTTTATATACGTATAAATATATGAAATGAATGTAAAATAATTTTATTAATAAACATTAAAATTAGTGAGGGCCCTGATTCTATTACCGTAAAATTGTATTACAAATACAATTTCGTATCAGGCTGTATTTGGTACGATCGGAAGTTTAATTTTCTTAATATGTACCCACAAAAAAGGGATTATACTTTAATTGTTTGGGTTCCACTATTTGTGTTAATTTCATGACGAGTTTAATTACAAAATTGAAAAATGATAGCTTGTCGAAAAGAGCAAATAGAAATTGTAGTTCGGTAGGGTTTTTCAAGAATTTAAAATTATAAAATGTCATTGATCTAAAATAGTTGTTCACGTAATTCACCACAGGGTCTGGCTTCGTAATGATGAAATTCATTACTCTCAAAGGAGATAACTGATAACTGTATTTTTCACGTGTACCTCTTCTGTTCTTAAATGCTTTATTCATATAATATGCTTGACCGTGTGATAGAGAGAGAGAGAGAGAGAGAGAGAGAGAGCTATTTTTTGTAGCCCTGGAACTAGCAGATCGAGTGCAAGTAATTTAACCCTCCACTTGCCTGTTACGGGCAACCCCCTTAAGGTGACTAACTTAATTTTCAAGTTTCAACGTTGTAAGATATTATAGATTAAGTTTTATGAGATTTTTTTCAGCCACACACAGACCATCGATAAAAACTTGTATTTCTGATGAAAACTCAGCTTCTTAAAAAGCTACAAGAAAACAGTAGACCTACTTTCCTTCCCTATGTAGGCATTATCATATATACCAGGGTAAGAAAAAGTAAAAAAATCGAAGGCCCTGTAAAACTTTTACATGCCAAGAAGCTCAGTTTTTATAAAAAATCATCTGGCGTGTAACACTCACACGGCTTTCTCTTCCCAATGCAAATAATGAACAATATAACCTAACATTAGTAATGAAACATTAGAAATAAACAAAATCAAAAAACTAACCTTTAAAAACATAATCTAACACTTTTTCGTGAGAAAAAAACAATCGCTAATTACGTCTAAACTAAGCGTTATACAAAAAGATGTTTGAAATAAAAGTTGTAGGATTTTAAATTCTCTACAACTTTTATTATATACCTTTTTGCGCTAAAATGCATATTAAAGTCGCAATCTTGAAAAAAAAAACAATTTTTTTACGAGAACACAACCTCCCAAGAATTTCTGCAGACATGGCGCCTACCTTATCGTGTAGAGCATAAAAATGTAGTAAATAAGGCGATTTTAAAAAAATCGTACGAGCCGTTTTTGAGAAAATTACAAAAAAGTGAAAAATAACACGAATAAACTACTACTTCCGGTTGACCGATTTTGATGAAAATGTTCGTGTCGGGTCTGGTAGTAGTATCTTAACTTAAGTTTCAAGTTTGTACGATTTTCCGTTCTTGAGATATTCTTTTCACCCACACATGCACACACAGACCAATCGCTAAAAAGATGTTTTTTGGGTTCAGAGGGTCTGAAAACGTAGATCCGGTGGAAAATCGTTATGTCTGTATCGATATATCTGTGATGAAAATGTTCGTGTCGGGTCTGGTAATAGTATCTTAACTAAGTTTCAAGTTGGTACGATTTTCCATTCTTGATATATATTATTTTCACACACACACACACACACACAGACCAACCGCTAAAAAGATGTTTTTCGGGTTCAGGAGGTCTGAAAACGTGTAGATCCGGTGGAAAATCGATATGAAAACAATACTTTCCTTTCTACATATTCATATGGGCAAGAGAAAGTAAAAACTAAAAATTTGAAAAGATTGGATGAGTAGTTTTAAGAAAATAATATTTATTTTAACATGATGTATGATAGGGATTGTGCGTTCCCGTAAAACTCAAGCATTCTTAACATAAATGGCAATATTGTTTAAATAAATCTGTAGAAAAATCAAGTTTGTAACTATTGTTCATGAAATACTGGTTGGCAAAGTAAACCGTTCATTACTTCTTTTGATGTTCTCTTAAAAAGTGGTTTCTTGATGTGCGTACTTGTAGGGAATCAGAACGAGAAATATGTAAGCAGCTATTATTATAGTAACAACTTTAAACTGCTATCATCGCATTGTTGGTAGTCTGTACCTTTCTACAGTAAGACTAATAGAATTTTATTACTGGTTATATTTTACTTCTGTAACTTCTAACATAATATTTGTCGCATTTATAAAAACCATAAATCAACATAATTTCTGATTTAAATGTAATTCTGTAATATCCAGTATATTATTAATATTTATTAATATTTTTTTAATAGCAATATAAAAGATTTCTGTATTACTGTAGTTAGTATTACTAACTTGCTCCTATAATGTTTTATATTTTTATTATTTATTTTATTTATTTATTTCAGTATAATTCATATATAGAAATGAATGTAGTTTATGTTGAAATTGTTGTATATTTTTTTATTACATTATTATTTGGTTGTTTTTATTTGTGAAAGTACGCAGTAGTAAATATTTATTGCTGTCTTTAATAGAGTTAGTTGTGTTTGTTGTACTTTGACCTAACCCGAAAAATTTTACTCTATAATATTATAATAAAAATCAGTAAGGTTTATAATTTTTATTTGTACTCTGGTTAAGTAGTTTATTTTATTCTGCAACTTTTTAATGACAGTTATAACATTTTCATAGCTTAGCCGTTAATGTACTAAGTACTACTTTTTCTGCTTATCCGAAGGCCCCTTTTTCGATTTCTGATGTGTCTGGAAAACCGGTTGTACTGTGTTAATCGTTTCCTAGATCTAAGGTAGTGCTAATTACTTTTAGTAGTTGATTGAAAACTTATATTTTGTTTCATTAAATTTATTTTAAAAATCCAACCAGTGTATTATTTATTTGAATTATTTTTTGGTGCCGAATTATCCAACAATCTCTGTGTCTCGTTTGTGACGGATAATCGAGACTCTACTGTATTTTGATAATACATGCGCGTCAATTATAACTGAATGTTACTTGGTTGTTTAATAAAACTAAATTAATTATAGTTAGTTATTTATTTAATAACTAATTACTTAAATAATCAGTACCACTTAGAAGAATTTTTCAGAGACCTACTTGCTTTAAAATAATTACTGTTCAAAAATGTTTTATTATTTGACAGCGTTAACATAAAATCAACTTAAAAAATAATTATATTTGTCGTGAAATTTTTTATGAGTAAAACGGTCAGGCCTACCAGTTTTAATTTATAGTATGCTCTGAATTGAGTTTAAAATAAACTGGAAAATCACTTAAATAAGAACTTGTTTTGGCTGTATTTAGAGAACCATTAAATCCTAATTGCATAGGCTATGTAATGCCGATCTGTTAATCAACAGTATCTTCGAGTACTGTATTTAGTAGTAGCAGAGGAAAACCTGTAACTATTGCTTAGAAAGTAATAAGTTAAGTAGAGCGTCATGAATTGTTGTAGTACATACATTTTTTTTCATAAAATCGTTGGTTCTTTTCTAGTATTCTCCCTCCAGCATAATTTTTCACATTTTGTAAATATTTCGTATGCAACCTTACAGTATTATAACGATAAAAACGGGGAAAATATTTTAAAATATCCTACACCAATATTCTTCAAGTTAGGGTTAAATATAGGTAGGGTAAAATAGATTGCTTTTTCTCAATATTGTTACTGTACGTAATAATGAAATATAAATTCATTGGGTACATGGCATCATTAAATACTTCAATTAATTGTCAAAAAATAGTTTAAGGTTAACTTGAACAATATTGATGTACGATTTTTTTTAAATATTTTCCCGTTTTTACCGTTAAAAATACTGTAAGAATACCTACTTACGAAATATTCACAACATGCGAAAAATTATGCTGGGAGCGGGAATAAAAGAAAAAACCCAAATCGTTAAAACGATTTTTCTGAAAACACTTTTGCCCATAACAGGCAGGTGTAGTGATGAATTATTTGCCCTCAATCTTCAAGTTCAAGAGCTACAAAAAATTGTTCTTTTTATCACATGGTCAGCCAATTAAATGACTGAAGCAGTTGAAGAACAGAAGAAGTAGAGGTGTAAAAGACACTAGTCAAGAGTTATCTCCTCTGAGAGTATTTGAATTTCATTATTATACAGCTAGATCCTGTAGTGAATGAAGTGAAAGTGTCATTTTCAGGGTAGAAAGTAGTTTTCAGAGGGTCTGAAATGCTGACAAGTATACTTTTCCACTCTGTGAGGAAGGCAGGGTAAACCACTTTACTCCTCGTTTTACTTAGTAAAGCCTCGACGTTCAAACCTGCCTTTTGGCTGATGACACTTATTGACAACACTATTGTAAAAATTGCTTAAAATAAAATCGTCTATCCAATAAGAACATAACGCTATACAAGCGGGAATTTGGTTTAATCTAGGGAATATAACTTCAAAATCTACCTCGGTCTAATTTAGTAGTCATCAGAAAATTTCCTTTATGTGAGCCCCTTGGTTTCTAAAAATTAGCGTTAGTTAAATTGGGAACGTTAAAAATAATTTTATGTAGTCGACATTTTTGCGTGATAATAACATAACAATTTTGAGATCAGTCCGGTTTCACAGGATTCGGTTAAACGGTTAACTACTGTAAATAGTTGCCCATAACAGGCAGGTGAATTTCATTATACAGCCAGACCCATTTGTGAATGAAGTGAAGGTGTCATTTTCAGGGTAGAAAGATGTTTTTCAGAGGCCCTGGTATGCTGATTAGCGCAGGTCTACTTTTCCGCTATGTGAGGAAGGCATGGCCACTTGATTTGTCGTATTACTTAGTAAATCTTCTCAAATCAGCCTTTAGGCTGATGACCTAAACAACAAACTGTAAATAGGAAAGTTTTTTTTGTAAATAATTCTGAATATACAACGTCAATATTTTTAACATAGTTTATTAAATTTTTAATCCCGAGTCTTAAATTTATGTTGTAACATTCACATTCGTTTTAAAGCCTGTTTGTTGGTTTTGTATGTACGATACATGCCGTACCGGCCGTCATGCTGACAATAGCTTACTTGATTACATCTTCGTGTTTACATAACTAATATTACTTTCAGATTTACTTATATTTGTGCTGCATTTCAACTATGTATTCTTTGTTTATGGGTTAAAGCCCGTCGCGTAGTCTATACCGGTTTATGTTAAATAAGTTGAAACAAAAGTCATACCACTAAAACAGTTTTCTAAATTATTATGGAGAAAAAATAATAAATTATACATTTTGAGGTCAGTTACTTTGTATTTAAATGTAGCTACTACTGCACTCGGTTGGGTTTAAGGCGGGTTTATTGAAGGTTGTGGAAAGGGTCGACCTACGCATTTAATAAAATGTGGGTATGTTTAGTCAGTTTTGAGTTTTACGTTTAACAATTTTCGTTCCTTTTAAATTTTTTACAAGGGAACGGTTGTGAAACTTTTAACTTCCGTAATAATACATTTTTCTGTAACTATGGTTTTAAGGTGTCATTTGCAGAGTGGAGAGTAGATACTTTTCCAGAACCTAGCATGCTAATAAACAGAGGTTACATTTCCACTCAGTGAGGAAGGCAATTGTAAACCACCTCACTCCTAGTTTTACTTAGTAAAGCCCTATAGAGGTTCAAACTAGCTTTTCGGCTTATGACCTAAACAACAACTATGGTTGTCTGTAGCTACTGTTATTGTTTAGGTCAACAGCCGAAAGGCTGATTTGAACCTCTAGAGGTTTTACTAAGTAAAAACGAGGAGCGAGGTGGTTTACCTTTGCGCCTACCTCACTGAGTTGAAAGAGTATGCTTATCAGCATACCAGGCCCTCCGAAAAGCACCCACTTTACACCCTGCAAATGACACCTTCACTTCATTCACCACAGGGTCTAGCTGTATAGTGAAATTCATGACTCTCAGAGGAGATAACTCTGACTTGTGTCTTTTACACCTCTACCTCTTCTTTTCTTAACTATTTCAGTCATATAATTGGCTGACTATGTGATAAGATACAGAACTATTTTTTGGAGCCCTGGAACCAACAGATCGAGTGCAATTAATTTAACACTCCACCTGCCCGTTATGGGCATAGTAGCTACTGTAGAAACTTAATTAGACTAGCAATGCCTTAAAATGTAACTGTAGATGTTTTAGGTCATCAGCCGAAAGGCTGGTTTGAACCGCTAGCTAAAGGCTTTAATAATTAAAACGAAGAACAGGTAGATTACAAATATCTTCCTCACTGAATGGAAAAACTTTGAAAAGCATCTACTTTTCACCTTGTAAATGACACTTTTTCTTCATTTACCACAGGGTATAATGCAATTCCGCCTGTGTGATGAAATTCATTACTCTTAGAGGAGATAACTCTGATATAAGTGTCTTCCACATCTCTACCTATTCTCTTCTTAAATGCCTCATTCATATAATTGGCTGACCATGTGATAAGAATTAGAACTGTTTTTGTAGCCCTGGAACTAGCAGATCGAGTTCAAATAATTTAAATTAATTTCACTCCACCTGTCTGATTTGGGAAAAAATATAACTGTGTGTGTCAATTATTTGGGGTGAAAAAATTGGAAAATCTTTAGGTTACTCTTATATATTATAACATGGAAATTGAAATACGCAAACTAAAAAAATGAATATTGTTCCATTTTCCAAACTTTCGTCTTACCTAGAAGAAATACGTGTATGAAGATAAGTTTTTATAATTGGATCTGATTAAACCTGCATTTTAAAGTATTTGAAAACATAAATATACGTTCTTAAAAACTGAATAAACAGATTTTTTTATATTACTTTGTTTCACGCGTTTTAATAAAAATAATAAATCGAATGACACTATTTTTGTTTCCAAATTCTGACTTTGGTTTTGTCCCACTTTTGGTAGAAACCGGAACTTCAAACCCAATTTAGGCCCGCCAAACTTTTGTGTAGATTACGAATCCGGAAACCGTTTGTTGCTATCTCTTGTTGTTTCTGACATCTGGGTGTGTCGGTCGGACTAAGGAAAATGATAGACGATTTTAAAAATTGCCACCAATGATTCTTCATGTATCAGTTTTAAGACAATCTGTATTTTTTCTCGATTCAATCCAAATATAATTCGGATTAGTCAGTAAAAGCCTATTCGTGTCATTTGAATCTTTAAAGCTTTTATCCTTGTTTCCCTTATTTTATTCTTTTATCTCAGATTTAAGAACATCAGAAGTGTTGTAATCTGTCAATTTGATGTAGTTATCATGGACGTTGATTTTTTTATAGCGTGTCTCGTACTTGTGTATGTGTAGTTTATAACAAACGGAAATTCAACTTTACAAACTCTGCAGTACGTAATCTAACTAAAAAGTGTTGGATTTCAAAATCACATGTAGAAATAGAAATTACTTAATTTCTGTAATTTTTCAATTAGCTATTTAGTTTTTTTTTACTTGTTTATTATCAGCCAGCTAATGTATGTAACTTGATAACTTCTCACGCAACACGTGGCACGTCTATATCGTAATTTTAGATGTCAATAAACACTCATCAATTTCTACGTGACTACAACATACGTGCACCTTTTGGCTCTGTACATTTTTGCTTAACTTTCGAGTTTTTGTTGAATTAAAAAATAACGATTAAATTGAGTATTAATATTGTTGAATATTCATTAATTGAATTTATAATGTTTGTTTAATTTTATGTTTTGACCGTACAATTTATAATCTTGTCAGTTTCTTTTTACTGAAATTTATTTTCTTGTTTTTTACCGCTTGGATATGTGGTATCTATCCCATTAGACGCAGCTTTTCCATTAATTCTTTATGTTAATTTTATACAAACTTCAAAATAAAGATGTCCTAAAACGTTAATTATGTGAGGATTCTAAGATTTCTATTCAGTAAATTTAAAATAAATGCTTTTTAACAGATAATTGTTCCTGAGCCAACTTAATTCTCAAATTTCGGTTTGTTCCGTAGTATACTTTTTCAAGATGTGAAAGATTTTCAGTTTTTAAATAATTACCAGGTGGAAAATGCCTTTGTAGTTTTTCAAATTACGTGAGGTGGCATTTCTTATCATCTCAATTTACTAAAGCGATGTTTAATCATTACCTGCTACCGACGTAGTTTTAATTGACTTTATCTCAGTTCGTTGCTCGTGTTCATGGTTTAGTTAGATTGATATACCGGGTGTTTATAAATGAATAGCGGGGTTTTAACGCTCTATAATATTTAATACATTATACTTACAGTTATAAATGATACATCAAACAAAATAGCAACTCAAACAGTTTTACATAAATGCCTACAAGTGTTCAATGTGCGCACCATTCGTCACACGTTAAGACGATATGCGAGTTCTTCCCAAACGTTGTTTAGTGTCTCTCGAGTAATTGTTGCAACAGCTGCTTCAATCCTGATTCTTAATTCGGGAAGGTCAGCTGGTAGTAGAGGCATATACACACGATCCTTTATGAACCCCCAAAGATAGAAATCACACGGCGTCAGATCGGGTGACCGTGGAGGCCATGGAAAACGAGCCCTGTCATTGCACCCCTTGCGGCCAATCCAGCGGTCGGGTAAAGTGACGTTCAGCCAATCGCGTACGATTCCTTCCTTAAGTTGTACTTAATAGTTGTAAAGTAAAATTCCTAGAATATTTTTACACAGTATTACACTTTAAGTAACGTAATATGAACTGCCCATAACGGGCAGGTGGAGTGTTAAATTATTTGCACTTGATCTGCTAGTTCCGGGGCTGCAAAAAATAGTTCGGTTTCTTATCACATGATCAGCCAATTATATGATTGAAGCATTAAGAACAGAAGAAGTAGAGATGTAAAAGACACTAGTCAGAGTTGTCGGCTCTGAGAGTAATTAATTTAACTATACAACCAGACCCTGTGGTGAATGAAGTGAAGGTGTCATTTTCAGGTAGAAAATAGTTTCGGGGGCCTGGGCATGCCGATAAGCATACTCATTTTTACTCAGTGAGAAGGCACCTGTAATCCACCTCACTCCTCGTTTTACGTACTAAAGTCTTTAGAGGTTCAAACCAGCCTTTCGGCTGATGTCCTAAACAACATTGTTCTTCTCTTTTTTGTATGGTAATTACCAGGTCGCATGTATTTTTAACGATGCCTACTCCTATATCAGGTCGCTGATCAGTAATATGATAAGGCCCCGGCTCTTGGTGTAGTGGTCAACGAAACTAGCTTCTACGTCAGGAGTTCCGCGTTCGATTCCCACTCGTGCCTAGTTTTTTTATCACGCCTCATTGACCGCAATAGCAGTAATGTGTAAAACAGTTGGACATGAATGAAAAACGGATAATATAGAAGCTATATTTTTAATAATAATAAAAAAATTCCTGAAATATTTACACCGAATTACAGATTTTGGATTTGTTGATACTGTTGTTTTAAGTACGTACGGTGTTTATTACATATTTTTTCAAACAATGTAGCCTGTATTTCAATAATTTAATTAATGTAAAAATGTGACCTTTATTTTTTTTTGTTTTCGTCTGAACGATATAAATTAAATTCCTTTTCAAACGGAATTAACGATATTTGGGCTTGGCATTGTTCTTTTACGTATATTGTACTTAAGACATTAAATTAAAATCTACTCATTTGCATTATAAGTTTTGATATAGGCCACGGTAAATAAATAATATCAAGACTTGACAACGTTCGTTGTTGAAATATAGTCCACAGATGTTTGTTTCGCAATTTATATTATATCATTAACATGACACCTACCAAATAATCTAGCTCGCTTAAACCGTTTGCTTTCACTCACTATTACATTTATTGTACACCCTTTTTAGTCCGTAAATTACTATTTTCATTTTATAATGGTCCTTTTGTCGTTTTTTCACACCTATTTTTTTTCTTTTAATACTCATGCAAGGTTATGTGTTGAAATACCCTATTAAAGTTTGTGAAATTGAAAATAATTACATAAAATTGTACGAAATTTTCTCTGTATTGTTTCTGTTATTCGATAATCCGATATTATTGTAGGAGTAAATTGAAAAGTCGTGATTACCAAGATTTCATTGTAATCTGTGGACAAATTTAAGAAACTGGTTTTTGAAGTTGATACAAATATCTCTATCTTTCCTGTAAAGAATTCAATTTTATTGTTTCTTCGTATATGAATTAAAGTACTAAATTATGTATTGTTCATCTGTAACAAATAATCTTTATTATTGTGGTAGTGACCGCTTACTTAGCGTCGTGGTAGCACGCTTACCTACAACATTGGGATCCCGGGTTCGATTCCTGGCTAGGGTCTGGTCACCGCTCCAGGTGGGTTTTGACTTTACATTTCACATCACACACGAAAATAAGACCTGCATAGAAAAATATATATTCTCTAGAGCTCGCGGTCCGCCAATTTGTGACCAATTTTAAAATATTTTCTGATGTCAAAATCAATAGACGGGTGACTGTACGGTTGACTTGACCGCTCACTACCTCTGTTTAGTGCTGTGCCTATAGCAGGCAGATGGAGTGTTAAAATATTTGCACTCGGTCTGCTAGTTCCAGGGCTGCAAAATATAGTTCTTTTTCTTATCACATTGTCAGCCAATTATATGACTGAAGCATTTAAGAACAGATGAGGTAGAGGTGTAAAAGACACTAGTCAGACTTACCTCCTCGGAGAATAATGAATATTTCATTATACAGTCAAGACCTGTGGTGAATTAGCTGAAGGTGGTATTTGCAGGGTGAAAATTAGATGCTTTTTAGAGGGCATGGCATGCTGATAAGCATACTTTTCAACTTAGTGATGAAGGAATTTGTTAGCCACCTTACTCCTCGTTTTACTTAGTGAAGCCTCTAGAGGTTCAAACCAGTCTATCGGCTGAAGACCTTAACAACAACATTATGTAAGCTTTTTTGGGGTTACATTTTGTCATTTTCGTAGCAATAATACTTGTTACAGATTAAATAATTTTAATTATTGACTGATTTTAAATTAGTAGATCTTTTATTCATTTATTTAACAGTTCGTCTATTATTATAATCAATCTATTGTATTAATATTGCATGAACGGTTTCTTATTTTTGTAACGTTGTTAGACTCATTGGTGGCAATTTTTTAAATTGTCACCTATCATTTTTTTGTCCGTCCGTCCGTCCGTCACACCCAAATGTCAGGAAATACAAAAGATAGCAAAAACCTGTTTTTGGATTCGTAATCTACGCAAAATGTTAGTGAGTCTGGATTGCGTTTGAAGTTCCGGTTTCGACCAGAAGTGGCCCAAAACCGGAAGTCAAGAAATCAAAATCGGAATTTTGAAACGGAATTAGTGTCATTCGATTCCTCTGAAATAGTAGATACAGAAATCAGTGGGTTTGAAGTTACAGTTTCGATTGTAAGTAGTCCACAACTAATCAAAGTCGAAATTTTGAAACAAAAATAGTGTCATTTAATTTCTCTTGAATTCCTTTTTGCGTCGTCTCGTGAACGAGATTTTTAATTTTATTTTCGTCTGAGATATTTTTCCTCAAATTAGCTTTTTAATATTTTGTTAAACCCGATTCGGGTTTTTCAGTTTACCGAACTGTTTAGAATAGTCTAGTTAAATCTTGATAAATTTAATTGCTTTCGGATATTAATCTCCAACGGATACATTATGGTTGTGAAATGCAGTAATTTCGTGTGGATTCACAATAATGTGCGGTTCTTCATTCTGTACGTTTCAAAGTACTTTGATTTGTAAAAGTGAATCTTTATGTTCAATTAATTTACTATAAAATTTAGCAGGAAAATCTTTAATATTACATTCATGATTAATTTAACATTCTTTAGAAATTCGCCGGTTAACAAGCTGTAAAAGAGACAAGCCTTTAATTTTCTAGCGCTAAAGTTCCGCTAATGACGGACCGGCAGTCCTTTTATAAACACTGTCGATAATCACAAAATATGTATATTATTAACATCACCTTTTGAGGAGTTGCTAACTCATTATTAATTATTACTAATTACACTTAAATATAGTATTGTTTAATTCCGTAGGATAGAATTCTTCCGTTTAACTAACTGTTCACAGTACGTATAACCTATAAATCATTTAACTTACCTCCGGCTGCAAAACGACACATCTCGTGTTCGTTTTAAATTTGTTCACATTGATCGCGCGATTTTATTTCTATATGCTTGAAGCTGTATTTTTTTGTTTTTACTATCGTACTATGTGTTTACACTCAGCATCGTTATCTATTCTAGCCTCAGGAATTTAACTTGAAAATTGTTAAATTTTTTGGTTTTTTTTTGTCTAGTTTGTAGTAGAAAGTATTTGAAAGGTTTTTGAACTGTTTATATTCAGGTTCATTACTCTTGTAATAGATTTCTTCTTTTTATAAAAAAAAAACAGTCGTGAATTTTCTAACCGTGAATTGTAATTTTAAATTACTATTTCAATTTGTATTTGTGATTTAATTAATCGTATGTCGGCGCGTATATTGTGATCTTAATTTAATTTTTTTTTCTTGAGTTGTCATTAATAACTTTTTTTATTACTATTATTAACTGTAAATTTAATTTTAAGTTGTCCCACATAGGTACCAATTTAATTTAATTATTTTTTCTTGTATTGTCTTAGTGGAATTGGACAAAATACAAAGCGGTTCGTTTGTGGTGGTATTTGATAGGTATATAACATTGTCTCTTGGTGATCATTGTGTGAGAGGAAAAAGAATCTGCGGTACAGAAATTATTGTGTTTTCTGTACACCTTTGGCTTCGTGAGCATTTGACATTTCTGTCATTTAATTTCAGTTTTTTACAAAATTTTATTATACCGGCTCGTTCAAAGAAATTTTTTTCTTTGTAGTTGGTTTCAGAGTATTATTTTTTAATTACTGTTTTGTCTTCTGTATTATATGAAAGCGTACTTATTTCTTGCTCAATATGTAACAGTATTATTTATGTTATCCTCTGGGAATCTTTAAACTGTATTTATTTTGCAGATTTTTATTATTACGTGACTTTTCAATTATTGTACTCTTTGTTGTAAAAAATGTACGATGATTATTTTGTGGTTGGAATAGTCTTGTAAGTTTAAAGGTATTTGCCCACTAGAACGTATCATATTAGGATCGTAACCGTATTGACACTTGCGAATAAATATTTTTTGTATAGATTAACATTGGAGAACACCTATTGGACCTTTCCGTTACTGGCCAAGATCGTAGCCTTGTCATTCGATCAAGAATTTGCTGGGCAGAACATTTTGTGGGTGACGGCACGCGTCGTTGCCAAACCGCGTATGTTTCACGGTGCTCTCCCGTTCTGACACAAGACTGATTATGTAGTTCTTTGCTTGCTGGTAGAAGAGGGACTACAAACCGAGGACGGTAAGGTTATCATACGCGTTGTTTAAGGGTACAGAACGCTGTTTATATGTTGCACTGGGTATGGTAGTGATTGGAGCGTTTTTCGTGCCCGACACGGTCATGGTATGATGCGTTCTAGTGGGCAAAGACTTCAATCATTTAGACTGATTTTATGCGTGTGATTCGAGTTTTGTAAACATACAGGATATAAAAATTGTTTCGGCATGGATTTTGTCGTTCCGGAAGACAGTTTGGAGAATTTTTCGGGGTTTACGTCCGATTGTTGTGTACACTAAGGCTAATGCAGAAGGTGAAGGGTAGATAAAAGTGGCTGTTAATAAAATACCAGACTTGATTGATAATCGAACTCGAAACCTCTGGCGCAGAAGTCAGTTGTGCTGATCATAAAACCAACATATAGTTTAGTGATAGAGTGGTAGTCAACTCAAGAAGATTATTTTTTTAAAATTTCGATTGTTTGTGCATTTATTTGAAGTTTAAAATTTTCTAAATGACAACATTTGTTTACTTTGTTTGTACGTTGACAAAAAGTTATAAAAACATCTGTTTAAAATAAAGCTCACAAGCAAGGCGAGTGAAATTATTCCTTCAACTTTAATTTTTCCGGAAATGTAGTTTTTGCATGATTGTACATTTTTGGGAATTAAATATTTTGGTTTGTATTGGGGATATTTGAATGATGGTTTTTTCAAATGTTCATAATAAGTTCTTGCTCTATTATCTGTAGAATGATCATTACAAAAAGCTTTATAGGGATTTAGTTAAAAAATGATTTATGAATACATAAAATAAATGTTTTTGAAAATATGGTTTTTCGTCAATAAATTTCTTGTAAGAAAAATTACATACAAGCGCATACAACAGATAATAGAGAGCAATTTTCTGTATTTTGTAGCATAAGAATCATGTTGATATCTTTCTTGATTCCCTAGATGTTTGACTCCCCGTAAAAGCCCGCTTTTCCAACCTAACCCTTATATTGTGTTGTTTAGGTCATCAGCCGAAAGGCTGGTTTGAACCTGTAGAGGTTTTACTAAGTAAAATGAGGAGTGAGGTGGTTTACCATTGCCTTCCTCACCGAGTGGAAAAGTACGCTTATCAGCATGCCGGGCCCTCTGAAAAGCACATATTTTCCACTCTGCAAATGACACCTTCACTTCATTCACCACAGGGTATGGCTGTATCATGAAATTCATTACTTTCAGAGGAGATAACTCTGATTAGTGTCTTTTACACCTCTACCTCTTCTGTTCTTAAATGATTCAGTCATTTAATTGGCTGACCATGTGTTAAGAAACAGAACTATTTATTTAGCCCTGCAACGAACAGATTAAGTGTAAAAAATTTAACACTCCACCTGTCTGTTATGGGCAGAACCCTTATATTAGGGGCTTAATTAATTTTTGGCTTGGTTCAAATGGTAGATCATTACTAGTAAATTACTCTTTCATTTAAAATAAATAATGATAAATTATAGCCAGAAGTTTTCATTTTCATTTTCTGGGTTGACTACTCCCTTAAGATTTAAAAGTAGTGCCATTATACTGTTTTTTTTTGTTTTTTTTTCATATAAATACGGTTGTTATACATATTGATACTGATGCAGATGATGAAGGGTGGTGGATAAAGATGAGTTATGCTTGAAATTCCGGGGGCCACTAAAGCAACAAAATAAATTTCTACCAATATCAATATCTGTGGTGGTTCTGTTACATCGAATTCAATAATTATTATTGAATTCGTATGAAGTTATTATTGAATTCGATGTTTTGTTACATCTATAGTCCGATTCACGAAAGAAAACACTTGTGTTTAAACATCAATATCTTTTGAATCGTATGTAAAAACAATCACGATACATCAAATTAAAGCTTATTTTATTGTTTGTTATCGGATCACATTAACATGTAATACTTAATAGCCCTACACATTTTAAAGTACGCGTGAACAAAGTAAAAGTACCTTAAAGTTAAGTATACTGGAAAAGTGGTTAAAAACAGGGTACTTTTTATGCGTAATTCGTTATATTTAATTCACTGTTAATTTCCGAACTTGTTAATGTAATCCTGTAACCAACAATAAAACAAGCTTTAATTTGATGTATCGCCAGCCGCATTGGCGCTGTTGGTAAAGTGCTCGCCTCTCATCATGCGGTCCTGGGTTCGAATCCCACTCAGGCACGACATATTTTCATACGTTACAAAAAATCATTTCATCCTCCATCGTACAAATGGTTACACCCCAACGTCGTCGCTAATGACCGTTGTAATTGAAGCGACGTTAAATAAATGAATTTTTAAAAAAATTGATGTATCGTAATTGTTTTTACATATAACTGTTCAAAAGATATTGCTATTTAAAGACAGGTGTTTTCTTTTGTGAATCGGACTATAACTGTAGAATCTACTATTCTACTATTATAATACAGTGCATGTCCCATAACAGACAGGTGGAGTATCAAATTATTTACACTCAATCTGTTCGTTGCAGGGCTAAAATAAATAGTTCTGTTTCTTATCATATGGTCAGCCAATTAAATGACTGAATCATTTAAGATCAGAAGAGGTAGAGGTGTAAAAGACACTAATCAGAGTTATCTCCTCTGAAAGTAATGAATTTCATTATACACCCAGACTCTGTGGTGAATGAAGTGAAAGGTGTCATTTGCAGAGTGGAAAATATGTGGTTTTCAGAGGGCCCGGCATGCTGATAAGCGTAATTTTCCACTCAGTAAGGAAGGCGCTGGTAAACCACCTCATGCCTAGTTTTACTTAGTAAAGCCTCTAGAGGTTCATACCAGCCTTTCGGCTGATGTCCTAAACAACACTGAACAGGGCGGTTAGCAGCATTATTGCGTGGTTGGTGGAAACGGTAAGGCCTAAATCCACTCGGTTGTTCCAAATAATTTTTTTTTTTATAATAGACGACACAACCCTTACAATCTCACATTCCTAATGCTATTGTATTAACAAAAGTAACTGAATATAAGTTATTTCATTTAGCAACACTGACTTCTCACTGGAGTCCCGATTCGATTCCCGGTTAGGTCTAGGATATTTTCATAATCATCTTCATTTTTCACCCTTCTCACTGTCTGGATTAGCAGTAATTGCGAAACAGTCGGTCGTAAAAAAGAAATAGGGAATCATCAGTCACCGTTATTACGGACTATTTTATATTGATTATTTTTCTTAGAATATTATGTTAAATTTTTGTTTTTGTTTTCTCAGTTTGACCTGAGGTGCTTTACGTTATACAATAAAATTTTGAAATACTTATGTTTATCTTACAAACAATCGCAGAACAAATTTTGTTTTAAAGTATGTAATAAATATTATATTATGCAATGTTTCACGTTTATGTTTTCCAAATTATTGTTTTACATAAATACAGATTTAAAAGGTAAAATAGATGATTTGTTTGTTACAAATTTACGGTTTTTTGTTGTGCTTTCCATTGTCTGTTTTTAGAAAATTTTAAGTCACGTAATCCGATGTCTTTTCTAAAGAACAGTTTCGTGTTTAATTTTATGCATTAGAGTACGTGCAAGACATTATTTTTGTCTATTTTGCCGTCGGTTAATTCCGATTTCATCACATGTGTTATGTATTCTTCGTTTTGTATGTTCGTATTTATTTATTTTTTTAGGCGAATTCAGATTTTCTCTTATTTATAATGCCAGACCGAAGATTATTTTTGATTTGTACAAATATCACTGAGTAAAAGAGTTGGTTTACAATTTCCTTTTTTAAATTTTGAGATTAGTTGTTTAAAAGTATGATTGATAATTATCAGTGTGATACGCTACCTATAATAGCGTTTCTTTCGTTGACCTCACAAATGTTCGTATCAATACATTTTTAGGATCTAATTTAAGGTTACATTTTTCTGGAAAATAAAATTTCGTCCGAAATGATTTTAAAGCATCAGAGATAGGTTGAGATAAATTTAAAACTCCCAAACTTATTTGGGTTTTTACAAAAATGAATACCGCAACACTTTTCGTAGAAATAAAGTAAAAAAAAAAACTTAACCGGCGTTTCGTTTTCCCGGACAATCTTCGAACTTGAAGTGTCTGGGTTTGAAAAATTACATAACCGGGATTTAAGTTTCGCCTTAAAAATTACATTTGCTTGAAAATAGTTTTTTGTGTTGACTTTTAAGTCTATTCAGTATTGTATAGTCGTGAAAGGCGACTTCGGTGGTGTGGCGAATTGTTTACGTTACGCGTATATTTTTTGTTCCCCACCTTTTCATTTTCTAGATACCTATGTTCAATTTAAAAAATTAATTCATTATTCTATGAATTTAAATTAAATAATTTATTAATTGGAGTATTTTAATTTAAATATTAGCTTTTAGTTCCATTTTTATACGTACCACTATTCAGAATTTTATAAATTATTAGCGTAAACAATAAATAGAAATTTTTTTAAAAATAAATGATGTTTATAATGCAAAAATATCATGTCCGGGAATGTTTTTGGTGTTTGCTGCCACTGAACTAGGTTTGTTGACTAACAAAAACTACAACCCGTATCAAGTTATTTAGTGAATTCCATTATTTTTAAGCTGTAGAATTTTATTTGTGTCTTAACTTCTCTTCTTTGTAATCCTGAAATTAGAAGGTCAAATGCAACGAGTTCATTCTTAACCTATATGAAATGGATTCGACCTTGATTTAACAATATTTAAAATTTGAGAATACAATTATTTATTTATGAAGTAACAGCTGAAAATGCTTTAGTTTCGGAATTCATGGAATTTAATTTATTGTCCAATTTAAGTACGATCCTTAAAACTTGTCCAATGGTCTTGGGAGTTTAACAGTATCGTTCATTTTTTTAATAATGATGTTTCGTGCGTTTTGCTGAAATATAACCGTTTCATTCTTCGAATTTTGTTGTATTTTTTTATAAACTCAGTGTTTTTGTTGTTATCCTATCGTGCATTATAGATTAGGGCCCTCATTATATATTTTTACCTGGTTTATATTTTCAATGAAGGACGTTCAGAAAGAAACGTGCCATTTCTATACTTCCAAAAGTCAAGCCTTGTTTATCTGAAGAAGGTCTCCAAAATCACGTAATGGTTTTAACCGTATTGTTATATTTAAACTTTTCTGTCCCCATTGATTCATTGTCACGCAACCGGACAGGACGCACCTGGTTGTATTATTCACGTTCTCAAAGTCTGTTACTAATCTTTTTCAATTTGTTTTTTGCAATACGATTCTAAATCAGTTAATAATTTCTATTATTGAACAGTACCTCATCTTTTCTTCTGTTGAACGGTGAGGTCCCTAATTCGATTCTCGTTTAGGATGTGAATCTTAAAATACGTATATGAAATGTTCAAAACTTATTATTGTCGTTTAAATTTCTGAAGATACGGATTTCAATTCAGAAGACTATCGTCGTTATAGTGGTCAGAGTATAAAAGATTCGATTCCCGGTCAGGTCTATAAATTTTCATTTATTATCTGCATTCGTATTAGGTGATGAACGGTCAAACGAAAAATAAAGAATTGAATTCAAGGTACCCAAATTTTGTTATGAAATATTTTGTTCTGTAGGTTAAACAGATTTGTCGCTGATTGTAGTAATCGGAGTTAAAGAATTATGCTTTTGTTACAATCTTTGCGTTATACATTCTTGTAGAAATGGAATATTTTCCTAAAATAACCAACTACAAACTCCAACTCTACGATTATGGAACTCTGCAAACGTTCCCCTTCTCACCACTCATTGTGATGTATTTTTTCTTAGGGATGTATTTTTTCTTAGCGATGTATTTTTTCTTATGTTAGGGTCAGTACCGCGTTAAGTAACGTAACACTTCCGGAAGCTCTTTTAGTAACCAACATTGTCAGCATTCTTTCATTTTAGGCTTTTACTTTCTCCCGTTCTCCGGTGACCTGTTTTTGCTTTTGTGGAAGTCCTTATAATCAGGAATTAGTTGTTTGAATTCCCGTTCGACCAATTTTGTTTTCTTAGTTTATTCCAGTTTTCTCTACTATGTTTATTGCTTCTTTAAGCATTTTACCCGACACCTTAGGTCTATTGTTCTATTTATTGTATTAATGTTTTTTCATCCATTCTGATAGGTGGAATTTAGTTTTTATTTTCTGACCGTATTCATTAAATGCTCGTTTATCTTGCAAAGGATCTTTCTCTGCTCTGTTAGATTATCTCCGGCCATTCTAAGGTATTTACTCGCATACAGACCGGCAGGTTTTATTACAGTATTTTAATGTCAGATCCATCAAATTGGACTAGAGGTAAAGTCGTCGCCGCGACTCAGCTGTTTAACGGCTGATTTTCGGAGACGAAAGTTCATGGTTCAAATCCTAGAAGACTAAAGGTAGTTAACCTTTATTTAGTTTTGACGAAAGTTCATGGTTCAAATCCTAGAAGACTAAAGGTAGTTAACGTTTATTTAGTTTTGAATGCTAGACAATGGTTACTGGTGTACTTTGATGGTTTGGGTTCAAGTAACCATTCTCTCTCAGGAATGGTCGGCCTGGGTCTGTATAAGACTACACCTCATTTTACACGCCATACACATTATCCTCATCTCATTGGGTCATAGTAATTATTGTTCTGAATTGAACAGATTGAAACGGCCACACATTAGGAATTCAAATAAAATTATGTCTGAAATTTGTCGAGTGTTTTTTGTTGTACAATTTGAAAGATTTTTGTGTTAATAAATTAGATTGTTAAATTTCAAGAATATTTCGTACCTTTATTTCCATTCAGTATTGTACAAATCATTTTTTGTCATCAGTCTCTCGACTGGTTTGATGTTGTTCTCAAAGTTTTACTGTCTTGCTCAAGTCGTTTCATATTTACATGCCTACAACACTCTAGTCGACCTAAATATTCTAACCTTATATTCTAACCTTTGCCCCTTCCCCTATAATTCACACCCTCAATATTACCCTCCATTATTGATAGAAAAATACTTGAATGTCTTATGCTTCACTAGCCTATCTCTTCTTTTGGTAAGATGTTTCCATAAATCATTATTAGAATTCTTAAACACTCAGTAAAAAAAGAATTTTTGTATTGTATAATTTATTTTACAAAATAATCATAAATGTTTTAGGTTTTTTTGGGTTTCCTGGGTTTTTTGATCCCATTTGCAAATTACTGAAATAAATATGGTCGTCCGTTTAGAAGATTAATTCGAAGTTGTGAACTTCATAAACTTTAAGGATTTCTTCAATGGGTAGATTAACTTGAACATCGGTGTAATTTATATCTGATTGGAAATATTGCATATTTTTTAAATGATTTTTATTACCTTCTTGATAGCAACAAGTTTAATTAGTTATGTAATAAAGATGATTTAAAAAAAATGTAACATCTGCAAAAAATATTATTATTGAAGCATAAAGTTCGTTATCCTATTCTTCTGGGTCGTATTTCATTTCAATTATTTTATACGTTTTTCTTCAACTTATAAAAAATTCTCATCAGATTCTACCAGACACTTCCGGTCAGTTGAGATTCCTTCATAAAATGTTCACAGTTGGTATTGACGATCAAGTCAGTCGTGCTTTATGAAAAGAATAGTTTAGATAACATAGAAGTTGGCTAGTTTTGTAAAGTAGTCAGTTATAGTTGGTAGCGCTTCTCCAATTACCTATCCATCCTAGTCAAACTGGTCCTCGAAGATAATAGTTACGTTCTTGTCTTGATTTTTTTTTTGTCTTTTCCCATCTAAACCAGTCCATCAATCCGCGCGCGACTCTTAACCAGTCTTTTATAAATCATTCAACTTTTTCTATTCAACAGTGTTACAATTTATAAATATGCGTTTGCACATATGCTATTCAATTCATTTTATGAATAAACTCAAGATGTTTAGTTTAAAAAATTACATCATTACCACTAACTTGTTAAAATAGAATGTCGTTCTAGTTAAGGTCGTTTTACATGTGCCAAAAATATTAATACATGTTTCTGTAATAGCAACTGTTTCCTTATGAAGCTGGTTTCTTAATGCATTTCTCCATTTATTAATAATAATAATATTTTTAATGTCCTTTTTTATTCGAATTTATATTCAATAATAGCTTATTAATAGTTTACTTATTGTAGATTCTGTTGCAGTAATTACAGAATAAAAAAATTAATATCTCTGTTATTAATTGTTTTTTTTTCATTCGTTTTAATACTATATGTATTTTTTTATCATCAGTCTCTCGGCTGGTTTGATGCAGTTCTCCAAGGTTTTCTATCTTGTGCAAGTAGTTTTATATCTACATACCTGTAACACTACATCTTATGTAATTTGCTTTATATATTCTAAGCTTTTCCTCCCTCTACAACTCGAAACGTGACTTTTAGCCTACAACTCACTCCCTCAATATTACCCTCCATTATTGATAGACTAATACCTGGATGCCTTAAGATATGTCCCTTTAGTTTATCGCTTCTTCTAGTAAGATGTTTCCATATACATCTTTTTTTAATCCACTCGTCTAAGAACCTCTAAATTACTTATTTTGTCCACCCACCTAATCTTTAACAATTTCCTATAACACCACATTTGAAAAGCTTCTATACTCTTCCTTTCTGGAGCCGCCATCACCTACGTTTCACTACCGTATGATGCTGTACTTCAAACATAGTGTTTAAAAAAAAATCCTAATATGTTAATCAATGTTTGTAGTCTGTAAGCTGTTTTTCATTTCAAAGGCTTTTCTTCGCTTGAACAATCTTACTTTTGATATCACTTGTGGTTTTAACATCCTTTGTTATTTTACTTCCTAGATAGCAGAATTCCCCAACTTCCTGTATGTTTTCATCACCTACTTTTAATTTTCCTATTTCTTCTAAACCACTCTTGCTGCTGCTCAACACTTTCGTTTTGTTCTTATTAATTTTCATGAAGTAATCCTTTCTCATAATCTCATTTCCATTTAAGATATCCTCTAGATCTTTCTTTGTCTCAGCTAATACTACGATAACTTCGGCGAATATCAGCATTTTTATTGTTTCTCCTTGAATTTTTATTCCTGCGTCAAATATTTCCTTTACTTCATTTATAGCCTCTTCTATATATAAATTAAAAAGTATTAGTGCCAATGAACATCCTTGTCGTGCACCTTAATATAGGTATATGCTCTGTTTAAATCTGTTAAATTATGCCTCTTGTAATGATGATGATGATAATGACAATATTAGGGAGCTGACTTGTTTGCTAGTGCGGGATGAAGTGGAAGGGGCCTGGTACTACAGTAGTTGTTGGAAATTGTTTGTGACTAATATTTTTAGAAGAGCGCGTACTAATGGTATTATTACTACTACTAGGTTATGGGAGGAGGGGAATCGTACAAACAATCCTCTCCAACCGAATTCCTTTCGCTAGCAATCAAGTGTGCTCCCATCTATAGTTGTCTTTTCATGCCCAAGCTTAGGTCTTGTGGTTTACAAGTATTTGTAATTTAGCCCAGTTTGCCAGACGTTTTGGGTCCATTCTTTTGAAATAATCCCTCCAACATCTTCATCGTAATGCTCCAAGTTTCTGTATGATATTACCACTTCTCTTAACCCTTTATAGGGCAGTACTACAAGGAAATATATACAAGTTATAAAATATTAAATTTTGTTTTATATGGACTTGAATAATGTATTTCTAGTGCCAGAACAGTTAGATATTTTTTATGTCAAGCCCTACTAAGTGTACTCACCAAGGAATGTTTATTGAAATGGAAATCACATAATGTTTAGTGGTAAGAATGCTTATTAAATCTACTTGTAGCCGTATATAACAGAAAAATGAGTAAAATAACTTATCTTAACTTTATATTAGCATATGAATGGTTACTTTCCCGTAAAAAACTGGAAATTTCTAAGCACTGTACAAAAGTAACAACAAAACAACACTGTTGCGTACGCCAGTATGAATCCTTACCACAATCGTTTAACTCTTGAAGCAAATGTTCGCTGCCCACTAATTTCAAAATGTGGATAGCCTTACCAGAGAATATCTTACTTACCAGAGAATATCTATAAAACCATAAAACACCAATAGGGTTCAACTACATAGCTTATTCTTAAATAAAATCTTCCTTATTACTAGTGGTAAGTATACGTACCAAAGACCTATAAAGGGTTTACCGTGCTCTGTATATCTCTTCTTAATAGACCTCAGTATGTATATTTCAATTTTTTACCACCATTCTTTTAGTTCTAACGGTGTCTGCTCTTGTTTCAGCCTTATAATGGGTCTGATGCAGGTGTTATAAATTTTAGTATTGGATTTATTTAAACATAAATCTGTTAAAACAAATCACCTCTTCGAAAAAATAACTAATTCTTACCGCGTTACTGACCTTTGTTTCAACTTCTTTTTCAATTTGTTTTGACTCTTGATCAGTTTACTTTGGCGTAATTAAAAGATATTGTTTGTTGGATTATAATTTAGCTTTTACTTCCTGTTAACATTGTATGGGATTCTTAGAGAGCTGCAATGATTATGTTTTGTATGTTAATATGAGAAAGTTGAGTTTTTCAAACAGTTTTAAATTTATATTGGAGTCTGAATATTCTAATCTAATATTGAAAATTAAATTTAATACTATAAAAGTTCTTCTGTATCTACTACTGATTTCGTTGGTTTTTTTGTCTTGTCGGTATATATCGGTTAGTGTATAACCAACCCCTAAACATCCCCCCTATGCCATATGTTTTTTTGTTGTTTTTCCCTTGTGCAAACAACTGGGGTGAATTTTGTATTAGGTGACCTAAAGTTTGTTGACATTGTCATATCACTGTCAAATTAAATTGACATATGGGACAGATAATTATAAAAATATTGACTTCTTGGGATTTTATTGTATACAGTGCGTGTTTCTATTTCACCTGAAATAATCTTTTGTACAGCCTACCTATAATATTCTTTTGGCGTTCGGAGTTTACAAACTAGAGTTTGTAACAATTACAAACAAGTGCGGTTTACAAGTACAGTTTGTGCTTTTCTTGGAAGACATAGTTTTCGTTTTTTAATTATATTTTAAAGAATGCTTAAGATAAATTTATGTAATTCTGGTTAGAATGTATCTTATTATTTTTATGTACGTTTATTTTAAATACAAAGTTGTGTCAGTTATGTTGATTAAGTCAAATTTGAATTTAAAATAGAAGTTAGGTTTTGTTCGTGTATTTGATCCGGACTCTCTTGTACCGGTTCCTACAATTGATAAATAAGTATCCACAAATTAAAACACTTTTCTGTCACATTTTTTAAAATTGAATATCGTATTAACAATTTATTATCGCCAACAACATAGTCTACTAGGAAAACTAATCGATAGTCGAGATAATGGGAAAAGGGAATCGCTTTCTCGGCCACTTTGCAGAAAACCTGACTATAAACAGCTCTTAAACTAACTACTCCCCAACAAATTCAGAATAAATGGATCTAAGAAAACAATTGTCGGAAATATCGTAAACATAACTAAATAGATCATCCAAAACGAGAAAAAGGTCTTCAAGGAAAATTGATAACCCAACAAAATGACAACAGAAAAATTTGGGCTGCTGGGTCTAAAATAAGAAACTAATGTGGGAACGAAAGAGGCAGCAGATAACTCCGGAGCTCGTTCTTTGAAGACCAAATGAACACGAAAAAATCTTAATAGATTAAAACTAAGAAAAATGTCATATCAACTAACAAATAGTTTGGTTTTTAGCGATTACTGTGGGTTTTAACATGTAAGAATTTCCAGATTTTTACCGGCAATCGAACCCGGAATCTCTTCCGCTTTTTTGTCTACTTCTTTAATCACCACGGCATGGAGGCTGTTTTTTTTAAAATTAAGGTTTAAAAAAATATTTAAAAGGAACATAGAAATGGGTGTTCAAAACCGGATTAGAGTTTCGGCTACCATCTTGTTACTTGTGAATTTTTAATTGTAAAGTTATTCTTTGAAATTGTGCGTAAAACTAGATAATTCTTTACTAACTTGTTTTATTACCTTATTCATTAATAGTTACAGTTTTAGTTAATTATGAAACAAAATCTCTTTAACTTCTAAAATTTAATAAAATATAGAGAATGGTTGTTGTTTTATTTCTGACCTTTAAGAAATTGAAGATTTCTCAATATCCAATTAAAGTTAATTGAAACGATTAGATAAGTTTGACATTAACGAAACTAATCTATTTATTTTTATGATGATTTTCATAAAAATCGTTCAATTTAGTGAAATCAAGGAAGTCATGTCTAGTTTTTTTTCTTTTAATAAAACTAATTTTGTTATTTACTATACTATTTTTTGTTTAAGTTTTCGTAACACTTTCATTTCGGTGTAAACGTTCAGTTTATGTTATCTAATCTTTTTTTTGTTAACTTTGTATTTATAACTGTCTAGGTAGCGGAATACATTTTTAAAAATTACCGTATAATCTAAGAAACTTGGATACCGTGTGACAGAACTTGTACTCGTTTTTTTTATAGGAGTTCTAAGTTTTATTACACATTTATTTGTTTTTTATTTAAAATATAAATATGCTCGTGTTGTATTCAGCCTGTTTAATTTTTCTCGAGTTCACAGGTGTATCATAATTTTTATTATTAAGGTGCGTTAAGGCAAAGATAATTCATTCAGATTTAATAAGGTTTAGTTTTGTTCCTACACTAGCAACCCCCTCGTTTTTCACGGCTAACTAAACTTAAAGTGTTTGACTTTTCGTTCAATCTTGCTCGTTATAAGCCAAATCACCCCTGTGCAAAGAAAATTAGTTAAATTTGTAAAGAAATTTTTCAAAAATTGGTTCTGGAAGCAGGAATTTGTTTATCAATATGAATACCCGTGAAAGAGGAGAAATACGACCAGATATTAACTGATTTTTTTGCTTTAAGGAAAGTAGGTAAAATCTATTTCTTAAAAAATGGTTCAACCTCTTTTAAGTTTTGGAAGGTTTACTTTCTGTTCAAAAATCAAATGTGATATTTTTCTTCATAAATTGTCTGTCCCGAAAGTATTTTTCAGAAATTTTGAAAAAAGGAAACTGTAAAAAATGATGTATTGAAGGGCGATACTGTTTTGATTCTGATATTTCTGACTGTAATACTGTTTGATAACAAAAGTAGCCAACCTCCCTAACGACTTTACTTTAAACAAATAAGATGCCATCATTTTTACCGATCACTGATTTTTTCGAATTTAAAAATTTCGTTATTTAAGTTATGTACATTTAAATTACGTATCCCTAAGTTTTACTACACTAAAAGAATAAAATCTGTGAGTAGTTTCTGAAATTACCTTGTACAAACAAACAAACAGTACTTCTTTAGTACTTATTATTATAGAACAGTGGTAAGCACCTGGCGAGTCCGAACCGGCGACTCATTTTTTGCGAACCGCGAGCTCGAGAATATTTTTTTTTTTTGTATGCAGATCTTATTTTCATGTGCGATGTGATTTTTTTTACGATTAGACTGTGTGCATGCGAAGAGCAACTGGTGATGTCAACACGACATGTACCAAAGTTCCTCTGAAGAGAGTTGATGCTGGACAAGTTTACGGCCGCGATCAGGCTGAAAACAACTCGTGATTGTGTCACACTACAAAATACAAAAAAACTACATTTTTTGCACACAGGGCTACTGTAATTTGAAACTGTTGTTACATTTTATTGCTCAAACCCTTTCAAGATCAATAATTAGACTATTATAGCCTGATTTTCGTAAGGAGAGCGCTGAGCAAAACGTGCGTCTGCATCGGTATAGTCTTGTCTGTATTGCAGCAGTACAGTGTATGTAATCAGCAATGGAACTGTATGCCTACAAAATACAATGGGTGTTGTCAATCTTATCAACAACACTCAGACTGTACAACTAACTGTAGGTCGGAGGTATGCAGGATCGAAGTAAAGTATGCACATGCGTAGCCCAGCGCTCACAGCAATTGGCTTGGCCTTTATTAAGATTTTGCATGATTTCAATTACTAAATTTTTACAGTCTGCAAGATAGACCTAAATAAAAAATTACCCGGACCGTGGCAATCTCATCAAAATTTTAAACGGACCTTGGTCAAATTTAGTCGATAATCACTGGTATCGAAATGTATTGGAATTTCATACAAAGTGGAAGGTTCCGGGTTCGATTGTTGGTTCCATAAAGCATAGTAGTCGCTAATGAGAAATACTCGTATATTGATGCGAGATTTGGATTAACTATACCTATATCGAAAAATTCATTCCTAGTTTTTAGTTTCACTACTACGTAACTCAACACAGGGCCTACACGTATTCAGTTCAGTTTTACATTAGATATAAGGTTAAAGATCAGTAAAAATGTTCATAAAATTTAAATTGTGGAAGATTACAAGAAAGTTTTTACGGTTATGCTTTTTTATTTTCACGGCTATTAATGGGAACTAAGACAAAACTGAACTATGTTGTACTACAAGCTGCACTACAAGCAAGTTATTTTTGCATTAGTATTTTGTTACACTGAAGACAAGGTGGTAATTTTAATACGTTTTTTTATAACGTTGAGCTTGTGACAAAATTGATATCATCCTGGTGGTATACATTTGCTGGAGCTGATGCGTGCTGAAATTCGATTCCTCATTTAACTATAAAACATCTGCATCAGCTGTCGCACTTTTAATGTTTTTTTTTACATTTTATAAAACTCCCTACGTTATGGAAGTAAATGTTTTAAAGGTACCTGCTGGTTTCTTCCTCATGTAAATTGAAAATAATTTTGTTAAACATCTCACGCACGCGTATTCGTACGCATACCCGTACAAAACACTCATCCTATAAACCCTAATCCGCTTCTGCATATTATCTCGAGTTTTTTTCAAGTAGTACTCTTTCACGATTGTCTGTTTCGTGTTTTTTTTTATCTTGTTTTTATTTTTAGTCAAGGGTTTTCTTCCTCAATTTTAAGATGTTACAGTTTGTCTATGTAGTGTTCATTTAGTGTTCAAAATTGATTAACTGAGAAGGAGACAACACTTGTTCCGTTCAAGCGATCCCTACATAATAATTTACTTTGATATTATAAGATGGATTTCAGTTGGGTGTACCAGGATTATTTCTGTACTGATTAAGTTATATTAGTTACAATTTTTCTCTGATTGGACTTCTTCATTGCTCGTATTCTAAGAATCAACCGATAATATGTTTATGGAAACTAAAATAAGTTATAAATACAGTAGTATCCGTTTAATACGCTCACGGCTAAAACGATTTTCTCCTTTAAACGCGGTTTTCGTAAAGTCCCTTGATATATAAGGTAAAACACGTGTATTTTCCGCTTAATACGCATTCAATCCCGCCTAATACGTGCTCAAAATTGATGCTATTTTAAATATAAGCTATGGAAATTTCGTTATTAGTTTCACAGTATTTATGTATGTCTGTATTAGCGGTGTTATTTGTTTGTTTTTTAATTAAACGTCGTGATGTTCAGAAAAAGGTATGTATCTTTACGTTTATTTATGTAGGTACTACGTAATATAACCTATATATTTAATTACATATAAGGTATAGGCCTATGTTATTATTCTTGTTAATATTTTCTCACATAACGCAGTATGTTAAAACATTAACACTTTTCTGCCTTTAATATAGGTTTTTTTTAAAAAGCACTCTCCTAAGATTGTCTTAGCCGCTTTTCGGCTAAGACGCTAATTGTTTTCCTCCTAAGACGCTAATTTGTGTCGGACCCATGAAAATCGTATTAAGCGGATTATAACTGTAAATACTTTACCATCTTGCATATAAATGTTTTGACTCTCATTGATTGACTGACTCAGACATTTAATCATCATTAAATTACCAAAGTTCGGGATATTTTTGGTCTTAAGAGATTGTACAGAGAAATAAAGAATTTGGATTTCAATCACTTGCACTTCCGAAGTAAGTATCAGATGACTACCTTAAAACAATACGTGCATTTTTTTTACCTTCCCGAATAGTTATACATAGAAGCGTCGATTATCCGAACGTCAGTCATCCAAACTGTCAATTATCTGAATCACCATCGATGGAAAAAATACATAACTATTTACTTACGCAGAGGCGTTTTGTGCACTAAAATCTGGAATACTATAGTGCGAACAACAGCCTGAATTTAATGCTGCTGAAGCATTGTTACTAAAAAATTAAGAGATGTTCCTGCTACAAAAAGAAGTTCATTCTTAGTTCAAAAGAAAATTCAAGATTTTTTAAAAATTACTGTGTAGCATGTACAAATGCGTTAAAAAGTATTTCGTTAAGGATTTTACCGTAGTTTATTTTGTTTTGAAATTCTGTATTTTTCCGTTTTTGTAATCTTTATTACTCTACATCTGCAATAAACGTAATAAGGTAATAATTATTTAAACTTAAGTTTATGTTGGCCTTTATTAACCTATTAAACATTTAGGTAATGTTACACTGTCACGGTACAGTGTATCAAATTACAGTATTATCGTGTTTGATTATCAGAACCACTCTATTATTCCAAATTAGTTCGGATAACTGACACTCCACTGTATTTTTTAAAATCTGGTGCGAGACACACACGACTTTCTCTTACCAATGTAAATAATGTACGGTATTACTTATGTTTAATCACGAGTAAACATAGTAAAATGAAAATCAACTCGGTTCGACTGAACTATAGAAAAATCACTTATTTCCTCTAAATTAGGCTCTCCACAGAAAAATGTTTATATAAAAAGTTGTTGGATTTTAATTTCCTGTAACTTTTATTTTATTGTATTATTGTCGTAAATACATATTAAGGTCCCTATCTTTAAAAAATCCCGTCTTTACAAATTTTTATGGAAAAAGCAGAAAATCACTAATTGCTGCTAAACTAGGAATTGTACAAAAACCCGTTAAATACAAAAGTAGTAGGTTTATAAATGTTCTATAATTTTGATTTTATACATTTTTGACCTAAATGCATATTGAGGCCGATCTTCAACAAACCATTTTTTTCTACGAGAGCACAACCTCCCCAAGAATTTCAGCAGTTTTGGCGCTTACCATTTTATGTAGAGCATAAAAAATTTAGTAAATGAGGTGATTTTTGAAATAATCGTGTAGGAGCCGTTTTTGAGAAAATTGCAAAAGAGTGAAAAATTGCACGAATAGAATACCACTTTTGGTTGACAGATTTTGATGAAAATGTTCCGAGTCGGGTTCTCTTATGATATCTAACGGAAGTTCTAAGTTTGAACTTCGTACGATATAAAGTTCTTGAGATATTTTGTTCGCACACACACAGACCAGTCGCTAAAAACATGGTTTTTTGGTTCAGAGGGCCTAAAAACGTGTATATTCGGTGAAAACTCAATTTCGAAAATATCGACCTAAAAAAAATTTTTTTCCTTTCCTTCATTTTTATAGGACAAGAGAAAGTAAAACTATATATATATGCGTATCTCGTGAGTGATACGTACGGAAATTAAAACACTGTAATTTCGACCACGTGTTCCTGAGGGGTAGATTTCCATAACCACACTAAACAAATACTAAATATTATTTCTGTAGATTTCCAAAAAACTTTTAATTCTGAAATTCGGCGTATACGCATTCTGTAAATAATAAACAGAGTATCTTTTATAAATTTCACTATAGTTTTTATTTTTAAACAGTTTTACTGTTGATAATCATTTATTATTTTTGGTTGTCAGAAAAATAAAATTATTGTTGAACTTAAACCTTATATTAAAAATAGATTTTTCTGTACCAGACGACAGAATCTGTGTTTTAATTTGTGAATTATGTGTTTTCATCTAATTGGATTAGCGCACTGATTTGTTATGCGTTAAAACATGAATATAAATAACAATAGTAATAAATTATTAATGTAATGATAAATGAAGTCTGAAGCGAACAGGAATGTGTCATAATAATAAATTACAGCCGTGAATCTGCGTTGGTAATCGGTAAAGAAAACTAGGTTCACAAATCAGGTAGCTAAACAGTTAACAGAATCTTTTTAATGCATGAATTACTTTGTTCTTAGTCCATTTATCTTCTGATTCTTTACTGCCAAGTGTCTTAACTTATGAACATTACTTTCTTCGTATGTGTAATGCAAATAGAAGACCTACATTCTTATCTTTCCCTATGTTATTTTCATTTAGTTTTCAGTTCACCGCCTTTTGTTTAAAATGTTCCAACTCTTGTGTTCGGTTCAGCACATTTGAAATTATTCTTTAATTTTCTTATATGATGATGAGTTCTGTCTCGTCTAAATTGTTTATGTAATCATTCAATTTAAATTTTTATAATATGTAAATTATTTGGATATGTATAATTTTTGAAGTGAAAACTTTATCTATAGGCACGTTTGGGCAGGTTTTCGATGGGTAAAATCTTATGAGTTCGCTTCACCGTTACCTACAGTACAGCTATCTGTAGCGTTAGTGCAGTTTGTAATTTGCTATTGAGTATAATATGCATTGATGGATCAGTGGTAGAATACTCGCCTCCTACGCGGGTGGCTCGAGGGTTCGATTCCCTGTCGATTCATACTTTTTTAACATATAACTTTCATATCATTATCATTATACCTTTTTTTTGTTGAGTTAATTACCTTTATTTGTTTTACAAAATTGATTAACTGAGAAGGAGACAACACTTGCTCCGTTCAAGCGATCCCTACATAATAATTTACATTCATTTATAAGATGGATTTCAGTTGGGTGAATCAGGATTATTTCTGTACTGATAAAGTTTAGTTCAATTTTTTCTTGTTGTAAACTAAGTAACTGCCTAAATTATAGAAACAGTAGAAAGGCCAACCAATCAAAAGGTAATATCTCCTCGGAATGAACTCCTGAGATAGTAACGAAGGACGTATTCAAGGTCGAATTGTTGTAGGATATTAAAATAATTCGTTTTTTTGTATGCGTTAAAAAAAATCAGAATTTCTCATCCGCATTTAAAACAAAAGATGTTTAAAAGAAATATTTCAAATTAACAAGTAAATTTTATTTATCTCGTTAGTGATTCTTCCGCTGGTTCATGATACACTACCTCCACATCAATTTGGATTCCGCACTCAACACTCCACCACACAACAACTGCACAGGGTGACTGATTACATAGCTTCGTCTATGGAACAAAAGATGTATGTGTCCGCAGGTTTCCTGGATGTCGCTCAAGCTTTTGACAGAGTTTGGCACAGGTCTCTTACACAAACTGAAAAAAATACTACCATTTACCTAACTATCTTATCATAAATTCCTTCCTATCTGACAGATTCTTTAGAACTCGTTTAGGATCGTCTTACTCAACTTTCTTTCTTGTCTTAGCCGGCGTGCCTCAGGGCTCAATTTTAGCACCACTTCTCTATTCTGTATACACTTCAGACCTACCGACCCTACCCCAGACCCTCACTGCTACCTACGCTGACGACACAGCGATATTAGCCCGAGACCAAAACTCTATACACGCTTCACTAACACTCCAACATCATCTCAATCTTATACACGAATGGTGTAAAACATGGAAAATAAAACTTAATACGACAAAATCCCTTCACGTAACTTTCACACTCCGTCATGGTGATTGCCCACCAGTATACATAGACAATGAACCTCTCACAAAGACAGATACGGTCAAGTATCTCGGTCTGACTTTCGATAAACGACTAACTTGGAGCACACATATCAAACGGAAACGTTTACTACTGAATTCCCGACTTAAACTTCTATATTCCCTACTTCACAAACGATCAAAATTACCAATGGCACAAAAATTACGCATACAGGGTGATTCATGAAGTTCTCCCCCCACTTCTACAGCACATTGTACTAGTAAAAATAATGAAAAAATTTTATATAAACATAGGTCCGAAAACGCTTCGTTAGCGAGTTACAGCTAGCGAAAGATTTCGCCTGAATTCCTGGGCAAAGAGTAAAATAAAGCCATACTGAACTTTTGGAAAGGTTAATTAAGTAAGAAATGTCGTGGATTCTTATGTAATTTTACCTGATAAAGCTAATAAAATAGGTTTCAGAACTGTACCTGTAGTAGTTTTTGAGGGATTCACGGTTAAATGCAAAAAATTGGGGCACGAAACAATGTTTTTTTAAGTTTCATGTACAATAACTTTGTTAAATTGGTAAAATACATAAAATCAACAAACATTAATTGTAGAGAATTTAATTCTGAGAAAATTGATATAATCAAAGTCTAAAATAAAACAGAAATAAGTATCAAAAAATCGATTTTATTCAGTATAATACATTACTATCTGTAAAGAAATACCGTACGGTATTTAGTTAAAATAAAACAAAAACAAAATGTTTGTTCCTTAATGATGAGATAAATTGAGAAAACAAGATGAACTGTTAAATAAATTTGTTTGTAAATAAAAATATCATGTTTTATTACGTTGTATTTTTTTTTTAAATAAAAATTTACATTAAATGTTCGAAAATAAATGAAGCAAACATTTTCCAATTATTGTTTACTAATAATCGAAATGCAGTTTTTTGTTTTATTAATTTCTAAGTTGGTAACGCACGAATAACAGCTGATCAACAATGGTATTCTGTACTGTTACGTTAGAACTGTGTATTAGTGGTGTTTTGCAAGCTACAGCAGGAGATCGGGTTCTGTGAATCGTGTTATTAAATGCAATTTTTTTGTGAGTTATAATTCGATTGTTTATTCAGCGAAAAAATGCCTTACTTATTTACATCAGAGGAATACGCTGATATGGTTTTTATTTTGGGTTACTGTAATGGTAATGCTAGAGCTGCTGTAGTAGAATATGAACTACGTTACCCTAATAGGAGGATTCCAGATACCAAAACAATTTCAGGAACTTTTCGTACTCTTCGGGAAACAGGATCACTACCAAGTACTAGAACCAATTATGAACGAGCTGTCCAACTTGATGATGATATTGTTATTAATGCTGTTCATCGCAGTCCAGGTGTAAGTACACGACGTATTTCTAGGCGGATAGGAGTTTCGCAGTCAACGGTGTGGAGGTCACTAAATCGAAACAAATTTTATCCGTTTCATAAACAAAAGGTTCAACATCTACAGCCAGGGGATGGTCCGCTTCGCTTGGAGTTTTGCAACTTTTTGAATATTAATAATCAACTCTACAAGCGTATTTTGTTTACGGATGAGGCACAATTCACTCGGGATGGTGTCAATAACTTGCACAATGAACACTCATGGGCAGAAGAAAATCCACATGAGGTAGTGGAACAGAACTTTCAACACCGATTTAGCGTCAATGTCTGGTGTGGCCTTTTGCACAATCGGCTGATTGGACCTTTCATATTACCTGGACGCCTAAATGCTGAGTTGTATTTGCATTTCCTTCAAGAAGAGTTGCCGCAGCTGTTAGAGAATGTTCCTTTACGTCTCAGACAAAATTTGTACTTCCAGCATGACGGAGCACCTCCCCACTTTTCACGTGCCGTTTCTGCTTATTTAAATCATCAATTTCCTGGACACTGGATTGGTCGTGGAGGGCCTCACCCTTGGCCACCAAGATCCCCAGATCTATCTCCATTGGATTATTGCATCTGGGGATGGATGAAAGACATTGTATACAAGACAAAAGTGAATTCTCGTGATGAATTAATTGCCCGTATTATGGATTCGGCTGTGCAGATACAGGGAAGCCCTGAAAAATTAAGAAACGCAACAAAAGCAATACACAAACGTGCTGCAAAATGTATTGATAATGATGGCCTCATTTTCGAACATCTATTATAAAAAGGTGCGTACGGTTGGCCCAACCTGATTAATTTTGCTTAAAACTAGTAATGTATTATACTGAATAAAATCGATTTTTTGATACTTATTTCTGTTTTATTTTAGACTTTGATTATATCAATTTTCTCAGAATTAAATTCTCTACAATTAATGTTTGTTGATTTTATGTATTTATTACCAATTTAACAAAGTTATTTTACATGAAACTTAAAAAAACATTGTTTCGTGCCCCAATTTTTTGCATTTAACCGTGAATCCCTCAAAAACTACTACAGGTACAGTTCTGAAACCTATTTTATTAGCTTTATCAGGTAAAATTACATAAGAATCCACGACATTTCTTACTTAATTAACCTTTCCAAAAGTTCAGTATGGCTTTATTTTACTCTTTGCCCAGGAATTCAGGCGAAATCTTTCGCTAGCTGTAACTCGCTAACGAAGCGTTTTCGGACCTATGTTTATATAACATTTTTTCATTATTTTTACTAGTACAATGTGCTGTAGAAGTGGGGGGAGAACTTCATGAATCACCCTGTATATTGTTCTCTTTTGAAACCTATTTGGACCTACGGATCCCAAATTTACGGTTCAACCAAACCCTCTAATTTGCAACGAATTCAAGCATTCCAGTCAAAAACATTACGCCTTATAGCAAATGCACCTCTTTACGTTAGCAACAAAACCTTACATACAGATTTGAAAACACCACTTGTACAAAATTCCATTGAATACCTATACAAACGCTTTCACGACAAGTCACACGAACACGAGAACCCATTGGTGCGTTCACTTTCCTCCGTCCATTTACCTGATAATCCCCCTAGACGCCTTAAAAGACGCTGGAGTAGAGACCTGCTAATTTGATATACAAATTTCATTCTTGGGGAGGCACCAATGGGGGCCCTACCCCTCTCATGCCTATCATGTCATTTACATTATTATCATAATCATCACATTTGCTTGTTGTAACGTTTTACAGTTGTAAATAAAGAATTAAAGAGAAAGAAAAAAAAGAGATTCTTTTAATCGATTCCACACTTAAGCATAACGAAATATCGATTCATATATTAGAGTTGCGTGGGAAATAGTAAAGATAAATTTTTTTATTCATGATCTTTAATATTATATGAATATTTAAAGTATTGTTAAGCAAGCCGATTTTCTATTCCGGTTTTTATTTTCTTCTGATAATAGATTTGTTCAATCTCGTATTTATGTATTAATATAATATTTTATTCGTTGACCAATACCATTTAGGCTATTTAAATATGTGGGATGTTACTTGTAGCATTAGTGTTTCTTAATATTCATTTAAAAATTCTAGTAATGACATCATTTCCATAATAAATACTTTTGAAAGTTATGTTGTTCTTGTTTGTTTGTTTCTTTTAAATGTTATTTCGTAGGTGCGTTATTAATATTTGATCGACCAGTTACTTAATAATGTATAATGTGTTACAAATTTCTTTTTATAGTTCTTAACATTGAAAGGAAAAAATCTGGTGAAACATTCACACGAATTTTTCTGCCAATATAAATAATGAAATTAATAAAAAATATAAGTATAAAATATAAAAAATAACTTCAATTTTAATCATGAGTGAATGACGCTAAACTAAGCTCTGCAGAAAAATGCTTTAAATAATAGTTGTAGGTGTTTTTTTTTTCAATTTCTGTAACTTTCGTTATATATGTAATCTTTTTGTAAAATGCATACTACGGCCGCAATCGTAACAAACCCCAATTTTTTTACTGATTTCAATAATTGAGAAAATACTGAAATCCACCAACGGATGTTAAACGAAGCGCTGTAGAAAAAATACTTGAAATAAAATTTGTAGGTTGTTAATTGTCCACAACGCTGATTTTATATAAGTTCTTGCCCTAATTTTTAATAAAACATTTAATACTATGAGAGCACAGCCTCTACGAATTTCAGTAGACATGCCGTTTTTTTAAAAATCGTATGAGCTATTTTGAAAAAATCACAAAACAATTTCACGAATAAACTAGGCATTTTTTCCGGCTATTTTGATGAAAATTTTCTTGGTGGGGTTTCTCTTTTGATACTCAACTTAAGTTCGAAGTTTTCGTTCGATATTCCGTTCTTCCGATATTTTATTCACGCGAGTTTACACCAATCGCTAAAAATCATGTTTTTGGGTTTGGGGGCCTGAAAACTCAATTTCTAAAAATCGTCATGAAAATAATAGGCTATATTCTTTCCCGATATTTTATGCAGGGCAAGAGAAATAAAAAAGGGCGGTACCAAATAGTAATAGTTTAGAATAATGTTTGTTTTCAACGCGATACTCGCTACCTTTTTGTTTAGCATCCGATTATAAACACAAAAGACTGATGCAGGCGGTTAATAGTGATTGGTGAAAGTAAATGATGGAAAAATATCAAACTAAGGATTGAACCCTGGGCTGCTGACGTAGGAGCCAATTACGCTGACCACTACACTAAGGGCCGACTCGCTAACAATTACGAAATTGTATTCGCTGGATGAATAACGTTTGTAAACGTTTTTTCTTTATTCATTTTTTATTCGAATTGCTTATAACTTCTCGAACCAGGAATCTTTTATCCAAAGACAGCGCGCTTAACGACCTAGCTATCGTGGGAATTCCAATAATTAATTTTTATATTTTTTTACGGTTGTTTCTGTATAATAATCAGGAATTAAGAGTTTGATAAGCCTTTGATTTTGGTTACCAGAGTCCTATAACATAAAGTCGTAAGATAATTTTGTAGAAATTAAGTTGGTTTTTTAAAGAAATAATATCATGTAAGTTTGTAAGATATTGGCATTTTCATCCCAAAGTAATCTGAGAATTTAAAGGTATACTAACTTTTTGTTTAGGTCAACAGCCGAAAGGCTGGTTTGAACCTTTACTAAGTAAAACGAGGAGTAAAGTAGTTTACATTTACCTTCCTCACTGAGTAGAAAATTATGCTTATCAACATGTGTCAGGCCCTCTGAAAACCATCTACTTTCCACCCTGCAAAAGACACCTTCACTTCATTCACCACAGGGCTTGGGTGTTAAATAATGAAATTTTCAGAGGATTACCTCCTCTTGACTGGTGTCTTTTACATCTCTACCTATTCTGTTATTGAATGCTTCAGTCATAATCGGATGACAATGTAATAAGAAACAGAAATCGTAGCCCTGGAACTAGGAGATCGAGCGTAAATAATTTAACACTCTACCTACCTGTTATGGGCAAATTAACTTGCTACATAAAAAAATATGGCAGGTTATTACCAGGGATTAGAATAATGCTTAAAACACTTTTTAAGCAGTTTCTCTAAAACTGTATCGGAGATCTCATTTTTGGACATCATTCTGTTATTTAAATTATACAACGTTTGGACTTTATTTAAATGTTTACCAATACGGTTTTGTTTGGATGTTTCTTAAAAAATACTATTGAAATTTGTTTTACACAAGAAATTTATTATCAATTGGGAACTATATATTATTAGTACATGTAACTGATGATATCCCATGTAGAATTTTCAAGTTACATGCATATTGTATTAAATAATACCCGTATCCTTTTCTTACACGCTTTATATACTCAGTTAAGTTCTCTATTGTCTGGGTAATAAAATTCTTGAATGTTACTAACAATAAAATATATAGTATGTGAATATTATTCAAAGAAATAATTGAAACGGAAATACTCCACCATGTTGTGGGTGGAATGAAGTAAACGAATACAGTGATTTTGCGATTATTGTAAAAAAATAACGCGTTGTATAGTACAGTTCAGTTGAAATAACTAATAAAAAATATATCATAAAATATATGTACTTATTTTAGAATTCAGAGTGTGTCGTATACTCATCAGACCATGTTAAATAACTACTTAATGTATTTTTATATCCATTTTTTAATTATAATTTTTATGTGTTTGTATAATATTTAAGACAAATTAAATTCTGTCAAGCGTATTAGACCGAATATTTTTTAACTAAACAGGAAATTGTTATTTTTTCAAAATGTAATGTTAGATCGTGATAATATTTAACGGTATTTAGTGTTTAAAAAACATTTTTCTAGGTTTAGTATACTTGGTTATCCTAGGTTCCGGGTTAATCGAGTATCTAAGTCGGTATAATTACCTTGTTAAAAATATTAAGTTCAATCATTCATATTCTAAAGACCCCTACCATTAGTTCGTGTCAGTAACCGCCATCCTTTTCGAGTCTTCTTCTTTCTTTCACGGGTTAGGCAGTACTGCCTGTTCCGGAAACACCTTTCCCTCGGACAACCAACACCCCTTCGACTATTAGTCTTCTAATTCATTGCCAATTTATGCAAACGGTTTCCCTTCATGCGTTCCAGATGACTACTCCAGTTGATTCTATACTCATCGACCTTCTTCTACAGGCTAAATATTTACAAATTGTCTTATAACGTCACTTTTCTTATCTTGTCCTCAAGAGTGCACCTTTCACTGCCCGAAGAAATTTCATCTCTGCAGCTCTGACTTAGCTTCGTTCTCTGTTTGAAAGCACCCTTGCTTCGCTGTCATACATTATAATTGGCACCGCCTTAGTTTTGCAGAACTTTAGTTCGGTTTCCTTTCTTTTTTGTGCTGTAGGGTTCTGTGAATTGTCCCGCAAATGTGCCTAAATCTATTGATTTTATTCGTCACATCATCGTCCTTTATAAAAGATACTTCACACCCTAAATAACTGAAACTAGATATCTGTTCTACCATCACTTTCGTTATCTTTGCGGATAACATCAGGTTGTAGTCATCACATATTCTCTGCAGTGTGTTTACTCCTTTCTGTAGAATTCTGATGCCTTTTCGAGAAACATTGTACTTAATAATTTTATGTATTTATTATTTATTTATGTATTTTATGTTTTCAAATTTTATGAATTTTCCACCCCTTCAAACTAGGTTCCTAGGCTTTCTTTTTGCCCTCCTACGCGGGATTTTAACCTCAAAATATCAAAACTCCCCCACTCATCCGTGTGTAAAAAAACGTGTATTTAAAAAAAGTTAATAACATTTCTAAAATTAAATGAAACTAGTGCCAAATTATTGACACTACAATTACTTCTATTAAACTTAAAACAGTGTGGTTTTTTTAAATATTTTGAAAGACTAAACCTTTTTGAATTAAATTTTTATTTTTAAAAATACTTTACTCATTCCACAATTTTGCCAATAGTACGGGATTTAGATATTTAAATTCTAAGCATTCTAAAAAAACATTATCAATGTAAGTTTAATAGTACATCAAAAGTTATGATTTTTGAAAGATTTTAGGTTGAAACACGAAAAAGTAAAACTTGCTGAAAACTGCAAAAGAAGTAAAACATAACACAATATGATTACTTACAAACAAAAATAATAAGTATGAGGTCTTATTAAATTAGAATTCTCCAGGGGCATATCACCAACAGGTTGGTGATATTTGAACAATAGGAGAATAAACTCCGCTTTTTTAGTTTATTTAAGTCGCATCGACAGCTTGGTCATTAGCGACTACTTTGGGTTTTGGTATTGTAGCGGTGGGTTTTAACGTTTTAAAATTGCCAGACCCCTAGCCGGGAATCAAATCCGGAACCTTTCGGTTTGTAGACTTAGTGCGCTTGTCACTACGCCACGGAGGCGGCGGTCAAACCCTGCTTTTATTCAAACAAAATTTATCAAGAAAATTTTTAGCTGCCTCCGTAGCGTAGTGGTAGCGCGCTAGCCTACCACGTGGAAGTCCTGAGTTCGATTCCCGGCTAGGATCTGGAAAGTTAATACGCTAAAACCCACCGCTACAGTATTCATCCGTTCGTGATGAAAATTTGTGATAAAAATGAATCAGACATTTGGTTATATTTACTGTGCGATATATTTGGCTCTCTTGGTTTAAATTTTTGCAGTTTCTCTTCATCATTCCAAGCGAATGTCTGGTCAGCCTCAGTTAGTGTTCTGTACTGTGTCATAATCTTTGTAATCCCTATCAAAAAATGTTGCCCGTCAAAAATATAATGTATAATATTTTGTGACTGTAATACATTATTTATTTATTAATTTCGTTTTGTTGTTGTTTAGGTCATCAGCCGAAAGGCTGGTTTGAACCTGTAGAGGTTTTACTAAGTAAAACGAGGAGTGAGGTGGTTTACCATTGCCTTCCTCGCTGAGTGGAAAAAGTACGCTTATCAGCATGCCGGGCCCTCTGAAAAGCACATATTTTCCACTCTGCAAATGACACCTTCACTTCATTCACCACAGGGTCTGGCTATATAGTAATGAAATTCATTACTTTCTGAGGAGATAGCTCTGATTAGTGTCTTTTACACCTCTACCTCTTCTGTTCTTAAATGATTCAGTCATTTAATTGGCTGACCATGTGTTAAGAAACAGAACTATTTATTTTAGCCCTGCAACGAACAGATTGAGTGTAAAAAATTTGACACTTCACCTGTCTGTTATGGGCATAATTTGGTTTATAAATTATAAAAACTTCTTTTAGATGTTTTCTCTGGGTTCTACTTCATTTATTTTAACATTAAAGTTTTTGTCACGTGTACATAATCCTGAGGAATTTACCAGGCTTTCCTGTTAGTATGTTAGTTGAGTAACACGTGATGTAGATATTGTTTCTTACCAACTGTAACCTACGCGTGAATTTAGGCTACTTAACATAATAACTTTGATAATAGATACGGTTGATTGAAGTTCGTTGTTCTTATATTGTTGAAGGCGGGTCCGTCCGTATTGTTTAATTCGGTTCCTTGATAGAGTGAGTCACACCCCTTCTTGAATTAATGTATAAAGAAGTGCAAGTGTTGTGTCGTCTGCGTACAAACCTCTTTCTTTGATGAATGTTTATTAGCTCTCCTGATGACATAATAGCCTATTTGGAATGATTGGCTGGACAATTCCAGTCGTAACATTGTAGTACTCCCTTCTGCATTTAGATCAGAAATTTCCGGAATGCTTCTAGTTAATACAATTATGTCGTCGTTGAATTAATTCTATAGAATGTTGTGACGTTTAGTTGTAGTTTATTTTATAGCTTGCGGAAATAATAGAATTTATAACTTTTATGTACCTAAATAGAAACACAATCGTTTGGTAATAATAATAGACTAATAATAATAAGAATAGTGAAACATCCTCTTTAAAAACTCAACGAAGTTTCTAACGAGAGAGCTTTCTCACTAGAAACGTTGTTTTCTCATTATGAATCAAAAGACTTTCTTCTAATTGTACCCTAAAATGCTTATAATCAAAATTTTAAAAGAATTAGAATTGTCATCATCACGCAGGAAAAATTCTGAGGTTCCCTGTCGAGAGAAGTAAAGCAACTACGGACTCAGCGTCCGTCAACATCAGCCAGTCGGAGGAGGCGTTATTTCAGCCCATCAAGGGACGAGTTTCGACTGAACTAAACCAATAAGAAAGAAGCACCACTTAATACATTTTAAGCAGGTCAGCTGTGTAAAGGCGAGTGTCATCGGCCTACGAATGTGTTATTTATCGATGAATCCGCAAGAGAAGAAGATGGTGTTTCAGCTGGATGACGAGATCCCTTCAGGCTAGTCTGCTTAAACCCGGTCGAACAACACTCAAATGGTCTTCTTCAGAGCTGCAAATTTAATAAGTTGCGTAAATCTGACTCGTTATTATTGCCATCCACTGCCGGATGGTACAGCTTTTCTATTTAAATTTTTTTAGTAAGACTCTTAAAATCGAATTAGAGATATTTTTATTAAGATCGCATCAAAGTTGGTGCGGTATTGGAACTAAATTAGAACAAAGAAAGGATTGGAAAACTAATATATAGGCCTACATATACATAATAACGGAGCAGAAACGTGGGGATTGACAGAAAGAGGTAAGATTATTGCAGCCTTGCAAATGGACTTCTAGAGAAGAGGTTGCCGAATCTCAATGTTTAATCACATAAGGAATAAAACAGTCTGGGAATAGATAGGAAGACCAAACAGGAAATTAAATTGAATGCGTTGGATAAATGAAGACAAGTGGCATATCGAATTATGTAATTTTTAGACCCAAAAGGAGAGAAGAGAAAGAGGACGCTCAGAAAAGCAATGGATGGAGAGGCTTGGCATTTTGGATGCAAAAAAGGCAAGCCGTAAAAAAATAATATTGCTTATTTAATCGTACAGCGAGAATACCAAAAACTAAACTCATTGTTTAGATTCAGGTTTTGTCATCGATACAGAATCAAAATTAATTCAGATCACATTAAAATTAAAATTTATTTGAAGGAAAACGGAAATGGCAATGTGGTTCCTATTAATTTAATCTGGTAAGAATGTAAAAAGTATGTTTATTCATACATAATAAAAATTGGTCCACGTGTAAAGAAGAAACATACTGTGCTTGGCATGCATGGATATACACGTGCTTTAAAACTTGAACACGCCAACCACCGATGTCCAGCCCTTAGGGATATTACTGTGAGGTCTCAGTCGGAAAGGGAAAGAAGCAATTTAATAATGTATGAAATAAGTTAGAAAGATAAATGAGGGATGTTCAAATAGGGTGTTGAACAAAACAATGAAGATATATGAGCCGGAGGGGATAAGAGGTTTTCAAAAACGCAACTCGGGACACACCCTGGCATCGCGTGTCGCTTGCTTAACCGCATACTCTGTTATAAAATAGCATAGCCCTAGACAACTAAGTGGGCTTATAAAGCAGGGTGTAAACACTATAAAATGTCAAACAGAGAAGTTAGAAATTAAAAGAATAGTTCATTGGCCTTTAATACATTCATATTTTTTAAATATAAAAATAAACATTGTATATAAACGCTCTCATGTTAACCAGGATATTAACGATTTATGTAATTACGTATTATATTGTACATGAAAACGGACATAATGTTGAAGTAAATATTTTTAACAGGCGTTTTTTTGTGGAACTAACTGTATTATCTTTAATTAAAAAATTCATAAATTAAAAGTTAGACATTATTAGTATAATTAGTTTTACAGACATGTATTTTTTATCTGTTAAAAAAATGTCGTGCTATATAACTGGGTCATTTACAACTACGATGACATGTAACTAAGTTTTTAAAATGTCCGAATCGAACTCGGGTGCAGGGATGTATTGTCGATGCCATTAAACTGCCTGCCGAGGTCTTTCAACATAAATATTATTGAGTGCTTTATTGGTGCCAATTTTTAAAACTGTCATTTATCATTTTGTTTCGTCCGTCCGTCACCTCCAGTTCTCAGAAACTACAAAAGATAGCAACAAACGGGTTTTCGGATTCGTAATCTACACAAAAGATAGTGGGCCTGGATTGGGTTTGAAGTTCCGGTTTTGAACGGAGGCGCCCGAAACCGGGAGTCAAGAAATCAGAGTCGGAATTTGGAAACAAAAATAGTCATTTGATTCCTCTTGAGTAGATAACGAAGTCATTGGGTTGAAGTTCCACTTTTGACCAGAAGAGGATCAAAACCGGAAGTCAAGAAACCAAAGTCGGAATTTGAAAAGAAAAATAGTGTTATTCGATTTCTCTTTAAGAATAGATACAGTAATCAGTAATTTTGTTTTTGTCATAAGTCAAATGGCGGCGATCAACACCTTCTATTTGTAACCTTTTTTATGATCAATGGATCCAGTGCTGTGGGGACTTGGCTACTACTATGGTTTATGAAACAGTGAGGTTAAACTTGTCAAAATTTCTAGAACCTCGCCCGGAATCGAACCCGGGATCTTCCGTTTTGCATTCTAGCACGCTAAACTATACGCCACAGAAATTACCAGTTCAATTCTTTTCTTTTATAAATTGAATTTTTTTAATATATTAAAGAGGATATATTTTATTTTTAAAAGGTTTGTTTTAAATCGTTTAACGTTTTGTGCCAACTTTGTTCGCAATTAAAATTGTTTTACAGCGTCCTGACATTGATTGGTCGGAAATAAGGTACCATTAAATAAAAATAATTATTGTTATTATTATATATAGACGATTTTTAAAACGAATGATGAAAGATTTTTGGAGTGGGGTAGGATAAGCGACTGACAGATACTCATGGTTCATTCTCAACGTATTGTATATACATCCGGTGTCATTGTCTTTTTGTAAGAAAAGTTCGTTTACTTAGTTTGAATTTAAAAATAACTTTTTAAAAGTAACAAAAATGTTGCGGCATATATCAAAGAATAGTTTTTTTTAAATAAAAATGTATTTTTATTCATACATTTTAATTGAAAAATAAGGTATTTGACATTTTGCCTAAAACTTTATTTGGAAAAATTCTGTAGTTTTCAGATAGGTATATTCCTTGGTGGTTTTAATACAAATTTAATATATAACAAGGAACATGAGAAGAAGATGTAGAAATTTATACTTCTCAGATCATTTATTTATCAGTATTGTTGTTTAGGTCAACAGCCAGAAGGTTGGTTTGAACATCTAGAGGTTTTACTAAGTAAAAGTTAGGAGTGAGGTGGTTTACTATTGCCTTCCTCACTGAGTTGAAAGAGTATGCTTATCAGCATGCCAGGGCCTCCGAAAAGCACCCATTTTCCACTCTGCAAATGACACCTTCACTTCATTCACCACAGGGTCTGGCTGTATAGTGAAGTTCATTACTCCCAGAGGAAATAACTCTAACTAGTGTCTTTTACACCTCACCTCTTCGCTTCGTTAATAGTTCAGTCATATAATTGACTGACTATGTGATAAGGAACAGAACTTTTTTTTTGTAGCCCTGGAACCAAAAGATTGATTGCAATTAATGTAACGCTCCACCTGCTTGTTATGGGCATTTATCAGTATATAAATGATCAAATCATTTATATTATTAATAATAAAATCCCTTTCATGAGACAACGCGTCTCATGGCTTGTGGCAATTTTTAAAAAGGTTGTGACAAAAACCATGAGTTTTGAGTTTCTGGTTTTGGGCCACTTCTGGTCAAAACGGAACTTCAAATCCGTTGATTTCTATATCAACTCTTTCAGACGAATCGAATGACACTATTTTTGTTTCCTAATTCCAACTTTGATTTCGTGATTTCCGGTTTTGGACTACTTTTGAAACCGGAACTTCAAACCCAGTTTAGGTCCACTAACTTTTTTTGTGTAGATTACGAATCCGAAAACCATTTATTGCTATCTCTTGTAGTTTCTGATATCTGAGTGTGACGGATGGATGGACGAAGGAAAATTATAGATAACAACTTAAAAAACTGCCACCAATAAGTCTTTATTATTACGACCAGCCTGTTGTGTAGTGATCAGCGCACCTGGATTTTACGCCAGGGGTCCTCAGTTTGATTCGTGGTAAGTCTCAAACCTTAGGTAGGCATTTTTTCATAATTCATTTTCTAAATAAAAATTTTAATTATTATAAATTTATTAATACTGTATATCTACATAATCTAATTTAATAGAAAACCAAAATCTATGAATTGAACAATACAATCTGTAGGGTACTTATATTATAAAGTAGCGTTTGTTTGATCGTTTGTTACGTGGTAATCTCAGAAACTAGCCAACCGATTTCAACAATTATTTTACTATTGAAAAGCCCTAGAATACTTATGCTATTAGTGATTTTTAAATTAAAATATTATGATTGGGGAAATAAAGTTATTTTTTATTTATTTATTTGGTGTTAATCATTTAAGACATTTAGTTAGAAGTCTGATGGGAGTTCTTTAACTCTTTAGATGTGCGAAAATAATTGTAAATTACCCTTAAAACTTTTAATTACGTATTAGTTTCTCCCATAATTCAGTGTTATGTATAATGTAGCCTCGAAGGAACAAGAGGTCCCGGTTCACTGTGCATCTTTCATCGAAGGTTAAAAAATAAAATCCGGGGTACAAGTTATTTTATCTAGATCAGAATTGTATCATCGAACACTGTATACAATGTATTGCATTATGCTGTCAGGTATCAGGTATGGTACGGTACCTCCTTCAATGTGACTTCATCCTTTACTCTTTCTGGAGTAAAAATGGGTCTGGTCCCATTAACTTCTGATTGACAAGGTTCGGTATTTTGTGATCTAATTGACTTAGATTTTCAGAAATCAACTTTTTCTCTTTAATTACGTAACCATAATTTCACTGAATGTTGAAATAAATTGAGTAATTGCTTGCTATATTAATTATAGCACAATTATTGTGCTTCATTTTTGCAATCGTTTATTATTAAATGGTCAATAAAGAGTGACCTTAAAATATACTTGTGGGCGAAATAGTTCAATGAATAGCATGTGCTTTTAAACCATATGTTTTTAATAGTATCTTTCCTTGTTGAATAATTATTACTAAAAGTACGTTAAATGTTATTCTATTTTTACTGTCTCTTGTCCTGTGAATATATAGGGAAGGAAAACCTTATTTTCTCATATTAATTTTTCAAAATCGAGTTTTTATCGGAAAAACACTTTATCAAACCCTCTCTAAACCTAAAAACATTGTTTCTACCACTAAGTGTGTGTAAACTAAATATCACAAGAATGGAATAACGTACAAAGTTAAAATTTGGAACTTAAGTTAGGTACCACAAGAAGACCAAACACAAATTTTTCACTTTTTTTGCTATTTACTCAAAACGACACTACAATTTTTTTTGTAAAAATTGTCTCATTTATTACATTTTCCACACTCTACTATAGGGTAGGCGGTGTATCTGCTGAAATTCATGGGAGGCTGTGCTCTCGTTGCAAAAAATGGTTTGTTTAAGATTGCGACCTTCTGACATAAATTTTATCAAATTTTTAAAAATGATAACTTTTATTTCAGGCGGTTTTTCTGCAGTGTCATTTAGTGATTTTCTGTATTTCCCTGGATTGATTAGGTGAAAATGAAAATTTTTAAGATGTCCTTCTTCGTAGTGCATTTTATGATAAAAGTGTAGTATATAAAACTGAAGTTATAGGAAATTTTAAAAGACCTACAATGTTTATTTCAACCATTTTTTTCTACAGCACATAGTTTAGCGTCAATTAGTGTTCTTCTGTATTTTGTTTAGTCAAACAGAGGTTGATTTTCATTTAGCAATTCACTTATGATTAAACATAGGTTATATGTTTTAGTATTTACATTGGCAAGATAAAGTGTGTAAAGTGTTTACACTAGATATTTAATAGTTAATTGTTAACTGATGATTTATTATCTTTCAATTTAAAATATTTATTTAGACCAATGAAATGCAATTGCATGAGATTAACGAAGAGTAAAGAATAAAAAGCAGTCGATCTGGATTGATCGTGATTATTCAGATGATGGTGATGATGACAATAATTATAAATAATGACTGTGGTCAATGCCTTTTATGTCTATCTAATGTTGGATGTCAATCAGTTCATAATAAAGCTATTTATCAAGCTACCATTAATTTTTCTAAACCATCTTTTATGTTGTATTCATTTAAAAAAAAAACTGTCGAGTTCCACCCATCATATCCTGTTCATTTACTTTTAAAAAGTATTTAATAATTGCGTTCTTTGTATTATAATTCATCGTAAATATCTATTTAACGGAAAATATATTTTAAAATTATTTTCTTATTATAATTTTAAGTACCGTAATTACTATAATGATATAAATTTTTTGTGTTATTTAAATCGTTTTGAATTCTTTTTATTTTATTCATAAATAGTTTTTTTTAATTATAATAATTATCTGTCCCTGATAAATCTGATGTTATTTTTAAGTTTATTCAAAAATATTATAAATGATGTTGAAATAGTTTAGTAATTATTTATTTGTGCAGTCTCATTAGTTATTGCTTTTGGTTATTCAGATTTTTTTTGTTAAATATCTTTTATCTTTTACTCTGATGTTTTAATATTCCTTGATTCTTCTTTCTTTATTGCAGTGGTTCTCAATTATTATATTACAAAAAATTTCCCCCACCGTTCGGGAGGGGGTGTAACCCAAAATTAGCCTCGAAGTCTATAAATTATTATATAACTTAATTTTTTTCAGTTGAAAAATAGTAATGATATTATCTCTTGAGTAAATTGACTTAAAGATTTTACTTAAATAGATTTATACTTAAGCTATAAATTTAAATTTAATGCAACTTGTAATTTTAATGATTGATATTAAAAATGGTAACATGTGTAATGATTCTTTCACAATTTTGAATGTGGGTGTCAAATTCATTCATCGCAAAATTTAAATATTTTTTGTTTCAATTAAATTGACCTTTTTAAATTTTCAGTTTATGGTTTTGATTAGCAGTATAAATCATTTTATTTTACAAAGTTTTTAGTGGTAGGTCTTTTAAAATTTTGAAACTCCTACTTAAATTTACCAACATATGCCACTCCTTACGGTTTTTATTAATTGCTTACCAACTTTCTATTTTATTTACACTTTTATTATAATGAATATTGACTCAGCAATTTTATACGCTAAGTAGTTTTATAATTGTTTTTTTTCTTTTACAATAAATTAATTACTAATTGTAAGTACTGTATTATACCTGTGGCTTTATTCATCAAATGAAGCTATTACTTTAATGTTCTTTTGAAACAAATAACTGTACTCCACCCTACATTAATTCATATAGAGACTTATTTTATTCTCTGTTATTCATATTTTTATTCTTTTTTTCCATATTAATAATCTTGCAATAAATTCTATAGTATGATTTAATAAATCATAAAAATTTACGTTTTTAAATTGCATAATATGCCCTGTAGTAGTATTTAATATAGTTTGATAAAAAATTTGTTCAGTTGTCCGTTAATTAAAAAAATTCTCTTTTCGTCTCTAAATTACCCTCTTTATGTTTTTCCATTGTAGAGTAACTTCATTCTAAACAGAATAAATTCTCTATTTAGGTAATATTACTAATAAATTTCCCTCATGCTTTCAAGCTATGTGAATAAAATTATTATTTTATTGTCTTTGCCATTTTTTAACTTTGTTCATTATTTTTTTTTTTTACTACAGTGATTAGATATAAATTATGTACACAGTAATAAATAAACATCTGGTCATCTCAACTTTCTCTTTTTTATTTCTGACCTGTAATTAGTGACAAATGGCGTGTAACAAATTGTTGTAATCCTTTAAAACTATCTCACAATTTGATTTGTACTTTATGGTAGATTTTATCTTTCAATTTGAATTCAAACAGTTGCCCAGTGGTTAGCTAGTCACCATACTAAATTGGTGTCCCCAACAATTGGTGTTACTTAATGATTTGTAGTGATATTTTAATAGTAGTTGACTGACTGTCAACTACTGGGGTTTCAATTTTTACTTTCTGTTGCTCTATATGAAATATAGGAAAGGAAAATATTGTTTTCATATAGTTTTTTAAAATTTGAGTTTTCACTGGAAGTACACGTTTTCAGATTCCCTTAACCCAGGAAAACATGTTTTTACCGATTGGTGTATTAGAACAAAATATCCTATGAAAGGAATATCATACAAAGTTAAACTTAAGTTACGTACCATGAGGAGACCCCTACATGAAAATTTTTTGTTTTCTTTTCACTTTTACGATTTCCTCAAAAATGATTCATACAGGTATTTTTTAAATCGCCTCATTTACTACATTTGTGTGCTTTGCAAGGTAAGTGGCATGTTTGCTGAAATTCGTGGAGGGGCTGTGCTCTCAATGATTACGACCTTAATATGCATTTTACGGTAAAACCGTTTACAATCTAAAGTTGTAGAAAATTAAGAAACCTACAACTTTTATTTCAAGTATTTTTTCTTGAACTGATTTAAACAATTTTTTCGCGGTTGTAAAATGGATAATTTCAGGGTTCTGCAATATTATGAAAATGAAAATTAGCAAAAGATGTAACGAGCGTTTACAAAATAAATAGCATAATTGAATTAAAATGTTTATGGTGTTAGGAATTGTTTATTCAGGTGCATATCTTATTTCATAAACAACACTGAGACAAAACATTATGAAATAACACTGTAAGTGTTAATGTAATTGTGAAATGGGTTGTTATGAATAATTTAGTTTTACTGCACCAGTCTGCTAGTAAGTTTAAGTTTTTAAACACCCTTCAATATGAAGACACAAATTTTGTTAATTTTAAATTTTATTATTATTACTAGTATTTAAAATGCTAGTGTCTGTACGCAAGTGAGTTCCTTAGAATGACCGGGAAGGTTGGTCTAAGAGAAGCAGAGAAATTTAAAAGAAATATCCTCCACAAGGTAATGGTTCCAAAGATAGTAGATGAACAATATAGGTTACAAGATAGAGAAGAATTGAAGGGGTCGGGAGAAGACAGTGCTAACCCACATCAACATAATTTTAAGCAATATCATTTTAAAAGTTTACTGAAATCTACAAATCATGTTTATGAATTTTTGTTAAACATTTGTTATTTTCTGTTAATCTAGGTTCTTAAGATAGTAAATATAGCATCCTTTTTAAAACGTGTTGTACTTTTTATTTTTACAAAATATTTAAGAAAAATCATGCTGGAAAGTTTGTGGGTTAGCACTTTCTTCTGCCGACCCCTTCAATTGTACGAGGAAAATGAACGGTTAATTGATTAGAAATAGAAGATTTTTGTATAGAATGGGTGACAACCGGTGGACAAAACAAATTTTTAAGACACTAAAAATAGACCTAAGGTGTTGGATAAATGGTTTAAATTCAAGTCAGAAAGGATATTGAGAAAATTGGAATAAACCAAGAAAACTTAATGAACTGAACCTAATTCAGACAACTAATTACAGACTTTAAGGTCTTCCATGAGGAACTAAAATAGAACATCCGTTTGGACAGAAGAAAGAGAAAAACCTACAGTAAACGAATGCTGAGAATGTGGGCTGCAAAAAGAGCTTCCAGAAACGTCTATAAAGTCATCTCATGTGGTCTGAAATTGACCGTATACAAAAAACTAGCTGCCAACTAGTGCGGGTCGTGGGTTCGAATCCAACTCAGGCACGGCATATTTTCATACATTACAAAAATCATTTAATCCTCACACAGTTACACCCCAACGTCGTCACTAATGACCGTTGCAGTTGATGCGATGTTAAAAATTAAAAAAAAATATAGTACCTGAAAATTTTTATTTATAAAAAATAAGAAATTTTAATTCACTGCTTCCATGATAAAGTATTGTAGATTACAAAGTGGTTTGTTTAGGTTTGATTCCCAGCTAAAGCCTGGAAATTATTGCACGTTCAGTACCACCTTTCCACATCCTACCATATTTGTTTATGACCAAGATGTTGATGCAGCTTCAATATTTATTTTTATTTTTTTAAATTTTATGTGAATTCACAATTCAAGGATTCTTCTCTATTGTTATTGCTGATCTACTTTATGATTGCAATTTTTTTATGTTGAAGATTATAAATAATTAATCATTTTTGTACTTGTATTATATTATTCATAATATAGTTTACATATTTTAAATAACTACTTTACTTCATAATAATTGTAAATATTTATTTATTCTGTATGAAATTAAAATTTATTTTCAAATTACTGTAGTTATGTTCCCAGATTTATTACAAAATTATAAATTAAACTAGTTTTTCTTGATATTATTTTTATTTGTTCCAGTTCATTTTGTTCATGGCCAGTAATAAAAGCATGTTTTCTAAATAATGTCTGTATTTTATCATGATTAACTGAATAAAGTTTTCAAGTAGAACAAATTTAGATTTATTGAAGTTTATATTGGCAGCCAAGTATATTTATGGTTTTAAACAAATTCAATCAACCGGAGATTGGTTTTTTTTTAGGTTAGAATTAAAGCATGTAGTACTTGAAATGTTGTTTAACAAAAGTAAGTCAAATTGTAAAAATTATTAGGTATTCTATTAGTGATTGAATTTTCGTTATTCGAAGTGTAGGTTATCGTAGCATAAAATTAAGTCAAATTTTTTAATGTAGTTTGGTAAGATAGTATTATATTATGAGGTTAGAAGTGTAAATTTATTAATGATAATTAATATGAAAGTATTTTAACTATACCCCAACGAACTAAAGACTGCAGATGAGATCTAGCCAATAGCAGCCAAGGTTAGATGTGAGGTTGCCCCTTCGCTAAGTCACACTCTGTTCCACTGAACTTCAGCTGACTTTTTGTTACCCTGTCATCCACAGCAAGACCACAACATGACAATGCAGTATACGATTAACAAAAGTCAATTAGTTCTGTGCTGTGATCTAGGTCGCTATGCTCCGCCTTCGTCTGCAGTCTCAAGGTCGTTAAGGTATTTTTCCTACAGTAAATAGTGTTTTGTTTACAATTTTTAAAAAGAATTGGTTTGATATCTGAATGTGATTCTCATGGCCAATGCCAGGCATTGCTCATTGCAAATTACAATGTTGAATTAAACCTTCAAATTTGGGAGCTGTAAATCCATATGGGTTTTAAAAGAGAAGAGTATATGCAAAATTTTTGAGCCATGGATAATTTTAAGTGTTTTTGTTTTATTTTATACATCCCAAGTAGTTGTTGTTGTTTAGGTCATCAACTGAAAGGCTGGTTTGAACCTGTAGAGACTTTACTAAGTAAAACAAGGAGTGAGGTGGTTTACCATGCCATCCTCACTTAGTCGAAAAGTACGCTTATCAGCATGCCAAGCCCTCTGAAAAGCATTTACTTTTCACCCTGCAAATAACACCTCATTTCATTCACCACAGAATCTGGCTGTTTAATGAAATTCATTACTCTCAGAGTAGATATCTCTGACTAGTGTCTTTTACACCTCTACCACTTCTGTTCTTAAATTCTTCGATCATTTAATTAGCTGACCATTTGATAAGAAACAAAACTATTTTTGTAGCCCTGGAATTAGATCGAGTACAAATAATTTAACACTCAATCACCTGCCTGTTGTGGACAAATCCCAAGTTAGTCTTATTGTAAAGTGAAGATATTTGACATCATTATTAAAATTAAAAATAAGTTTTCATTATTTTTCCTTGGCCTTGAAACGTGTTCACCTGTTGTCTTTTAAACTTCTTTAACAAAATAAATGGCGTCATCCAGTTTTTAAAATAAATTTTATCTCATAAGATAAACGTATATTATTTATAATAGAATTAATATACGTATAACGCGTGTTTAATATGCAGCTGGTACTTCTTCAAAGATGTGGGAACTAATTGATGGTTGTCAGGATAGAAGCTGATACTGGGTGTGCCTGATTACCCACAACTTTTTAACTATATTTATAATAACACTATAATATTATTTCTTTCATATACCCTTATAAACTTTTTATTCAATTTCCTTAATGTTTTATTTTGTTCCTCCATATGTAATGTGGTTTATTTTTATGAATATTTTTTAATGTTATAAGTATCAGGTGTGTTATTATATTATCATTATTTTCATTTCAAGTTTTATTGTGGTCGTTATATTTGTAGTGGAGATGTAATTGTTTTTCTTCATCCTAAATTTTTTATTTAGTTTATTTATCTTGTCATATTTAATTCTTAATTCAATTCATTTTATCGTAGATTTTCTATTCTTTGAGTACAAAATTTAAAGGGTTCTTAAGTTTGAGGATTTTGTGAATCAATAAACCGTATAAATAAAATAAAACAAACACTCGTAACCATGCGTATTAATTTAAGTATTCATCTTACACCGGGTTAATATTTGTACCATTTCTCAGAAACTATAAGAGATTGGTGCACATTGTTCTTCGTCTTCTTCTCACGGGTTAGGCATTTCTACGAGTTCCGGCACCCATCTTTTTTTCAACCTGGCAATATCTCTACTTCTGACTGGTTTGTATCTTCTAGGTAAGCTAGACAAGTGGCTTTCTGGCATTCTATTTAAATGATTGAACCATTTGGCATGATACAATTTTATTTTTTCCTTGAGTGGAAAAATTCCCAATGCTTACATTAAATTTTCATTTTTGATCCTGTCTAGTTTTGTACAACCTTTGACAGACCTGTCACGTTGTTTTTATTTTATTTAAGTTCACTTTCTTTTGTGTAGTTTAAGTGCACGAATTATTAATTTCTCAATAAGACTTTTTTTTACAGTCGGTGCTGTAGAACCAACAGTTATTATTTAATTCAAAATCACCAATTTTTTAGGATTGTTTTAATCCTTGCTGTATTTCAACCAGTCAAAGATTGTCTGACTGTAATTTTCTTAAGTCTGAAACTAATAAAAATGTATTTAGACATAGAGAGTTGTCATTTAGGTCATCAGCTGAAAGGGTGGTATGAACCTCTAGAGCAGTGTTTCCCAAACTTTTTTTTCCCGCGGCACACTACAAAAAAAACGGCCAATTGCCGCGGCACACCTATTACTTTATGCCTTTGATTAAGCTTAAGTACTTGATATGTTTAAATTAAATTTAATTTATTTTCCTTGAGTTCCGCGGCACACAGTTTGGGAACCTCGGCTCTAGAGGCTTTACTTAGTAAACAGAGAAGTTAGTGATTTGCCAGTGACTTCCTCTCTGGGTCGAAAAGTATGCTTATCAGCATGTTGGGCTCTCTGAAAAGCATTTTCTTTCCATGCAAATGACACCTTCACTTCATTCATTGCAGGTTCTGGCAATATAATGAAATTCATTACTCTCAGAGGAGATATTTCGGACTAGTATCTTTTACACCTTTGCCTCCTCTGTTCTTAAATGCTTCAGTCTATATAATTGGCTGATCGTGTTTTAAGAAACAGTACTGTTTTTGTAGCCCTGAAACTAGCAGATCGAGTGCAAATAATTTAGCTCTCCATGTCCTTGTTATAGCCAAATAACATAGAGAGAAAATGATAATGAAAATGATGTGTTATTAAAATGTTAGGTGTTTTTCTTAAATTGAATCAGAGCTTATATCATATTTATATATGCGTATACTGGAAAATATGCATCATGTTTTTGAAATATTTATTCCAAATCATGACATGTTGCTTCATTTTATTAATTTAAAAAAGAGAGTAAAACCATTTGTTCAGCAGATGCTCCTGAGCACAAATGTGAGCTTGAACCTTTCATTTTTTATTCATATGGCCCAATGTTAAGATGTATTTTTCTTCTTTCTCCATATTTTCTCACTCTCAATTTAATTTTTGTCTGAAAAAAACACTATAATTATGTAATTTAACCCTTTCTGCCTTTCTGCAGTTTGAATCTATGTGTACATGTAAGTGGTTGCTCGTATGAAACACCTGGTGAATACATCCATGTGTAGTTCTTGTAATTTTGCAATTACAATATCATGCGTATTTATATTACAGGTTATATTTTTCCGAGACCTTCAACACAAATTAATAAAATGTAGTTTTGTTAAAAAAGAAAAAATCAATTAGTTTTGAAAAATTTTACACTTGAAAATAACAATAAATTTGAATAAAATTACTCCCCCCCCCCTCAACTTGTATTAAGTATTCACATAAATAGATAGATATCATTGATTTCTTTTGAAGTCCAGGAAGAGTTGAGAGGAATTTTAAGATGTCTTGTTAATATACTTCTTTTTTTTCCAATCTCTTGACTGGTTTGATGCGGTTCTCTAAGCTGTTCTATCTTGCACAAGTTGTTTCATATCCACATATTAGCAACACCCTTCATCTTTTGTAATTTGCTTTAAATATTCTAACCTTTCCCTCTCCTTACAATACACTCCCTTGGTATTACCCTCCATTATTGATAGAGCAATACCCGGATGTCTTAAGCTATGTCCCACTAGCCTATTCCTTCTTCTGATAAGGTGTTTCCATATATACTTCTTCTTTCATCCACTCGTCTAAGAACCTCTAAATTACTTATTTTGTTCACTCTCCTAATCGTTAAGTATTTTCTTATACTTCTATAATTGTGGTCTGTAGTTTTTTCATTTATTTTAAACGTATATTTTTAAATATTAATAATCATAAGATGTAATATTTAAATCTCATGGATATGTTTTTTGTTTATATGTTACAGGCTCATGTTGTATCTGCATTCGAACAGTCTCTTTCCAACATGACTCAAAGGCTGCAACAACTTACTGCTACAGCTGAGAAAAAGGTACACATCTTAGTTACATTAGTATCTTTAATATTACTGTAGAAATAATTGTTTGAATTAAAATAAGAGGTGAAATGGAACTAAAAGCAATCCAGAAAATCTATAATCTGGTTAATATGGGTAACAAGCAAAGCAAATTATTCTTAAAGGGTTATTATGAAAAAAATCTGTCATGTATATAATTTTGACATTTCCACTGAGGTGTTCATAAACAAAAAATATTTGTTTAAAGGTTGAACACTGTTTTCAAGCCTTTACAGGTACATTTTTGTAATAATTAAGAGGTAATTTGTTTAGGTGCATTATAGGTAACATCACTCAAGTTTCAGCCATCTAATTCGTCAGGTACTTAGTAAATAAAAAATATTGGTTTAAGGGTTGAACAACTTTTTCAACTATTAATGGTGAATTGTTAAAATCGTTTATTTTTAACTTTTCTCTTTACCGTAGCGAAAATATTCCATCTAAATTTCAGCTTTCTAGTCATTGTGCAAGTAGGAGAATTATTGATGATTAGTGAGTGAATCAGTCAGTCAGTCAATTAGGGCTTTCTTATTTATATATACAGATAGCGAAAACAACTAGTTCTTTCATATTCGGGAAATTTTTTGTGATGTTGGTTCAAATTAATACAATAAGAATTACCTTATAAAAATTTAAAAAAACCATTGTATGTGTGCTTACGACCACACAATCAAAGTGAAAACTTATATGAAATAAAATTATTTATTTTTATTTCTATAGTCATAAAGTAGTATTAAATACAAAATACCCAATTATATTTGTGAATTAATCATTTAGTGGAATTTTGTTCTGATTGGACTTCTTCATCACTATTATTCTTAGAATGAAACAATAGGTTTATGGAAACTGAAATATGCTATAAATACTTATGATTCAAATTTATTTAATAATCTAAAAAAAATACTGTTGTCAAGCATTGTTCCGTATTTAAATATTACATTGCATGCTTTAAATATTACACTAATTAGATCTACAGTATATACAATACCATACACGTATTATATTAAACTACTCTCAAATAAAGTGACACGGAGCACAAAATGTGTACTCATATATTTTATATTACAATCCATACACTGAAACTAAATGAATCAATCTGAGTAAAAGTTATTGCTGAACTATATGTACAGTTTTCGCTTAACAATAAAGGGTACATACATATGATTAACAATATCTGGGAACTCTATTGTTATAATAACGTAATTAGATAATGAAAGTTTGACAATACCTGTTGAACATCTGTTTTAATCTTTACTGTTGTTATGGGTTGTTAAGTAGGTTTCCTACGTTAAGAAGGGTTGTTAAGAAGGAAGCCGAGTTAGTTAACACAGTAAAGGCACGTAAACTTCAGTATTTGGGACACATAATGCGTAACGAACACAGATATGAGTTGCTGCAACAAATTCTGCAGGGCAAAATTGATGGGAAAAGAAAACCGGGACGAAGAAGAATATCCTGGCTGGCCAATCTAAGAACCTGGTTTGAGAAGAGCTCACTGGAACTGTTTCGTATAGCCTCAGATAAAGTACGCATCGCCATGATGATCGCCAACCTCCGGACCGGAGCGGCACCCTGAGAAGAAGAAGTAGGTTTCCCTGTTAAGGAGTTGAATAAAAATAACCTTTCATTGTTGTGTGTAGTTACAAATGTTTTGTGTTTGTTTGATTATACCTAATTCAGCAACACGAGTCGGTGACGCATGATAGTTCAGTTTTGTTCACTGTTCACTAATGCAAGTTGCGCTTAATAAAGAAGTTCTCACTTTAAATATGCACCGTATATGAAGTGTGATAATTAAGAAATAAAGACTCTTTTTTTTTTTTGGAAGATGTGGCAACCCTGCAGGTTGCACAGGCACTCCATCTTTGACAGTGATCTCTGAGCTATTTCTAGTCTGAACAGCACATTGATACAATTGCTCAGTCATGAGGTGTTCTGTGGTAAGGGAACAGGTGTTTTTGTCTCTCTTTACGGAAATGGGATCACAAAATATTGCGCAATGGTATGCCATTTCTTTTTGTGTTAAAGCGGGTGAGAATGAGACAACTTAGAGTAATCTTTAGAAGGCTTTTGGAAATGAGGTTATTATGTTAAGAGTTTAAGTTTTTTATTGTTATAAAATGTTTTGTGAAGGCAGAACGAATGTTTAAGATGAAGACTGTAGTGGACAACCATGAACCTCATGGGCTGATATCAACATGGCCAGGGTGCGTGAAATCGTACGATCTGATCAAAGATTATTTGTGAAAATTATATCAGAAGAACTCAACATCAATCGAGAAACTGTTCGTAAAAAAAAGTGAAAATCTGGGTATGAGAAAAATTTTTGCAAAAATGGTCCCCTAAAAATCTGACAGACGAACAGCGAGAAACATGGAAAAATTACCACAGCCACCTTATTCACCAGGTATTGTTTGATGCGACTTTTTTCTGCTTCCAAGAGTCAAAATGGCTGTCAAGGGACACCATTTTCAAACAACAGATGTTCAAAAAGCTGTGACGAGGATCTTTAAGGACATTCCAGAAGAAGAGTTGTTCCAAAATTGTCACACCAGCAGTACCAGAAGCGCAAGAGTACGTGTATGCAAACATAAAGGAACTACTTTGAAGATTTCACTAAAGATGACTAAAATTAAGTGATTTTTTTCACATCAGTCTCGTTACTTTATTGGCACGCTTCATGAATACATTTTAGTATTTTTCTAGTAGTAATGTATGTTTGTGGGAAAGTAAGTGTGGAGTACCATACTGTATGTATCTGTAAAATGCCAAGAATCAGACATTTTTATTAACGTTTATTTCTTGTGTTTTAGGATTCTGAGTTACTAGAATTGCGTCAAACGATAGAATTATTAAGAAAACAAAGTGCTGAAGCTGGTTTGACGGGTCATAGTTCACCATCGTTAGCTCGACGACACGCTATTAATACTACAGAAGCTGATGATGGTAAGTTCTATCCTCTAATTTAATTCACATTTCATTTCTGTAAAAATATTTTTTGTAATTATTGTTTACCATAATCACGTACTGAAAAAATGAATGATGTTAAAATAATAGCCAACTGTAATATAAATTCTGTTTGTTTCTTCAATTAATTCATTTTTTTTTGATAATTTATGTACAAGTGTTTCTTGCAATTAACATTTTAGCAAATGTTTGATGTTGAAATAGGGCTATAGATCAAATAAAGTTTTAACTCTTTAATTCGTATTGTCTTGTTAACTAGTGGAACGACTCAAAAAGCGAGAGTTTATTTTTTTGTTCTTATAATTTTTGTGAGAAATTATTAGTTTGTTTTAATCAGTGTTAGTTTTATCAAGATGTCCGAAAAATTCTGTTCCAGTTTAATTTTTTTAAATTAATTGCTTTATCTTATACTACCAACTCCACCACTTGTTAAGCCGTGTTAGTATAAACTTTTTTTTTAGGACTGGAAACAGGAATTTTGGTGATGTCAGTGTGAATCACTAGTAGAAGGGGATAATTACCTGAGAATAACTGAGTAATGCTTTATGAAAATAAGTAGGTAAAACCTATTTCTTAAGAAAAAAAATGGTATGAACTCTTAGATTTTTGAAAGGTTAATAATTTTCTATGCAGAAATTGGACGTGACATGTTTTAGATATTTCTCATGAAAAAATTTTAAAAAAGGGGAAAAGTATAGGCTGATACCATGTAGGGCGGTGCTGCATCGTAACTTATACCTGACTGCATAGCACGAGGGTAAATCAGATATAAACAGGATTTTATTTTTCTACATAATTTCTTGCTTTAGAAATACATTTTCCATAGCGAGAAGGAAGATTTTTTATCCCTGCATTGTAGAATGAAACTGTTTGCGTCAGGAGTCAATTGTGCACAAACCCTCCACAAATTTTTCATCTTCAAATCGTTGCCCTCTCAGTGTTTCTTTAAATGGCCCAAACAAATGAAAACTGCGGGTTGCTAGGTCTGGGCTTAGGGAGGATGATCAATTTGAGTCCAGTGCATTTCTTTGAGATTGTTAGAACAGCAGTTAGGGGCCTTGCATTATCATGGAGGAGGATGGCCTCTTGAATGCATTGGTCTCATCTTTTGTTGCAATATGCAGTTCTCACCTCGTTTCAACAACTTACAGTTAGTAAACAGCATTGATTGTGCATTGCTCATGTAAAAGAAATCAATGAGCAAAATGCCTCTAATGTCACAAGAATGATTTTGTCCATAACGCAGGTCTGAGGATGGCGATCATGTTCCTGATTTTCCACTCTTTCTCGTCCATCCTTGAACTCCTATGCCAGACAAACACACAAGTCCTTGACAATGTTTGGCCCCTGAACTGGGCAGTCAGTCTCTGAAAAATTTACATCGCTTGAACTCTTTCACGAGCAAGAAATTTTATAATTATGCGTTACACAATGGAGGGGTGCTGCTTCAACTTAGTGAGCGTTACTGTTGCATTGGTTGGGAATGTGAAATGGCCAGCTCTTCCCACTTCTAATGACCCCAACCAAGCATACTAGAAGCGCAAGCTCACTCCTACCAACTGTAAACACTCAGGAACGAAAATCCCATTTATATTTGGTTTACCTTCGTACAATGAATGTATTGTATATAATAGTTTGTTTCATAGTGATAGATAAAAGAACTCCAATGAAACCGAACAATAAAATAAATGATGACCTCATTGTATCAATTACAAAACTTTTTCAAAATTCAAAAATTACGTACGTCCATGTAGTATCACTCAGGAAGCACTAAGCATCCAACATTGAAAGAATTTTTGTAGTTGATTCGGTAGTTTCAGAGATTACACTATGGAAACAAAGTAAATGTTACTTCTTTATATATTAGTATAGATTTATAGCTATGGAATTTTATGCAATTATGTGATTATGATGGATATTAGATTATTTTATAGTAATTAGTTCTACAAAATTATAGACGAAGTGAAATAATGAAATGCGGTGACAGTTTGTTTCTCGATTACAGGTAGTAATATCGCCAGGCAGTTATCAACCGATTCAGTATCAAGTCTTAATTCTCTATCGTCGGCTTGTAGTTTATCAAGTTCAGCACAGCATGATTCTGGCGATAAAAAGAAAAAACGAGGATGGGTAAGTTTGTGTTTTATTTTCTCAGTAACAAAAATAGTGTCATTTGATTCCTCCTATAGAGTAGATACAGAAATCATTGGGTTTGAATTTCAATTTTAACCAGAAGTGGCCCAAAACTGGAAGTCAAGAAATCGTTATTCAGAATTTGGAAACCTTTATCTTTATTTTTTTTCTGAACATAATTGAAAATTACAAAAACAATAAGAAGCATGAGGTGGTTGTAATAGTGCTGTCCGAGGAAATGTATCTATGAAATGGAATTTATAAAACCGGTCTTTTTGGGTACATGATTCATAATTAAAAAGGCAACAACTACAATCGACCAGAGTTGCTATTCAGCCTGGTTAAATAATCTTAATTAATCCAAAAATTTGGTCAATGTGACATATCTGACAGCCCCACAATTGCAAAAATTCTCTGATTCCCATGACTTTAATTATAGTAATTTATTCCTGATATAGGTTGTCATTCATTTTAAAAATAATTTTGTGGGCTTGCAATATATCCTTATGCAGTTAATGTGTTACACCATCCGGTAGTTATTCCAAACAAAAGATTTGATGATCGTTCTTGTAATAAAAAAGAAAAAATTGATATTGATGTTATTTAAAATTAAGTCCCTTGCAAATCCCGTTACTTTTTCTAAAGTGATTTCATGGTGATATTTTGTTTGATTTACAGTTAAGAAGTTCGTTCAACAAAGCATTCTCTAGAACGAAAAAGAATAAGAATGGATCTTTATCAGATGCTGAAGAATCCAAAGGTATGAGTTCTGATGTGTCTGCTCCATCATCACCACTCCTCAATTCTCCTCATCAAATGAATGGTACTGATGCGAATGGACAACCGATTAAAGGCAGCCAATCTTCTTCTGCGTAAGTTTAAATTTCAAAATATTCCCTGAAAGTTTGTGTAAATAAAAACATACAGTTGTGATACTTATTAATTTGTAATCAAAGTGAGATAAGTAGCAGTAGCGTTGGTTGATAGGGATTAGATTGATAAATTACTTGAAAGGGGCCATTGTTGGTGGTTGGAAGTGGAGCCTGAAAAGTGACGGCTCAGCTCTGGGGTTCAGGCCCAGCCTTATCTCAGCGGCAGTTGGGTCCCCACTGCAGTGTGATAGTGGTGGCCCCCAGAGCCCCGCAGTGTCGGTGAAGGCTGACCGGTGCAGGAATGTGCGTCCGCCACTGGTAGTATAGACCAGGGATGATGCATCCGGTCTCAGCTGGATTGCGAGTGTGACTCGCGGTTCAGTGCGGCTGCTTAAATACCCCTCTGGCGAGTCCACTTCATAGTGGAGGGGAGGAACCGCTAGCTGTGCTCCTCGTGGCAGGCAGGTTCTGGGACCGTTTGCAGGCACTGATAATGGTGGGGCATCTGTGATAATTCAAATTTCTATTGTAAAAATATTTGATTTTTCACTTGACATTTTACAGCTGCTGTATTACACTTGTTTTTATACCTTTTTTACTTTCTCTTGCCTATATGAATATATAGGAAGGAAAGTATTGTTTTCATGTCGATTTTTCGAAATCGAGTTTTCACCGGATCTATACGTTTTCAGACCCCCTGAACCCAAAAAACATGTTTTTAGCGATTGGTCTGTGTGTGAACAGAATATCTCTAGAACGGAACATCGTACGAACTTGAAACTTGATACTTAAGTTACATACCACTACCAGACCCGACACGAACATTTTCATCAAAATCGGTCAACCGGAAGTAGTAGTTTATTCGTGTAATTTTTCACTTATTTGTGATTTTCTCAAAAACTGGTCCTACGATTTTTTTAAAAATCGCCTCATTTACTCAATTTTTTATTCTCTACAAGATAGGGTAGGCGCCATGTTTGCTGAAATTCTTGGTGAGGCTGTTTTCACGTAAAAACATTTTCTTTTTAAGATTGCGGCTTTAATATGCATTTTAGCGCAAAACGTTATATAATAAAAGTTGTAGCGCATGTAAAATTCTACAACTTTTATTTCAAACATTTTTTTGTATAACGCTTAGTTTAGCGGTAAATAGCGATTTTCTGTTTTTTTCTCACGAAAACGTGTGAAAAATCGATTTTTTTAAGATTTCGGCCTTAAAATGCATTTTACGACAAAAGTGTGTATAATAAAATTTGTAGAAAATTAAAAGATCTACAGCTTTTATTTCCAGCTTTTTTTTGTACAGTGCCTAGTTTAGCGTGTAGGAGCGATTTTCCGTATTTTAAAGCCAAACTGAGGTCGATTTTAATTTTGCGTATTTCACTAATGTTTTTTGAGGTTAGTTTTTTGTTTATTTCTAATGTTTTATTACTAATGTTAGGTATATTGTTAATTATTTGCATTGGCAGGAGAAAGTTGTGTGAGTGTTTCACACCAGATTTTTTAAATAATTCTACTTTCTACTGACATGTTTCGGTGAATTCACCATCTTCTGTAAATTTTAATAAATCTTAAAAACTCTAGTTCAATTTTGTGTACTCTGATGATGGCGGATCCACTGAAACATGTCAGTCGGATGAAGGATTATGTACAAAAAAGTAAAGAAAAAACAAATGTGATTTAGCAGTCGTTACAGTTTAGTGAAATATTGAATGTGAGTGATGATATGGTTTTGTTTGATTAGATAAACTACATCAAAAGTTAGACTAATAAACAGACTGTACACTCAAAGCAAGATGGTAGTAGCAGTATTGTTCCTGCAGAATTGTGGGGGTCGGTTCCCAAGCCGTATTAAATGGCACCATCTATAACTTGAATTACATTTAGAAGTGTTATTAAGTTTTCAGGTATATCTAAATACACTTGAAATTCATAAATTGTTTTTTTACAAAGATTTCCTTGTTATATCCCTTATTAAAGAGGCAGGAGAGCAAGGAAAGTTGAAAATTTTTCATGCTGTAAAAAAGCTTGGGAGAAGTGTATGTGCTGTTGAAAGTAAATGTGTATGTATGATTGATTGTTTTATGAATTCTTCGTAGTTTATACATGTAATTATTGTGCATGTGAGTTTCCTTATAAATTTTTACTTGCAGTTATGAATAGCTCTTGTAGTCTCATAGCTTTATTTGAAAGCATTTTGTTTATATACATAACACATATAGTCATTAACAGTTCATAAGTTTTTATGGAAATGTTTATTAGAATTCATTGTTTGTTTAACTTTTCAGAATCTACGAGCGAGATTCAGGACCAGAGGTGGTTGAAGAATTGAAAAAGCAGTTGCGTGAAAAAGACTTAGTTCTAACAGACATTAGGCTAGAAGCTCTTAGTTCAGCACACCAACTGGAATCGTTAAAAGACACAGTTATCAAAATGAGGGTTAGTGTTAAACGTTTATTAGCTTTTTAAATAATTTTATACAATTTTTGTTGACTTGGGCTATACCAGAGATTCAGGTTTTTCTAAAAATTTTATTCTCGTTCTGGATGTAAATTAAATGATGCATGAACTGGTATTGAATGTTCCAGTATTTAGGAATAAATTTTATTTATTAAACTTTATATGGTCTACATTATATTTAGTATATATGTGTTTTTCAAAGTTTAAAATCTAAATAAAAGTTCACAAAACATTAATATTGTCATATTTTTCAATGTAACACTATCCAAATCCTTCAAGTAGTGTGCAACTCACTTCAGTATTCCATATGTCTTAGTATGATACAATTTTTTTCTCTCTTTAAATGGTCATTAGTAGTAACTTACAAATATGAATTACTTAATCTTAATCTCCTTGGCAGTGTCATTTGACTATTTTGATTCTTTGACAGTTTGATATTCTTGTAACAATTCATTTATGTACTTAGTTTAACTTTCTAACTTCAAACTTGTAACTTACAGTTATTAACTTAAGTTATTAAACTTATGTTACTTAATATTGGCTTCTAAATGAATTTTTGAAAATTATATAGAAGTATATGTAAAATTAGTGTAAAGAAATACCATGAAAATTAATCATTTTTGTTATTTATGATAGTAATGTGATGTATTCGAAAAGGAAATCACTAGGCTAGTTTGCAGTTTCTAGTAGTTACTGTGGTGATTAATTATTTCTCTTTACTGCTCCAAGTAAATGAAGTAACTTCTTTTTGCGTTCTATGCAACATCAAAACCCCTTCTCATTCCCTTCCAAAAATTGAATGCGTCATACAATAATGTACATTATTTTACATGGCAAAGTTTATTTATATTACCGTACTTTCTCGAATATATCGCACACCCAATTTTTGAAGGTACTTTCAGAAAACATTAAAACTGTCAAAAATAAAGAGAAAACTTTCCAATTTATTTGTACACATTGAGAAATCTTCATAACTTTGAATAATTCCCTAGCAAGAAGAATAGGTACATTCTCATTGTATGTATCACAATAAACTAAAACAACTGCTAAACTATAAAAAGTTACTCTCTGTCTTTAGTATAGTCGTCGCTGTCAGAACCCACATCTGGATTTTTGTCCCACATTGTATCTAAGTGATCGAGGGCATTAGAAATGCCGCATTTCACAAAGCTTTTTGAAACTAAATCTGGTGGAATCTGTGCCCATGCAGATTTAATCTACTTGCAGATCGTTTCATATTCCGGCCTTTTTATTTTTTCTAAAGGTGTATATATATTGTATATGGTCAGTATTTGCCATCCATTGAGTGTACTGTTCCTTCATAGTAACCTTGGATGGCTTATTTATGCAAACGTCCGAAGGTTGTAGTACAGATGTTACACCTCTCGGTATGATCACTAAATCCGTTTTCCAGCGCTGCAAAGATTTTTTTCGCTTCATGTCATGTGTCCATGAAAACTGTCAAGGACCAGCATGTTTCTTCTTGCCATTTAGTTTTATTTTTACAAACTTGACACTCACCATTTTATCGAATCTATTTCGTTCGAAAAAGGTCCGTGGTATATTCGAGTAAATAATAATAATTTGAGTAAATAGTATTTCGTGGTAACCTTTGGGATTTTGTGATGCCTGACCTGTGTATTTTTATATGTAACTCTACAAAATGTATTCATAAAAATAAATTATATTGTATTTTGTTTCAGAATGAAATGTTAAATTTAAAACAAGACAATGAACGTCTTCAACGAATAGTTACTAGTAAATCATTAACCTCATCGCAAAGTTCACTGCCAATGAATGATGTAGAAAGAAGATTTAGTATGACAGATGCTGTTACACAAGGTATGTCAAATTTGTGTATTAGACAAGATGTATGAAATTCTTTAAAGAATTTTAAGAATTTTTTTGATTTATGGACAGTTTTGATGTTTTCTTTTTGAACTATAACAACAATATGCACATAGCTTCATCAAATGTTTTCTCTTGAATAAAAACATAAAATGTTGTTTGAGATATTGGGCAAAAGAAATTTAGCCACTTAAAGTATGGCATTTTATCTTCTTCATATTTATATTAGTTATGTGAAGTGTAATTTCACACTTTAAGTAGCAGTTTTCGCACAGCATGATTGTACATATTATCTCCAATTTGCAATCATCAGGCATATACTTGGCGTATTTAGATATTATGTACACGTTACTTCCTCCAGGTTGGATATAGGGTTGACAGCCCTTCACTATAAAAATGAGCTGTTGAGAAAACAAAACAACTGTGAATGATGGACAGGAATTGCGGATTGCTAAATGGAATGCCCAAAAAATAAAGAGTTTTATGTGACAGCCACAACATGAAATATTAGGACCACACTGCAACGTGGTAAAATGAGGTAGATATCTGATTATTTTTAAGTTTAAGATCAATGTAGTGAGCCTATAAGAAATACAGTGACAATTCAGTGAAGTGGTAGGATTGAAGGAAGGGCTGTCCTAGAAAGAGGATGGAGGGGACTAAGCAATGACCCGAAGAATTTGAGAAGGATTGTGGAGCCCACTGAGAGCTGTAGAGCTAAAAAAGATGATGATTTATAGGTTACTTAAAAAAACATGTAAAATTAAAATTAAAAAAGATGTAAAATTAAAAAATTGTAAAATTTATCTTCAATTTTTTTTATGTTTACAGATCATAGAACTGAACTTTTTGCTTGTGATCCTGATGGTAAAAAAGTTTGCGTTTCTGTTTATTTGGGATCACATGGAAGTTATCATAAATATGTTGAAGATAATAGTTCAATTCCAATCGCTTTAATATCGGTTTCGAATAAAACTAAATGGGATATATTAGATGCGGTTGTTAGAAGAGTTTTTAAGGTGAGTTATTGTTTCCTTTTAAAGGACTGATTTATGATAGAAATTAGCTTATCCATAAATTCAGTACACTCATTACTGATTTTTAATTTACATTAACAATTTTTTAATAATTATTAACTGGAGGAGTCAAAAATCCAGCACATGAAATTAGTCTCTTAGTTTTCATCACAACTCAATATTTTGAAATTAGATCTGAACAGATAAAGTTTTGTCATGTTCACAAAAAAGTTATAAATTTCATTATACTGCCAGACCCTGTGGTGAATGAAGTGAAGGTGTCATTTTCAGGATGGAAAGTAGATGCTTTTTATGCTGATAAGCGTACTTTTTAACTCGGTGAGGAAGGCTGGTAAACCAATTCACTCGTCTGTTTACTTAGTAAAACCTCTAGAGGTTCAAACCACCCTTTTGGCTGATGACTTAACAATAAAAGAAAAATAATATTTTAGCCCATAATGTTCTGAATCTAGTGCAGTATGTATTAAATTATAAATAAATGATTATAGGCTCAAGCCTAGAACATGGAGATCCCAGGTTCGATTCCCGTCTTGGGTCTGGAAATTTTCACAAGCTAAAACCCATCGTAGTCGCTAATAATCGAGCTGTTTATGCGACTTTAAATAAATTAAAAAATAAAATAAAGATAATGAGCTTTTCATAAAGACTCAGTCGTGTAACTATGGAAAGGTATGAGGGGGATAGAACCTCCCCCCACAACCCTAAAGATAAAAAAATTATTCTTATGACAGAAATCCAACTTGTTTGAAATACAGCAATTAAATGGTTTAGTTTTAATTAGGCCTATCTAATTTATTCAAATTAGTTTATTTGCATGATTATTAAATTCTAACAGTTGTGGTGGGTCAATCAGACCCCCACCCCCAGCGAAGTCTTAGTTACACGACGTTAAAGAATGATTCACAAGTGTACTCTTTCAAGGAGATTAATTTCAGATCACGGAAGTACAAGTACTGGACAATAAGTGAATTTTAATGTTATACGTGTAAAAGAGACTTTTAAAATTGTAAATTTTAATCATCTTGTTGTATTTGTTTCAGGAGTATATCGACAGAATTGATCCTTTAACAAGTTTAGGGTTGTGCTTAGATAGTATATGGAGTTACCATGTCGGTGAAGTTGTACGTTATAAAGATAGCAAACTTCCTGATTTATTACCGTGTGGTTATCTTGTAGGTGATACATCAACTATTACTGTCTGTTTAAAAGGGGCGCTTCATTCTGGCAGCCTTGACGCTCTTGCCTTTGAAACACTTATACCAAAGTCTATAGTACAAAGGTAAATATTTGCATGTTCAATATTTTATTATCGTTTTGTTTCGTATAAAATTTGATTCATGATATCTGACAATTCATAAATTTGTTTGTGTATTCTGCATGAACAAAATTAATTTCAGAATTTTACTTCTTTAATTGGTATAAGACCCATTGGGTTGGTCTTTTGAGGTAAAGTTGTCGCAGCGAGTCTGCTGTTTAACAACTGACTTTTGGAGACAAAGATTCCTGGTTCAAATCCTAGTACGGTTTTGAATACTAAAAAAAAGTAAATTACTTTTATATGGATTTGAATACTAGACAATGGTTAGCAATGTAACTTAATGGTTGGGGTTCATTTAACCATATTCTCTCAGGAATGGTCAGACTGGGTCTGTACAAGACTGCACCTCATTTATACGTCATGCAACTTCATCCTTTTCTCATTGGGTCATGGGGTTGCTTATTGTTCTGAACTGAAAAGATTGCAACGTACACGCATTAGGGATTTTTTTAAAAATTGGTATGATACAACTTTTTAAACTGACGTTATTTTCTGTTTCATTGTCTTAAAATAAATAAATTTTATTGACTGAAAAGAGTAAATAAGGCCTAAATCACAGTAATTAACCAAACTGTCAAAAAGGCACTTGTCTGATTTGTAAATAATAATGATGGCCGAAAACAAGTAAACACACGCAGAGCTGTATTTTTAAAATGGCTGACTAGTTCAGTCCAGTTGAAACTGAAATCAAATTAAGTAAACAATCCCTTAGATTTTTAAATATATAAATTTATAGTAACCATACGAATACTGAGTACATTATGTTAATGTAACCTTTCTGTATTGTACATTAGTCAATTTATGTGTAAGTGATAACAATCGCTCTGAATTAATTGTGGCAGTCTAGCTATATGTAATTATTATTTTTAAATTTTGTACTCAATTTTAATCAGTAATGAATCTGGAAGTTGTTTTGTCTTCTCGAATGTGGATGCTAAATGTGTTAAACCACAATTGGCTCATTATGCCATTATGATGGTGTTACATATAAGTGTTTTTTGTAAATAGTTTATGTAAAATCATATTGTAAGAGGTGGTTGTTTTACACTGAGAAAATTGATCAGTTTCCTGTATAGTTTTTTTATATTTATACCAACCATTACTTACACCAGATAATAATCTTTAAGTACATACATTTATATTAAAATTGAAATATATATTTCTAACCACCAGAATACAGTAACAGAAAATACTTACCAATGTTTATAGCGCTTTCCTGGGAGTAGGAAGTTTTAAATTTTGATGTAAAAAATTGTTTACAGAATTTTAATTTACTGAAGATTTGTACAAGATACACAAAAACGCTATAAACATCGGTAAGTGTTTTCTGTTACCGTATTCTGGTGGTTAGAAATATATATTTCAATTTTAAATAATATGGCTGTTCATAATCCTACATAGGATTTTTGATAAAATAAATAAAAATAAATGTTTATATTAATGTACTACATGGTGAATAAATTTTTGAAATTCATCCTGTCAACCATTAATATAATGAATTACTGTGTAAATGAAATTTATCACCTTACCTTTAGTTGCTTTTTAAGTTTAAAAAACTTACGCGTGTTTCTGTGGTACCACCTTCTTCAGAGCATATTATGAAAATTAAACAATTAAAATTCCGAACGGTGTTTCTATTCAGACATTTAGATTAAAACTTTAGTTTTGAATTTTCATTGTTTAATTTTAATAATATTCTCTGAAGAAGATGGTACCACCAAATCGTGCGTAAGTTTTTTAAACTTAAAAAGCGATCAAAGGTAAGGTATAAATTTCATTTATACTGTAATTTTCAAATATTTTAGAGTATTTACTTTGTAATAGTTGTACAGAAGACTATAGGTAAAACAAATTCATTTTTTTTAATTTGAATATTTTTTTGCAGATATATTTCACTTTTAACTGAACATCGTAGAATTATTCTGTGTGGTCCAAGCGGAACTGGAAAATCTTATCTTGCCAATAAATTAGCAGAATTTTTAGTTTTAAGAGCTGGAAAGGATTCAACTGCTGAAGCTATAGCTACGTTTAAGTAAGTGTTTTTCTGCGTGTTTTAAACTAACATGATTATTATTGATTTAATTAATTTTTTCATTGTGTAGTTATACAGTAAATCTTCGATTCTTCAACAATCTGTATACTTCGACACGACTTGTGGCAAGGCGGCATGATGTGTAAGTAGCGATCTGGCAAGCAGGTCAGCCCCAAGCAGGTCAGCCCCTTCCACTTTCTCCTCATCCCCTATCTCTTTCATTGTCCTTGAGTACATTATTGTACTGAAGGGCTTGTCAGCTTGTTTGTATTCTTTAAAATTGTGTAGTTTTATATTAAACTCATGTTTTTAATGCTTCCTATTTACAATATATCATTTGCTCTGGATAGTTCGACATTTTGATACTTCGACAACCTCTAAGTGCACAAAGTGTCGAACTATTAAAGTTCTACATATGTTTTTTAATTGTTTACACTTTTTGATTTTGTTTCAAATATCTTTTTTTGTATTGACCATTCTTAGATTGTGCCTGTTAATGGTGATTGTTATTGGTCTTAATTCTAACAAATCTATAGCGGGTGCAAATCACTTGTTAACTTCCTCTTGCCAGTGTAAATAAAACCCATGACCTATTTTTAATCATTAGTAAACAATGTAAAATGTAAAAAAACATAACCCAATTTTGTGGGAAAGAAGCAAAACAAAAATCAACCTCTCTGTAGAGCTTAAAAATACAGAAAATCACTAATTGATGCTAAACTAAATTCTTTGTTCAAAAGTATTGCCATAGCCTGGCCTATGTGTTGTGTGTGTGTGTGTGTGTGTGTGTGGTGTAGTGTAGTATACAGTCTAAAAGTTGTCAAGCTTGCTACTCACCACACACAGTAGTAAGGTAAGTTGTAGTGAGGTGTGGTAAGTGTTTTGAGTTCACTTGCCTGCTGTAATATAGTACTTACACTATAAACATGTATGAGAGTTTAAATCATTGCTTCTACTTGCTAATCAATTGTAACATTAAAACATTAAAATATTTTTGTACGAGGTGTGTTCAAAAAGTAACGGGAATTTTTAAATTTCGCGGGTATGGATAGTCCGATTGTAAAACATTTTTTTTTATTATGTTGGTACACATGCCCCTGACGTACGATAAAACTTTCAACAATATTCATTGCTTAGTTCTTAAGTGGAAGCCGCTAAGGTTAGATGTGTTTTTCGAGCACGGCTATTTTTGTTTGTTAAAAAAATGGATCAAAGAATTTGTATTAAATTTTGCGTGAAAAATGAAATAAAGTGTGTGAAATGTTAACAAAGGCATATGGTGAGTCTGCTATGAGTAAAACAAGGATTTACGAGTGGTATAAGCGTTTCCAAGATGGCCGTGAAAACGTTGAAGATGATGAACGACCCGGACGTCCAAGCACATCAACAACCGATGAAAACGTGAAAAAAGTGAAAGATATGGTTATGAACGATCGCCGAATCACAATCAGAGAAGTCAGTGATGATGTTGGCATATCGATTGGCTCATGCCATGAAATTTTTTCGGATGTTTTGGGTATGAAACGTGTGGCAGCAAAATTTGTTCCAAAATGGTTGAATTTCGAACAAAAACAGCGGCGAATGGAAGTTGCTCAGGAGTCACTAAATGAAGTGGACAACGATGCGGATTTACTCAAACGTGTTATAACAGGTGACGAAACATGGGTTTACGGATACGATGTCGAAACTAAGGCTCAATCGTCCCTGTGGAGGCATTCTGGATCGCCAAGACCGAAAAAGGTTCGACAAGTGCGGTCGAATGTGAAGGTTATGCTCACTGTGTTCTTCGATTTTAATGGCATAGTGCATCATGAATTCTTGTCACAAGGTCAAACAATCAATAAGGAGTACTACCTACAAGTTCAACGCCGTTTGCGTGAAGCAATCCGAAAAAAACGCCCGGATTTGTGGTAAAACAATTCATGGCTTTTGCACCATGATAATGCACCTGCTCACACTTCTTTGCTTTTTCGTGAATTTTTGGCCAAAAACAAAACTGTAACGATGCTCCAGCCTCCATATTCGCCAGACATGGCTCCATGTGACTTTTTTCTATTTCGAAAAATAAAGAGAACATTAAAAGGCCGTCGTTTTACAAGCATAGATGAAATTAAAAGCGAATCGGTGAAAGAGCTAAAAGCTATCACAAAGATCAAGTTTCAAAAGTGTTTCGAGGATTGGAAAAAGCGTTGGCACAAGTGTATTGCATGCGAAGGGGACTACTTTGAAGGCGACAATATTAATGTAGATGAATAAATAAATATTTTTTTCAAAAAACGAAAATTCCCGTTATTTTTTGAACAAACCTCGTATATTAGGTAGAGCGGATGCCAAATAAGCTTGCCGTTGTAGCTGTGCAAACAGTTCGGATTCAGTCGGTACATTTCGTGTATTAGTACCGCAATGTCTATTAAATCACTGGCACTGAATGATGTTAATTATCATCTATTAGCGACGTTAAAAACATTAAATTGTAAATATTGTATACAACAATGCCTACCACATAAAACACATTACAGACAAATATTTTTAGGTTAGCTGATATATAATGTTGCGAGAGTGACGTGATTAATAACAGCTGGTACAATACTGACCCCCACCACTTGCTGAGGCAACATAATGTGCTATTATCAAAATAAACCTTCTGTGCACTTCAGAAAACCAGCAAGCTTATTTGGCATCTGCGTAGTCTCAGTGTCTGTTTAGTATGTGATGGGATAGACTCAATTTTGTAACTTGTTACTAGTCAGGATGTAAAAACTTTTATGTAGGTACAGTTAAAATCAATTTTATTATTATTAGTGATAATTCTAAGTTGTTTCTAACTTTTGGGGCTGTTTTTTTTTTAACTAAAAATTGGGTTTTCTTCTAGTGTGGATCACAAGACAAGTAAGGAATTGAGACAGTACTTGGCGAATGTAGCAGAACAGTGTGAAACAGCTGCTTCTGATCTGCCTTCTGTGATTATACTTGACAATCTTCATAATGCTGCCTCTCTTGGTGAAGTTTTTAACGGTTTTCTTAGTGCTAAATATGCTAAATGTCCATACATCATTGGTACAATGAATCAAGCTACTTGCTCAACAACGAATTTACAACTACATCATAATTTCAGGTGTGTATATTTTAACATTATTGTTTTACTTTATTGGATAATATTAGGAGAAATTATTGTGGCCATAAATAAGATAAATTTTAAGAGTTTTGAGGTTTCTAGAGGATTCGAAAGATTTTTTAGAGTTGATCATATGAGTTCCAAACAATTTCTTTCAAAAAATCATAAACTGGTTTTTTTTATTTTAGAAATCTTGAGTTGTTTTACCAACATAATATTCAGAAGCTAAAATACTATATGAACAGAAATAGCTTTGTTCAGTGTGCTATATCTTCTCACCAAGACCCAATAAAAAAATTTTTTGCAGATATTACCATTATGTAGCCTCCTGGGTATTTGAAATATTGCATTATGTAATCAAAAATATTATGAGATAAATAATTCAAGAATAAAATTATTTAAAATTGTCTTATTAAAAAGTTATTTTTGAGTACTTGTTTGATTTGGTAGTTTGTCTCAACCTTGTTTTTGTAAGTCATTTGACTAGTTCATGTTGGGAAATCTAAAATAATTTAGAACGAGACCTTCGAAACCAAATGACCATTGCGATAGCCAATAAATAATAAATAAGAAACCTCATAATTTCAGTTTAATAATAAATACAACATGTAAATAATCACAAACACCTTTGTTCAAGCATGGATAGTGAAATAAAAACAATTAATTTATGTTTTATGTACATATTGTTACGACTCGTTATAGTAAAGTAAAATTGTAAACTTTTATTTAATTAATTCACATATAGTTATTTAACACAATTATTTGACAAGAACTAAAAACTAACCTTTACAAACGACAACAATGAACATGAGTTTATGAAAATAAGTTATTAAACATTGAAAATAATACAGTTCACACAATTAATAAACGATAAAATAAAATAGACAATATCCCTTACCAAATTAAACATTAAATAACAATGTCTGCTGACAAAATAACAAACTTCACCGTAACGAAGAATCCCGTACAATTTAGACCACTAACACGTCAGCCATTCCAACCGCGGCCACGTCCCAACAATGGAAACCTTCGTTTTTATATTTAACCAGTCAGCTGTTTATGAGAAGCTGATTTTATTTGACCAGCTGATTTTATTTTCGCCACTTCATTATAACAATATTTATATTCTGTAATTATAAAAGTTGGTTACCCTCAGAAGTTTATAATTTAAAAAATGTCTTTAAGTCTCATTGTGCTCTTGTAAGTATAACATTTTCTTTCTTAAGTATCATGTTTCAAAGTCTTAATAATGTAATCTTTTGTACTGCCTTTATGTAGTATGTTTTACTATACTACTGAAGATTTAAAATAGAATACAATATATTTTCAGTGATATAAGCCTGTGAACATATCAATAATAGCATGCCCCAGGTGGCTTTGCATGCAAAACATGTGTAGGGCCTAATTAATTTTTTAAAATAAATGTGTAACAAATTTTGTAGCTGCTAGATCGACTGTATACTCCAACGTATGAACGCGTGCACACACACATACACAACATTTTGATGAACTCCCCCGCCTACGTTTTTTGATAGTCTTTATACGTATTGTACAGTCTTCAACAATAGTACACACACACAACAACATTTTGATAATTTCCTGCGCGTACGTCTCTCACCATCATCAAACCCCTTCATCTACTTCAACAGCAATACGTACTGTCATGTTCACACACCCATACATATTTATGAAAATCTTCATTAGAGCTCTTAGAGTTATAATTTTTGAAAATCTAAAAATAAAATGTTGCTGTGAATATAAATATGAATATGCTATCAAAATTTCATGAAAATCCGTTCCGTAGTTTTGGAAATTTGCCTGCACAAAAAAACACGCTTTGTCTTTATAATATTAGTATAGATTGTATAATTTCAATTAAATAATGATTTCAGGTGGGTTTTATGTGCAAATCATATGGAACCGGTTAAAGGATTTTTAGGTAGATTCCTTAGAAGGCGATTAATAGAAGCGGAATGCCGTGCTGGTTGTCGTAGTAATGATTTAGCCCGTACTGTCGATTGGATACCAAGAGTCTGGCTTAATTTAAATCAATTTTTAGAAGCACATAGTTCTTCTGATGTCACTATTGGTATGTTATTATCTTTTTACTTATTTTTAATATTGTTTGAAGGTTTTTTTTAAAATCCCTAATGTGAGTACATTAGTTCAATTCAGAACAGTAAGCAATTTCATGACCCAATGAGATGAGGATGATGTGTATGACATGTAAATGAGGTGTAGTCTTGTAGAATCTTAACTGATCATTCCTGAGAGAGTATGGTTAATTGAAACCTGATCATCAAAGTGTACTGGCAACCACTCTCTAGTATTTTTATCCATATAAAAGTAACTTTCTTTACTAGAGTTTGAACCAGGAACCTTTGTCTCTGAAAATTGGCTGTTAAACTGCTGATTCATGGCGACAACTTTACCTCTTAAACAACCTGGTAGATCAGTTGTTTGAAGTAGCTTAAAATGTACCTTTTTCAGTTCATACAAATTTTTTTAATTGTCTTTTCTGTTCACCTGATGTTGGGAACTAAAATTGTTAAATTTGTTGTATCTTACAAATGGGATACAGTTCATTAGTTTTGTATAAATTATTAAAATTGTCAGATCAGTAATTAGGTTTTCAATCACAATGTGCATGTTAACAAAATTGCATAATAAACGTGAGGAGTTTTTGTTAAAAAGAAATTGATCTGATAAGTTTTCATCCTTCATCTTAGAATATAATGACTTTTGTTCTTAAGACCTGTCGTGCTTTGATATTTAAAGTTAATGTTAATATGTACATAGGAAGTTTTATCTGAAGTTTACTGAATGATACTAAATTTGTGCATACTGTTCTTGTTATCATCAAGTATTAGGGACTCAGCGTCTAGATCTTAAAATTATTGGTTATTCATCTTTTCCTTGGTCTTCCCGAACTTCATCTCCCCCTCAGGTTGTACTCCGTATCGCTTTAAAATTTAGTTTGCTTGATTCATGGGATGAATGAGTAGTTTTTCACAATTGAATAATTTTTATTCAAATAAAATGTGTGATTTTTGCCATTTAAATTGTCTAAAAATTTTGCGTTGAAATTATGTCGTATGACCATCTTCCCTTATGGACCATCTATATGACCATATTATTTAAAAAAAATAAAGTTACATTCCAAATGGCGGAAAATTTTTTTGATTCATCCTAAACTAGTATTTTGTATTTGAGAGTGAGGTTCAGATTTGAATGTATCTTGAAATTTCTCTTGCATTCAAAATATTGAGCCGATTTTTCACCCATCCTGATTGTATTAAAAAACAAGTAAATATTTTATTTATTATCTTTGGTTTATGGAATATGGTTTTGGTTAACCTAATTAATTTTATTACAGGTCCACGATTGTTTCTTTCATGTCCAATGGATAGTGATGGATCTCAAGTGTGGTTTACCGATTTATGGAATTACTCGTTAGTTCCATATTTATTAGAAGCTGTAAGAGATGGACTACAGTTGTATGGACGAAGAGCACCTTGGGAAGATCCAAGCCAATTTATTACACAGACTTATCCTTGGACACAAGAACCTATACATGGTGGTGCTGATTCCCTTATAAGGTAAGTTTTGTATTATTATATTTATATTAAAAATATTATTGTTCTATGAAAAACAATGTAAAACTTTATGATGTGTATGTAGACTGAAAATCTGTTTATCCAGGATTATATTCATGATTTATAATGTGATCACGGAAGAGAATGCCGGCCGCGCTGGCGGTGTTGGTAACGTGCTCGCCTCTCATCACGCGGTCTTGGGTTCGAATCCCACTCGGGCATGGCATTTTTTCATACGTTACAAAACATTTATTTCATCCTTCACCGTCTGCATTAGCAGCAATTTGCAAAACAGTCGGACGTTAAACAAAAAAAAAAAAAACGGAAGAGAATTATTTGGTGTATTGGTCAGCAGAACTGGGTTTTATATTAGAGGTCTCAGGTTCAAGTCTGAGTCAGGTCTGATATTGTTTAATGTTTAATCATTTTCACCATCCATTAGTATTAATGTGTTTGACAGTTGGGTATAAAAGAAAAAAAATATGAGTTCAGAAATTCAAATAAAACTTTTTACTTACCTTGTTGTATATGGAATATAGGTTAGGAAATACACATTTTCAGGTTCTTAGAGCCCTAAAATCATGTTTTTATTGATCGGTGTGAGTGTGTAAAAAAACTTCATCAGAAAACCATACGAAGTTGAAACTTGGAACTTAAATTAGGCACCATGAGGGGACCTTACACAAACATTTTCATCAAAATCGGGTTTATATAGTATTTATAGTTTTGTTAGTAATATTGTTAGATAGAAACTTTATTTTTTGTGTAAAAATGAACGAAGAATTCTAAAAAAAAGATACTAATTACTTTGTGTGTACTAATTTTCTGTCTAACTTCACACATTGTTTCCATAACAAACTAATCCCTTGAAATGTAGATTTCAGATTTGTTATATTAATAGAAAATTGAATGGGCTACATTACGCTTATTTTGAATATTTAAGTACATTAGTTTACTGCATGACTTATATGGTGTCTTAGCTGACACAAACATCTAAACTGAAAAAACTTTGTGATTTACATTTTTTTTCAGTTTATATAAATAGCAAAAACTAATATTATGTAATCATAATCTGAAAACTTTTCTGAGTAATATGGAATATAACAGTAAATGCCCTTAACAGGCAGGTAGAGTGTTAAATTAATTGTACTCGATCTGTTGGTTCCAGGGCTACAAAAATAGTTCTGTTTCTTATTACATAGTCGGCCAATTATTTGACTGAACTATTTAAGAACACAAGAGGTAAAGGTGTAAAAGACATTAGTCAAGAGTTGTCTTCTCTGAGCGTAATGAATTTCACTATACAGCCAGACCCTGTGGTGAATGAAGTGAAGGTGTCATTTGCAGGGTGGAAAGTGGGTGCTTTTCGGAGGGCCTGGCATGCTGATAAGCATACTCTTTCAACTCAGTGAGGAAGGCAATAGTAACTCACCTCACTCCTCGATTTTACTTAGTAAAACCTCTAGAGGTTCAAACCACCCTTTCGGCTGTTGTTCTAAACAACATTTAGTACAGTAAAATCTCTCTATTGCGGAACTCTCTATAGCGGAAATCTCTCTTTAGCGGCATTATTTGCCGACCCCGACCATTTCGTATACTACGGTAATGTATTTAGCTCTCTTTATAGCGGCACAAAAATCTCTCTATAGCGGCTAAACAATACCTTCAGGATATGGATTTAGACGCCTATGTAGGGGCAGACAATGAATTAGTCACTTCATCACTTAGCTACTTCACTTTGCAGTAATCGAAAATGTCTTAGGCCAAAACAACGAGGAAGACAGTGAAGATGACGATGAAATGGAAACAGAAATGGTGCCCCTTCAAGTAAAAAGGCACTAGACGCTATTATTGTTGTTTCCACGTACTGTCATTGCTAATATGTAAATGAAAATTTACAAGTTTTAAACATTGAAAATGAGATTGAAGAGATGTTTTATGAATTGAAAACGAAACAACATTTACAACTTATTTTACGAAATTAAATGTACTTCACAATCATTGTTTCCTTCATAACGAAAAAATATATACTGTACTGTGTATTTTTTTGTGTTTGCGTAGCCTATGTTTTAGGATATTTTAATTGTATGTATCCTATATTTATTACTGTTCAGTGAAAAACGAGTTTCAATGCTAATTAATTTTAGGCTATCTATTACGGTATGTACTGTATAAATGATTATTGAAAAAAGTTCAATACTAAAAGTGAAATTCTGTTGTTAAATATTAGTAACACAACATCTAATAAAACCAGTTTGTATCCAAATTTTTTGTTAAGTTAATAACCTACACTTTATGTAGGTAATTAATTTAAATATCTCACTGTATTGAAGTAATCTACTGTATTAAACATTCGTCATAAAGTTATCTATTCAGTAGTTTTTCAAAAACTTATTCCATGCACCATTTACATACGCATATAAGTTATTTTGTACAGCAAAATTAGTACTCCAACTTCCCCCCCCCCCCACCGTTAATTACTCGCTCTCTCTATAACGGAACTCTCTTTATAGCGCCGGTACCTCATGGTCCCTTCAATTCCGCTATAGAGAGATTTTACTGTATATGTTAAGATAACTGAGAATTATAAGAAAAATGCCTTGACACCTTTTGTAAAATAGGCTGCCTGCCAATTCAACAAAATGTAACTGCAACTTCAAGGGTTAACCAAACAATTGCGATAAACTTTTTTTTTAATCATTAAAATCTGATAAAATTATGGATGTGACTTTTTGTGACTAATAGTAGTTTATAAAAATGATTTATAAATTTTTATTCTTAATTGATGTTTCATTATTGTAGTAATTTGTGTGTTTGCCTGATCTATTGTAATGTACAACACATTTTTTATTTTTCATCAGGTTAAGACCAGAAGATGTTGGGTATGACTTGCATGGACCCAGTGGAAGCCAAGGTGCTGGAGGCAACAGTATTAAGTCATTGAGTTCTACTCAGAGTGATACAGACGGGGACCCTTTGGTAAGTATTTGATTTTTGTTATCTTATTTATTCATATGATGACAACCTTGTTTTAACAAATTTAATTTCTTACAATAAGTGCTCAATATCCCCTCCGTTTTCCTCTTTACAACATTCTATTCGTTTCACAAGGTTTCGGAACTCATTTTGTAGCACTGGTGAAATAGCATTGATTTCTCCCATTATCCTCAATTTCAACTCATCTAAAGTCCACGTTTGAAAAACTTGATTTTTTAAATAGCCCCATTGAAAGAAGTCCACAGGAGACAAATTGGGGCTGCATGCCTCATCCAATACGGAAGTGTTATCCAGAATACTTACTCTGTCCTGGACAAAATGAGTAAATCACTTACAGAAATTACAGGCATATGAGGAGGCTTCAATTTCTGCAACAATGAATGTTTTGCGATAAGGGTGCAGTTTTAATGTTTTTAGGGTACATTTCAAGTAGACACAACAGTCTGTGAAGCCATTTTTGGATCAATGTCGATGGATCACCTGCAAGTTTGTTGCAAATTTCGTCTATTTTTTCTGTTGTTAACACAGGCTTCGGTGGCTTGTGTTTACGGTTCTCAACGATATAACATTCTCAAAATGTATCAATGATTCATTTAATGGTGCTTTTATTGGGTAATGGAGAGCCAGGAAACGCAGCTGCAAATCGTTCCTGAACCACACCACTTACAATGACAAAGCAAAATAATGTTCAAGGATGAACGTGCATTGTTTTGTGCTGTACAGCATATTAATTCACTTCTAGACTTCACTATCTCGACTGCAATTGAGTACTGTGTAGCACCCAGCACTGCTGTAAATCGGTTTAGTGCCGTCCAGTATAGTTGCCATAGCAACCCACCCCACCACGGATTTACAATGCCCCCAACCTATACACTGGGTTGTGTTTTCGTTGCCACACTCGTTAGAAATTCAAGACATTTAACTGACATAAGTTTCAATTTAAATTATTATGTTTGTATTGTGATAATATGAATCCACCAAAAACATGTAAAGTTAATCAAAATAAATCAAATAAAATTAAAACTGCATTGAAAAATCAGGTATAAACTAATAAATTATTTTGAAAATCTTTGTATATTGTTCGTGTATATTAGTCATGGTAAAAGTTTATATAAGTAATGGGGGTAGTTGATATTTTCAAGTACCTTGCGTATTTGTCACTAATGTATATTATACTGTCTGTCGCATGAGGGTAGGTTGTTTCCCCCCAACATACAAGAATCAGTAGTTTTAACTATTCAAATGCCAATTTTTAAGTTTCTCCAGATGTATGAATTGGTATTATTGTTGTATGTAAGTTCTGCTGAAAGTATGTTTCTTTTTTGGGGTCGGAAAAGAGACTGAGGAGGATCTCACTTAAGAAATAGTCGGTTATGATTTGTTGTTTTTTATGTCATCAGCTGAAAGGCTGTTTTGAACCTCTAGAAGCTTTACTATGTAAAAACGATGAGTGAGTTGTTTTACGTTTGCTTTCCTCACTGAGTGGAAAAGTCTGCTTATCAGCATGCCAGGCCCACTGAAAATCATTTACTTACCAATCTGTAAATGATACCGTCACTTCACCACAAGGTCGGGCTGTATAATGAAATTAATTACTCAGAGGGGATAACTCTGACTTAATATTTGTGTCTTATACACCTTTACCTCTTCTGTTCTTAAATGCGTCAGTCATATTATTGGCTGACCATCTGATACTTACTTACTTACGAAGCGCTACAGCCCTATGTGGACCTTGGCCTCCTCAACAATGCGCCTCCATTCATCCCTCTGACTTGCCCGTCCCCTCCAGTTCCTCACCCCCAAGCTCGTCAGATCCTTTTCCACATCCTGCAGCCAGCGTGTTCTAGGGCGACCCCTCCTCCTCGTTCCTTCCATTCTCCCAACAAGCATCTGTCTCTGCATCCTGTCCTGTTCCATCCTGTGCACATGTCCCAGCTAGCTGATTCGTCTAGACTTTATATACCGTACTATATCTTTTCCTTGTAAAATGGTGTTGAGTTCTGCATTGGTTCTTATTCTTGGAGAATGGAGAAAGATTTTGAGAAGAATTCATGGTCCAATATTATTGGACCATGAATTCTTCTCAAAATCTTTCTTTCAAAAATCCTCAATGCGTTAACGTTCCGAGAGCCAAGAACCCATGCTTCACAACCATATGTCACTACCGGTCTTATTAGTGTTTGATATATTTTCTTCTTTGTACATCTTGATAAAAGCCTAGATTTTATTAAATTTCTGTTTGCATAGTAGGCTCTGTTACCCTGATCAATTATCTTCCTTATTTCATTACTGAGGTTCTTATTCACATTGAGCTCAGTACCAAGGTAAATAAACTTTTCTACACTTTTAAATTTATATCTGCCTGCTTCAAAATCTTCAGCCGTTCTCCTCGCCAGAGATGGAGTCACTTTCATGTACTTGGTTTTGTTGTTGTTGATTCTAAGTCCTATCCCTAGCCCTTCCTTTTCAAGTGTGAGAAACATTTCTTTTAGAGCTGCTGCACTACGAGCCACCAATACTATGTCATCCGCATAGGCTAGTCCTTGACTGGATTTGAAGATGATATTCCGTGTGAGATTTAGCTTTTGAACTACTGACCATCTGATAAGAAACAGAACTATTTTTTGTAGCTCAGGAACTAGCAGACCGAGTGCAAATAATTTAACACTACCTGACTGTTACGGGCATGGGGTTTGATTACTAACATGATTTTTTCTTTTACAGCTTAATATGCTAATGAGACTTCAAGAAGCAGCAAACTACTCAAGCCCCCATAGTAACGATTCAGATTCAAATACTAACAATTCGGACAATATTAACAACTCAGGGGTTGAATCTGCTCTTTAGTTATGGTTGTATTATTATTTTTTAACTTCTCTTTAATTTTTATTATTAAGAACAAACTTGATTCGTTCAGTTTTAATTTGAATTAATTGCAGTCTCTAACGGTTGTTCTTTTTTTCATTTGTTCTTTTTCAATCACAGGTTTTGTAACTTTATTTGAAGACAAGCCATTATAATTAATTTAAATATAGTTCCTGTATAGAATATTATAATGTATTTAATGAATATTATTGTACATTCAAATGCGCAGCTGTTGCTTTAGAAGTTGTGAGATTATTTTTATCATATGTGTTGTATAGTTTATATAATACGTAAAGAAATGATCAAAATTTAGTTTAGATTCTATGATTTTTTTATATGCTATACAGCCTTATTAATTTTACTATGCAAATATTTGACATATTAATGAATGTAAAAGTTGTATTGTAACATATGTAAAACTTTAGTTAAATATCTAGAATGAAAAAGTGTTTAAATTTGATCAATTTATTTGTATAACTTAAAAGATTTTTTTAGCGTTTAATCTGTAGTTTAAATTTATATTTTAATTTGTAGTGTTTTGTAAAAATGAAATTTAAATTTATTACAAAAATTTGTTTAATATTTGTGGATTTAAAATATGTTATTGACAAATATTGTGCCGTATTTATAAAATGGAGCAAATTTTCATGAGCATGATAATGAACCAAAAGGTAAGCTCCTGAGCAGATTAGCAGAAGTAACTTTTTTTATGCGAATATTTTTTACTATTTGTTTTTCGCTTTTGTTGAAGGCTTTACTCCTTGTTTATATTTAATGCAAAGTAAATTGTTCAGTTTTCCCAAGATCCAAAAAATAAAAATGATTCACTCAACAGAGATAATGATAATATTTATTATGTACAATGTATACTTTGTGCCAACTTCGACTTATGTAGCCAAGATTGGAGGAAAGTAGAAAGTAGAATTCAGGCAGCAGAAATGAAGTTCAAGTAGAGTAAGCTGGGAATGACAAGAAAGAATAGAATAAGAAATGATGTAATTAGGGAACAATTGAAAATGAACAAGCCTGTTAAGGAAAGTTGGACAAACAAAGTTTTTAGATGGTTTGGCTATTTCAGTATGATGGCAGGAAGACGGCTGAAAAGGATGCTGTACTTTGAGATGGAGGGAAATAGACCAAGAGTGAATTAAGGAAAAAATATGAGCTCGAAAAAGCAACGGAGGAGAGTTGGTTCACTGATGGAGTGAGGTGGAGAGTTGTGTTGGGCCTGGCCTGAGGAAACTTGGAAGAGGGATAAAGAAGATGATAGTGGAAAGACTAACATAGGTGTGCTGATGGGAATGTTGCCGTGACATCTCTGCGTTGTTCTTTAGCACGTTCAATTCGACCTGGTAAATGCAAGGTCATTCACCATGTTCTACATGATAAACTGGCTTGACATCATTACATCCGTATACAAAAATTTAATTGTTTACTTTATTATTTTTTCCTTATTTAATATTTACTACAATTAATTTTGCATAATTGAGTAATTATAATGCAAGTAATGTTATAAAATAAATTTTTATAATATTATTACTTTGACTAGAAAAATAATTGTGAAAATGCTTAAGTTTCCTTATAAGAATGATTATAAGAATTAAGATGAAATAATATAATCTATATATATGTAGGGTAATAATAATCAATAAAGTATCAAATTTAAAACGTAATATTTTATAAGTAACAAATAAAATTGCACGGAAAACTTCAAGCTTAGTTGTAAATATATCAGTTTTTAAAATTCCATCTAAAAAAAAGCCGTGACGTCTATTCAAAAACTGATCGTATACGGGCATTAGAATGAACCTTTTTCTAGGACTGCATGATAATAGAAATACTATTCACCTTGACTTGAACGTAGAAAAAAGAGATAATAAATCAGACTAGCCACATTTTTGCGTTCGCCAGTCACTTAGTAGTGTTTGATAAATCACATGAATGCGTCTGCCGCACTGAATGTGTTAAGAATAGTAATGGTATTCAATAGTATTTACTGAAGGTGACTTAAAAATGCTTGCCTGTGCAGCATTTGGTTATAACATCATAATCAAAAGCAAAGAAGTGGAGATGAAAGGACTCCATTTTATGTGGGTGATGTACTGTCTGTCTATAACTTGATGGCCTCCCGCAGAGAGGAGCAGAATCAGCTTGCTACTAGCCTTCTCAATAACATTTCATTATGTACTACTACTACTAACTATAGGGTGATTCAAAAAGAGCGCCGGTTTTGATATATCAAATTAAGAGATTTATTTTATTGAAAAACTGAAAATAAATACATCAACAAGTTCATCTTACCTTCCGATTTCATGTATGAAAAATGATGTCATACATGTGTCCTCCTCTACTGCGCTGGCACGCATCAACTCTGTCCATGAAATTGGATATTACTGTACGACAAGTTTCGACTTCCATTTGCCCGATAACCCGTCGAATTTCCTCCTTCAAGTCATTGATGTTTCGAGGTTTATTGGCATACACCAATGACTTCAGATGACCCCAAAGATGAAAGTCACAAGGCGTCAAGTCACACGACCTTGGTGGCCATTGATGGTCGGAATTACGAGAAATGATGCGATCCTGGAACCGTTCACGGAGCAACAACATTGTTTCTCGTGCAGCAACTGAATTTTATACGGGTGATATTGGAGATCGTACCGAAGAATTCTCCGTACAGAAGAACATCGTAAACCCAATTGTTGAGAACGGCGACGTATTGATTTTGCTGGGCTAACAGCCACACTGTCACGAACCAACGCAACGTTCTGCTCAGTTCGGCCAGAACGACGACGTCCAGAACTTTTAAGGTCGACTGTTGAACCCGTCTCAAAAAACTTTTTCATGAGCCTGCGAACTGTTGATTCATTCGGTGCTTCATTACGTCCTAGAGTACCGCGAAGTCGCCTGACAGTAGCCGCATAACTCTCTCCACTCTGGTAAAATGTTTTGACGATTAACACTCGTTGTGCAATAGTAAACTTCTCCATGGTTAGACAGAGACTGCGAGAGTATTACACTGCGAACAAGGGAAACTACAACTGAATCGTCAATCGGAATGTTCTCCGAAATAGAAATGAGGTCAAACAATGTTGCCAACCGATAAACAAAAATTTACCAGCCGTTTAAAAACCGGCGCTCTTTTTGAATCACCCTATAGTAGATGAAATTGGTAGATAATGAAGTGTTATTGAGAAGGCTAGTAGCGGGCCGATTCTGCTCCCCTCTGCAGGAGGCCATCAAGTTATAGACAGACAGTAGTTCTGCGGATTAGATCAAAATGGACTGTAATATGAGCATATAATCTTTCCACCATCGGCACATGCGTACCAGGGAAAAAATATTAAAATACCCTGTTTCAATCTGATTAAATTGGAGTATCTATTATAACATTCGATGCAATGATTATGTATTAATGGCATGAAAAAGTTTAAATTGTTTTTCCAGAATATTGCGTTGATGCCCATGTAAGGGCTAGGCATAAATATGAGCTTACCATTTTGATTTTTATTCATACATATTGAAGGATTTTCTTTAAAAAATTGAAGCAAAATCATTAACTCCCATTTTAATTCATACGGCCCAATGTGTATTATTATAATATATCTATATATTTATTTTTTTTTACAAACTATAATACATTTTTTTAAATGTTTTTGTTGTGTGATTCTGATATTGTTCTACCGATGTAACATAGTAATAATAAGAAAAAAATATATTGACAATATTTTACGCTTCAATTAAATTGTTGATGCTGTGTGATTAAAACACATTTAATCGTAATTGTGGGCAGTCGTAATATATGCTTCATGGTGTAGCATTATTCATTTGTCAGGATTTCTTTGTGACCACATATGCTCCTAGGATTTATTAATGTAAAAAATTAATTTTTAGCCAAATCGTAATTGTGGGCAGTCGTAACATATGCTTCATGGTGTAGCATTATTCATTTGTCAGGATTTCTTTGTGACCACATATGCTCCTAGGATTTATTAATGTAAAAAATTAATTTTTAGCCAAAGCTGTTTTATCAATTACGTAAAATTTCTGCTAAAGGTGGATTAATAATGTCACAATTAGTATGACTTTATCTACACGAAAGTGCTAAATGTAGTGCATGTGAAATGAATAATTTTCATTTAGAATTTTATTTTGTTTTATTGTAAAATTTTTTTAATGAATTCTACAGTAATAAGCTAGTGTCATTATTTTGAAACATGTAATTAAATGTTATGGATTTGTTTTAAAATATTTTTTCATTGTAAATGTATGATTTTCCTTAATTTTGGGTTTTGTATACAGACTAATGCCAAACAGTCGTAAAATATGTTGTAATTTTTAATGTATTGATACAAGAAAATGTTTATTTGATCTCAACATTGAGTGTTCAAGTAGGTTGTGAACAAGGATCATAGAAATAATATGAATATCATTTTTATTTCCTTCTAATGGTTTTGAACTTGCTTTAAGTTTTATAATAAACAGGTTTTCAAATGTAGATGAAACGTTTGTTGTTAAATCGGATGTTAGTTACATTTTTTTTGTGTAAAATTACTATGCCCTCACTTATGTAAAAATTCTCTATCTATAACAAAATAAATTTTGTTAATAAATTAATGTTCAGTTCATACTGTGTAATTGAAAGTATGTTTAAAATTAACTTCTAACCAAACTTAAGTAGTTCAAATATATGTAAAATTTCTTGGGATTTTTTAACTTCTACAGTGTTTTTATATATAATTTATTTTTTGAAAATTATAGTAATGATCTAGATTTGATCCTATTAGAATTTTTAAAAGTATTAAATAAAAATTTATCAGGTTGTGCAACATAAGAAATATTTCCAATTTTTATAAATATGTTTGATGAAATTTGTAAGTTGTGTTATAACTTGTACAATTAAAACTGTCTTCATAAGGTTTAATGTTAATGCAGACTAATGAATTGCTGGGTCAGTAGTGCAATTTTGGTTTCACAAAAATGTAATGAAGTATGCCTAGCTTTCTATCATTGCACAGAAAATTATCCTTAACATATTCTATTGTTTTTAACCGATGTGTGGTTTGTTTGCTTGTTTTTTAAGTGGTTTTACTGTTTGTTTTCTTCTTTGGAACTAAAAATTGATTGCTTATCGGTACACCAACTTTTTAGTGTTACCCTGGTCTAACAGATTTTAGTTTAAAACAGACTTTGTTTTGGTCGGCCAGCAATTTTATCAACACCATAAATTTATGTATGTATATAAACATGCTTGGTTGTAAATTTATAGTAGTCTCCAGTGTGTACTTTGTACTGGGCTAAATGTGTCCAAATCCATGTACTCTAAATTTAGCTAAAAAAAAAAAAAATAGATATACTGTCGGTAGAGATGAGGTAGGTTTATGGTGTAGTAATCAACTGGCTTCTATACCAGGGGCCCTGAATTCGAATCTTGATTAGATTTGGCATTTTTTCATCAGTCAACCTTTATTGTCTGCATTAGCAGTAATGTCCAGATCAGTCGAGACATAAAACAAAAAAGTTCATGAGAAAAATTACTGGGTATGAAAAATTAATATTTGTGAAGGGAATTAAATGCAACTCCAGAACTGCAAAAATATAACTTGTGGACTCATGTAGAAAGAATATGGGAAGAACTACAGCTATTTTGAGAGATTACTACATTATAGACCAGGTAGTTTAAGAGACACAAGAAGGTCCTTGAGAAAATGGGTGCAGGAAGAGCACCCATGAATAATGTAATCCAATACATCGAATACGAGATACAGAAAATTATTTTTTACCTTTTGCAGCCTTTAAATTTGTGTTCTTTAATAATTTGTTACTATAAGAGCCGTGGTATACAATAAAACCCACTCCTCTGTTAGCACACACCCACACATAGACATTGTTAAGATTAATGTGGTCACATTCTGAAAATACCACTGTGTAGTATACTTCAAAAAACTATTTTTGTTCTAAAATAAATAATTGCAAATAACGTTCTTCTCTTGTGATGTAGTAAATATCTACAAATTGTTGTGCATGTGAAAGTGTGTATTACTTTTCATGTTTTGTACGTTAAGGAGAGGTGCGATCGATATTCATTTAGTTTCAGTTATAATTAGAAATATATATATTTCTAACCACCAGAATACGGTAACATAAAACACTTACCAATGTTAATAGCACTTTCGTGTATCTTTTACACATCTTCTTTAAATTAAAATTTATTTTACGTCAAAATTTAAAACTTCCTGCTCCTGACGTAAAATATATTATTATATTATACATTATTAATATAATTTTGACGTAAAATAAATTTTAATTTACTGAAGATGTGTACAAGATACACGAAAGCGCTATAAACATTGGTATGTGTTTTATGTTACCGTATTCTGGTGGTTAGAAATATATATATTTCAATTATAAACAATACGGCTGTTTAAAAATCCTACATAGGATGTTTGATAAAATAATTAGAAATATATCTATTCAGAAATTTGCTGATCCGTAATCGAGTCTGTCCCATATATATTTGATGACTAGGGTCGGTTCGTCTTTATCTCATATACTTTATTACAAAATGTATGTCAGTTTTATTTGTATAAGTTATTAAAACAAAGTACAGTTGTTTAGATATAATAGTTCACAAGAAAACAAGAGTTGCATGTAAACAATGTTTAAACTTCTTTTTATTTATTGTATATTGCTTGTAATATAAATATATTATTTTTTACATTTCTTATTGTAATACAATAATCTAAGCCTTATATATTTGGCCTTTCAATCGCATATATACTATGTATGTATATTATAAATATTTTGCTCATGTTTACTATTTATTCTAGTGTTTGATACCTGTTAAAATGAAAGAAATGTTTCTTAATGCCAAAAAATAAAATGTTATTATTTTTAGTGATATTTTTAACAATAATTTTTTTACAAATTTTTATACACATTTTTTCACCATTTTTATATTTTTTTGCTAGATTTTTGAATTTATTATTCAAAAATTTGTGGATTAATGTAAAGAATTAATATGACAATAGATTTAAGAATAGAAGTCTAGAAGTTAGAAATATTTTTAAGGAGGGTATTTTATTGGTTTTTTTTGTATTTATTTTTGTTATTGTAAAAGTATTTTTTGTTTAAAGAATGTAATATGAAGGTTTGAAAGAAAAACAGCAATAACCAAAGTCAAAAAGTTTATAAAGAGCTGAATTTTTGAAGCTCACAAGTTTATTTTTAAAAAAGAAAACATAAGGTTGTAATTTTCTACTAATACAAAATTTTTTCAAATATCTTCAAACTTTAAATTTATTCATGTAGGTTGTATCTAAGTCTTCATTTTTATTATATTTAGTTTTTTGTACGGGAAAAGGATTTATATTTTTATGATTATTTTACAAAATAAGGAATTCTTATAAAAGAAAGAATAGTTATTTTTTATGTATTTGGGTGTCCCAATTCTTAGAGAATACGGTTAAGAAAAATCTTGAACCAAAGAAAATAGTATTAAAAAGCCTTTAAAATAACTTAAGTTTACTGGGATTTGAACCAAGTTTTAACTAAATAAAAGGAACTGATCGATATAATGTTTTCTAAGTAAAATACTCAACTGTCAAACCAAAGGTCTTGAGATAACAAATAAGGTGTTGAAAATGTAGAGTTTAATTATTTGAAATCCAAAATAGTCGTAGCCAATGCAGTTATAAACACACCAAAGAGAAGTTTTACAAGCTTACCTCTTGTTTTGAAATTTTCTTTTAGCTTTTACCTGAATTGTATTCATTTTTTATTCATAAGTATGATAGATTTACAGTAGAATGCCAATTGTGTATCCTAATCGCTTTTGGAAAGGAAAAAAAATTTTTCTGAATTCATTTAGTTTCCATGTATACTCTTAGTATAGCACAGTATTAAATACATGTCAAAATTTTTGCCTGTGACTTTTTATACTCAACCAGGGTTTACTGTTAGTTAAAAATCACTGAATTACTATCCATCATCGTTATTTTTTTATTTTTAGGCATTATTTCTTTTCCAACAACTGGGCAATATTTCTTTTTGCCATACAGTGCCTCAGAACTTTTTACTCTACTCTCTAGTGAAAACTATTCTTAGCTGTTGTTTTTTTCTTTAATTTTTAAAATGTCAGTGCATTCATAGTTGCTACTAATTTTATACATTTTTTGTTTTGTAATAAGAGGGGTTGTTTTAATGAATAATAATTAATCATCTTAAGTCTTGTTTAATGAACAATTAAATGAAATTGAGATTCGTTCGTTATTTTCAATTTAAGTAGTGTTCAAAGCCAAGGCTATTTTACCAAGACCATATAGAAGTATACAGAAATCAGTTGTTTATAAGTAACAAATTTGAGTCATAATTTTTATGAAAATGAATTAAATAGTTAATTGATAGTAATAGTTAAAAGTTATTCACATTGAAGTTTTGATTTTTTAAGGTGACAAAAGATGATATCCAACAGGTCCAGGTATCGGCGCGAAAAAGTCAGTTACAGTATGATTTCTTAAATTACCGCACCATGTTTAACATGGTAGTGATATTTCTTTTCCAAATCCAGTTTTTTTAGGTTAATTCAGATAATCGGTTTTCTGTTGTATTAACAGGTAACAGAATAATTAGAGGTATTTCCTCCATTTTTGCTTCCACTCTCAAGCAGCAGTCACTGTTACTTTATGCTCTAATCAAGATGTGATTTTATATTACATAATAAAAAATTTTACAATGATGTACACATTTGGGTGCTACTATAGTATGTGGCCTACCGCATTATGTTTTGTGAAGTTTATATTTGTTGATGTGGTAATACTTTTCGGATACTTATACAATAAAAGGATAGTTTACGATAACAAATAATACTGTAATTAATATTACGAAAAGTTTTAATATTATAGATAGGTACTTATAGTTTACATTTATGTATATTGGCGCTGTGTCGACTCCAACAAACCACAGCTGTTTCATTAGCAATTAACATTTCTCTAAAAATCTTTGAACAACATTTTATGTCTAGTTAACGCATAAACTAACTGAATCAGTCATTTCAGAAGCCCGTAAGTCAATTTTTTTTTTCTTTTACATTTTAAGACTAACTGAATGTAAACACATCATCCGTAAAAATTCACATAAGTTTGACATTTTCTTAAGTATATAACACTAAGAAAAGGATATAAAGTGCTACTTCTAATTAAAAAAATGAAAGTTGATGATTTTTTGAGGCTTAATTTCTAAGTTCTAGTGTTTCCAGTGTATTTCTAATTACTACTGCTGTAGTAATTTTTGACAAAGAACGTGAATAGTCCTGAAAAACAACATTTTTATTTCTTAAAGTTAAGAATTTCAATTTTTATTACTGCAAAAAGCTATTTTAAGTCATTAATCTAAACTAGTGAAATAAATAAATGAGTACTATTGTACAACACTATTTTTTTCTGGTCTAACAATGTATTTTTCAGAAAACAATTAAGTTAACATTTTACCAATTTATTTCAGAATCACCTGAAATCAAAATTTTCAATCTTTTTTTTAAACTAGTATCTTATCTTTAAAAATACAAAATAATTGTACATTTTATATTAAATTGGACAGCTCTCTGAACAAATTAAGTTTTTTTATTGAAAAATAGTAAATAACCAGTTTTTTTTTTATTTATATATTTAACATCGCATCAACTGCAAGGTCATTAGTGATGACATTGGGGTGTGACTGTGTGTAATGAGGGTGAAATGATTTCTTGTAACGTATGAAAATATGCCGGGCCTGAGTGAGATTCGAACCCAGGACCACATGATGAGAGGGGATCACGTTACCAACTACGCCAATGCAACCGGCAGCCAGTTTTTTAATTTTTCCAAAAGTTAGTTTTTTGACTTATGGGCTTTCTGAAATGACTGATTCAACTATAGTTAAGACATAACCTTAATGTAAAATATGTGAATCTTAATGCTCAAAAAGTGCTAGTGGACAGTGCTACCAAATCAACAAATACAAACTTTACTAAACATAACACGGTAGGACACATACTATAGTAGCATTCAAATTTATGTCATTTTTTATTCAGTTCTTCATTTCTTGGATGGATTAACCAATAAATTATTAGTTTAATTTCTGTAAAAGATTTGTATTATAAAACAATAGTAATTTGGTGTAATTTAACTATCGATTAACTTGAATGTATCATAACATTTTCTAAGTATATAATTATTAATAAGCATGCCTGAAATATGTTGTATAATGTAAATAAAATATGTATAGCAGTGCCTACTAGTCAGCTTTGTATATACAAATGCTTTCTTCATTTTATAATTTTGATGATTATACTATATATATATTATATAATATAAAAATAAATAATATATTGTTAAACTCATTTCTATAATGTATTTTTAACTGAAATTACTACATAATAAATCTGTTTATAAGCATTTTTTTTGTTTTTTTTAATAATTTTTATACTATGCAAACAAATATTAAAAAATATTTAATTATTATTGGCATAAGAAATTTAATTGGTTTATTAATGTGAATATGTATTACATGTTATTAACGTTGTATTATAGTAGTTTAATTATTTTAATATTTATTTTATATATGAACATAATAAAATTATATATTCGTGTGTTTAAGAAATACATGTTAAGGTATAAAATTCAAAATGACGTATAAAATAATTCATATATTATTATACATAACATGATGCCACAATTTGTTGACAATACAATAAATTAAATGTTTATAAATTTGTCATAATTATTTGTTTTATTTGTTTTTATTAAACATAATTTTCTTTCAGATCACTTGATTTAATCCTGTAATCTGCAGCAGGCGAGAAATGCATCAAAATGCTGTTTTTTGTCTTCCATTAAGATTTTCGGCACCTAAGAATTCCCACGAGTTGTGAAGACGGTTCAGTGGTTAAGGTTTTTTAGGTGAAACTACAAAACAATCAAAATTCATCAGAAACCTTGTAATGTGTTCAGAGACGGAATAACATGTGAAGGCAAGGTGAGGCAGTGGTACATTTGTTTAAAAATAACCGCACTAATGTTCTTGATAAGGACTGCAATAGTTGTCCTAGCCTTGGGATTGATAAACTGAAAACAAAAAGTGAGTGAAAATCGCATTAATTTACTGAGTCAGGTAGGTCAATTATCATATCCTTTTCATGAACATTGATGCGGTTATTTTTAAACATAATGCACCACTGTCTCATCCTGGCTTCACATTTTATTCTGTCTCTAAACATATTACAAAGTTTCCGACGAATTTCTATTGTTTTGTAGTTTCACCAATAAAACCCTAATCATGAACCCTCCTCACAACTCGGGGGATTTCTTATTGCAGTATAAATTTTAAAAATTCACACAGCTGGAAGCGTACAGAATGTGGGGGCACTTTAACATGAAGATGACAGCTCTAAAGAAAATAAAAATGGCAGCAAAAAAAACTGGTTATGTGTAGTTTGTAGTCCACTTATATGTTGTTTATAAACTTTTAAATGTCATTTGGAAATGGAAAGGTATTGAAGTTAAAACAAAACAATACATTTTACAATTTTATTACTTAATAATTGTAAGGACAATACTTTTTCTGGGCCAGTCCATTCTGTAATCGGTTCTTCTTATTCCCGAAGCGTGTAAGTTGTTTTATTTTTGCTGCTTTCCTTTTCGCCCACATCGTTTTTTGGTGTTACGACCTTTGCCGCCTTTCCTCGTCTGAATACACCCTGTTGGATTCCCTTCTAGTTTTAGGCTCAAATACTATTTCTTTGCAATATGGAAATATACAGAAATAATGACTACATTGGTTTCATATTATATACACCCAAGTTTGAACCCTATCATCTCCAAAGCAATGAGTTGGATTTCAACTTACTTTACATAAAAATGTAGCTCATTTTATTCTGCGTTGACATGTAGTCCTAAGTTTTTAATGTTGTTTGAAAATTGCCATATTGAGGTTGGAAGACAAAAAGACCCGGTCTTTTTGCTACCGTAAAGAATTGCGATCATGCGTTTAGAGGTGTATAGCTCAAGAAGTATTTGACAGACAAGTTTGAAATTTTAACATAACAGCAAATTGTATTCTTACAGTGTGTACGAAATTTCAAATTCATACGCTACTTACTGAGGGATAAGCTTTGGACTTCAGTACGAGCGAAATATTGATTGACCAATGTAGTAGAATTTTTTAAATGTTAAAAAATAGACTGGACCATGTGGAGGGTGGGCTATCAGGTAAATAGTATGACAGGATGTCACGCACACAATGCGGGACCATGGATAGTAGCACCCACCCCCACACGGTCCAGTCTATTTGTCAAAATTTTTTAAATTCTACGCAACATAGGCCAATCAATATTTTATGTTATTAATACATGTGTACTCATTTTTTCACGCTGAATAAAACAATAGTTTGCTTATGGTAAACAATTGTGAGTGGTTACCAAGATAGCAAGGATTCAGAATATTGTTAATAAATCAAAATTAAAGTAACGTACGAATTTGAAATTTCGTACACGCTGTAAGAACATAATTTTCTCTGTTGTGTTAAAATTTCAAACTTGCCGCTCTAATACGTCTTGAGTTATACTAAATGCATGAAATTCTTTACAGTAGCAGAAAAACTGCGTCGTTTTGTCTTCCAACCTCAATATGGCAATTTTTAAACAATATTAAAAGCATAGGACAGTATAGGTCAACGTAGAATAAAATGAGCTAAATGTTGATGTAAAGCATGTTGAAATCCAAATACTCATCGTTTTGGAGGAGCAAAGGTTAAAACTCGTGTATTTAATTATGAAACCGACAGTAGTTTCTAAATTTTATAACAAATACTATTTTAATATTTGTTTCAGGTAAAATCTTTGTGTTTTTGTCGTACAGATGAGCGAGTAAGTGTTGGAGAGCCTACATGACGCCATTTCAGTAGCCATGGAGCTGTGGTCAGGTAAACTCTGTGCGTTTGTTGTCGAGACATTTTTTAAAAGTATTGAGTCTAGCATTGTTACTCAGCGCTTTAATGTGGGTCGGAGACGACGTGTTCCACCTCTTAACACAATTTTGTTATGGGTGAGTTACTTCAGAGCTACAGGCTTAGCCTTAAAACATAATTTTACAGGCTGTACAAGGTCATCAGGTGCCCAGGACACCAGAGAATGTTAAGTGAGTGAGAAAAGCTGTGGAAGCCAGTCTACGGCGGCTGCCGTAAATAATCTGCTGCTTTGCAAATGTCTGATCGTATAGTGAGATGAATATTGTATTGTAATTTGTGTTTTCATCTATACAAAATGATTGTCCAGCTGTGTCAGACATTTGCAAAGCAGCAGCTTGTTAACGAGCCAGCCACTGTGGACTGGCTTCCCAGCTTGTCTCAGTTGCTCAACATTCTCTGGTGTCCTGGCTGAGCTTGTAACTGTGAAGTTACTCATCCATAACAAAATTGTGTTACGAGATGGATGTCCTCTTTGATCCACATTAAAGTGGATTCACAAGAGTCGCCACTTTTAAAAAATGCCTGGTCAACAAACACATGTTGTTTGACCACAGCTTCATGGCTACTGAAATGATTTCATGTAGGCTAATCATCGTGCCAATCCCCACCACCCCTCACCACTTATTCGCTCATCTGTACAAAATATTATTTTATTTTGTATGCCTTAAAATATACAAAAAATTGACCTCGTGAAACAAGTTGTTGATGTTGTTGAAGTTGTGATGGTTACAACTTTCTGAGCTAATGATGAAGGAGATCAGATTTAACTCATATTTCTACAGTAAGACCTCGACTTACGCGAGGGATTCATTCCACAATATTAAGGTTTGGTTTAACCTTAAAACATTTGCTAATTGTCCGTACCATTCAAATCCACTAATTGTCTGCAGTGTTGATTCTCTAACCCAGTCATTCCTTTTATGTTCTTACCGTCTGCATTAGCAGATATTGTAAAACAGACAGACATAAACCAAAAAAATTATGTTCTAAGTTTTTTCACCCTTTTGTAAATTTTAACGATATTTAACTTTTCCTTTAAATTAATCGCTCTCCGTTTTTGTAATTTTTATTTGAACTCGTAGCCTACTGTACGCAAAGAAACAACAAAAACAAGATAATAAAAGACCTGCAAATTGCAGCATAATTAAAATCATGATTAAATAAATCTATACAACCCATACATGATAGATATTTTTAATGCACTAAACAGTAATAATGTTTAGAACAAAAGCAAATCAACAAAATTACAGTGGTCATAAATGAAAACATCCGTAAGATAAGAATTACTACTGTACACAATATGGCACTAATATAATTATTATCTTCAACAAAATTGCGCTTACGTGAATTCACGTCGTTAGTCCAGGTCTTATTGTATTTGTTTTTATACGAGTCTAATGATTGTAGCATATTGTACCTGCTCGTAGAAGGCAGGCTTCTCAATAAAAATTAACCAGAAAGCACAAAGGGTCAATGTGTTACATGTTTAAATTAACATCTGTTTCACTATACCAGTTATACTGAATTTTTAAGTAACTTTTTCAAATACAATACAAATATAGAAACAAAATTGTAATATAACTTTATTGCAGTTTAAATAAATGTATAAGAAATTTATAATTCAGATTAAGAGAGTGAAGAAATTTTACAAAGAAAATAACACCTGATTTTAGGCTTGTTTTGTGGTGTATGCTGCATAAACTGTTGAGAGATATGATAAAATATTGTGTAATAAGATTGTTCATCATAGGTCTCCAGGTCTTAATTCACAGTCAGATTTATAATTTTTTCAATACTTATTTTCATATTAGCATTAGTGTGCAAAACAGTCAAATGTAAAACCAATAAATAAAAATCTACCAAGGTTTCTCAAAAATATTGTAAAACAATCATTAAAAATGTACACAAATGTAATCCTTATCAAATTAGATTTGTTATTCATTTTAATCATTCAATTTAGGAATTCACAAGGGCCATAAGCTAATTAAAAAAACTGGAATTAGTTTTCTTAAAGAGATACTATATAGTGTGCATTGAAATCAGTAGAATTGGGCAGTAATAATGTATATTTTTTTGTTTTACATCTGACCGTTCCGCAATTTCTGCTAATGCAGACGGTGGGTTATGATGATAATGAAAATGAGTGATGAAAAAATGCCAGACCTAACCAGGAATCGAACCCGGGACCCCGGCGTAGAAGCCAGTTGCGCTAACCACTACGCCAACTGGCCAGCCGTAATAATGTTTAGGTTTTTTTTTGTAATTTTATTTATTTGTTTTAAAGTCGCATCCACTGCTTGGTTATTAGCGACTAGGGTGGAATATGAATTTTCAGACCCTGGCCGGAAATCAAATCCGGGACCTCCGCGTGGTAGGCTAACCACTACGCTACGGAGGCGGCCTAATGTATATATATAGGTTATTGGGTGTGCGCAATTCGGTGTCAATTGTTAGTTTCAAAAAAATTGAAGTTCCTTGAAATATTGTTAAGAGAACCTTAAATAAATACCAAATACAATTCACACAAAAAACTTGAAAAAGACGCTACAATTAATCCAGATGTAAGGCTTTTTAAGAAACTACTTAAAATCTACTAAACAATAAAAGTTTACATCGCGAGTTGTTTACATTACGACATCCATAATTATTACGGATTTCGTTCTCGAAACTAGAAAAATAAATGGCATCAAGAATTAACGCTAAAAATTGATTCTTCACTGCTGATTCTCTAGTTTTGACTGCGGCAAAAATGCCGGCATTTTATAAGATATGAAATATTAATACAGTTGGGTAATTTTGGCTTGGGGAAGTAAAAAAATATGTTGTCATGAAAAAACTGTGAATCTTAATTGTATAACGGAGTCCGACGGCTCGAGACTTTTTGACCGCCGACCCGTCAACAACGTTCGTGATTTTTGCTGACATCGAAGAGCTAGGAGTTAAAATAGCAGAGCACAGAGAGAGAGAGAGAGGGATTGAGGGAGAGCTAGAAGTTGGTTACTCAGTTTGCAGAGAAGGTGAACAAGAAACTACGGAGGGAGGAGACATCCGGGGATCAGCAGAATAGCCCTATCCCACCTTAAATTCCTTTACGAATCACATAAAATAAAATAAAAACTTATTTCCTTAGTTGGTGATGAAGGCGAGAGTGTTGGTTGATGACGACGGCAAAGTTACATTCTTTAGAGAACTTTCTTACCCTTTTATTCATTTTTGCAATGAGAAGAATAAAGGGTTCTAATGAGAAATTTGTAAAACGTGTATGAATCTGCAGTGTACAAAGAAAAAATTATCAAATACAAAGTGTCACATGAACTTAATAAAAATCTGTACCGACAATATTTCGGTGTTTCATTTTTATTAAAATATTGTCATCAACCTTTCAATTCCCGAATTCCTTCGATAAATCTTTAAAGAGTAATCAAACCTGAAAAAATTGGAATCCTGTTTAGGTGTTTGCACCTTTAATAAATAAAAACGGCCGTCATATGAGATTTGAGGTAATTCACGTTTTATAAAACTATAAAAATATACTGTACAGAATAAAGCTGAATTGGTTTATTATCACACTTACTAACAAACAAAACAACGAAAAAATGGAATGATGCGTATACTGGCAAGCGGAGCGCGTTGTAAAGGTAAGTTCGATACCAGGATAGCATGATATGAATGTAGGTTAGACTGTCTTAGAAGTAAAATATTAAAGAAAATTTTGTTAGTGGTATAGTACACACGAGAGAAATTATTAATACATAACTTCCCTATAAGACGAACTGTTACTTGTTAAAATACGATAGTGTGTGCATAGCCCAAATAACTACATTAAAAGTACAATCAGTCAATGAAACTGTACTAAAATTGATACCACTTTTATTTCCTACTCTCCTGGTAGCCTCGAAAAGTGCACTACTTAGTCCCTACAGTCTATTTCTTGATCGGCATTCAATACCGTGATGACGTAACTTCGGTAGTCTCCATTCTCCGTTTACAATTTATAAGTTGATGTTAATCAGTATATTAGCTTATGATAATCTAATATATTTGTTTTTATTTGTAAATTTCAACAAGGACCACCAGACAGCTCAACATTAATTACGAATGATTTACCTGTTCATCACACTGCATTGCTTGTTTATCTGGTGTTTAACAATTCAAAGCAACTTTTACTTCTAAGTTTATTATCTTGTGTATTTCTATAATCGATAATACAGAATATCATACTGTAGAACATAATTTTGTTAAACATTTTCCTGTTTAACAATTGTAACGAACTCAAAAAATATGTGACAGTGACATTAACACTTATTGATGTTTTTAAATGGTGATGCAACTAGTTGAATATAGATTTTCTTTGAAAACATTCTGAAACCTTGATGCTCTAAACAATAGTGAGCATTGTACTAAGTCAAATGAGGAGTGGTTTACCATTGCTTTCCTCACTGAGTTGAGAAGTATGCTTATCAGCATTTCAGGCCCTCTGAAAAGCATTTATCTATTTTCCACCCTGCAAATGACTTCATTCACTACAGTGAGCAAATAATGTAATACAATAAATTTTACAAAACTGGATGAGGACAATAAGAATAACAACAAACTCATTATACTATAATTTATTTTAATAGGTAAATATAAATTACATATTATTCTATAAATAAAATTACAATCACATTTTTGTAATTTAATAAATAAAAAAAATCAAACTACAGAAGACATTTACAAAACAAATTGTGATGCATACACATAGAATGCACTTTCTTAAGGATTTTCTTTAATTTTTATAGTTATACTGTAATTCTGTTAAAGAAAACGGATTTTCAGATTATTTATTAACAACCCGATCTTATAAACCCAACATGAACAAAAAATGTAAATTACAATATTACATTACCAATCTGTTGAATATGACTGAAATTGCTATTAAAAATTGTATTTTTGATTACTTGATATTTTATAAAGCTATTCTCTTTCTGAAATATAATTACATAAAATATTTATTATTTTGTTTAAACCAGATTAATTAATTATATAATTATGCGTGGTATGTACCGCGTGTCCCACGAAGAGGTTGCTATTTATTGAATTAATATGTCGGTATGTATCGCACATTCTACAGACTGGAAACTTTACAGTTATAATAAATAAGTTATGTAGAAAAAGTACCTGAGTTTCGTTTGCTTATGATAAATCAAAACAAAATGGCAGAATAAGAAAATAATATCAAAAACGAACAATAATCTTGTGGATAAAACCACTTATATTTAAAATAGAATTCACATAGAAAATAAAACAGCTCTTTTTGCCATTCCAAATTGATCAGCATAGCTATTGATGGACATCAGTTCGAATAAAGGTTAATGAAAAAAATTGTGTTCATTAATAATTTATCACTTTGATATTTCTTTCATTTTATTTCTTAAGTAACATTGTAACAAATCACCAATTTTAATGGTTATGCAAATAAAATTACTTTCCGCTGTTTTGTTTTGATTAATCATAAGCAAATTAAACTTGAGCGTACTTTTTTTACATATCTATTTATTATAACTGTAAAGTTTCCAGTCTGTATAATGTGCGATACGTCTGGCATATTAATTCAATAATAGCAACCTCTTTGTGGGACAACCGGTATATTATAGTTTACATAATTTACAAAAAAAATTTGTAAATATTTAGTATATTATATACTACATGTTTTAAATATCATTTATTTTGCTACATACATAATCATAAATAAATAAGCAATGAATAAGTTGGGCTTGTTACTAAATAATCAGTCTATTACAGATTCATCTTATTGCCTGGATATTCTCAGTTCCTTAGTTTAATGTCATGATACGCTATTTAAAAGATACTACATTACAAAGATATAAAAATATTTATCATTCAGTAATATTATAATGGGTGAGGTAGATAAGGCGTTTCAAATTGATTGCAGGATAATGAAGACTCAGAACAATACGGAAAAAATATTTCCCAATAATGTGACCATTGGCTATTTAAAAAAAATATTTTTGTCCACTTCGAATGTACAGGGTGTCCGAAACTGCAAGCTTGTGTTCGAATCTTGTAATTTTCAAAAGTAAATGTGTATTCTTCCAGCACAGTTCGAAAGATCTATAACTTAACATTTAATCTGGAAAAAGAAAATTCCAAATATCTTCATTCATTTTAAAATGGCGGCCAAAACTGTAAAAATGTAAGTTTTTACATTTTGACCTTTACGGGAGCATCCTGAAAACTCAATTGTTAATTTTTAATTTCATTTTGTTCAGAATTAAATAAGTTTCCAAACGATGTGCCACAAGACTTTATTCGAGAAAATTTGGTTGACTGTTCCCAAAACTTTTGAAAAAATCAAAATGGCTAACTCAAAAATTTTAAATGGAAAGGTATTTTGTATTTAACAGTTGGTTCTAGCTATTACCGTTGTGTAGAAATAATGAAAAATGAAACTTTTTGGCTCATTTTTCCGGACAAGATGGTTAAATAAATTTAAATCAAATAATGTACAGACAAATTTTTAGTCATTTCATAGAAAACTTATTTTTTTATGAAACAAAACAAATTCCAACATTGGGGGGGGGGATATGGAATATTAAAGTAGCCGTTTCATTAATAAATACTGCATTATTTAAAACAAATAACTTTGTTACGCCCAAGGAGAAAATGTACCAAATTATTTTCTGTAGCAATTAAAACGAATTATAATGTAACAAAAATAAAGTGCCACAGTACAAATGAAAACAAACTAATAAATGTAAAAAATCGATAGGATTACTCATGTTTAATAAACTATTATTTGATCACAGATGCAGAATTGCATAGTTGAGAAATGTAATAAAAAAAATAAAATTTTGTAATCAGCTTATTAAAAACATGTTTTACTTGTTTTAAATAATGCAGTATTTATTAAAGAAACAGCTACTTTAATATACCATATCCTCCAATGTCGGAATTATTGCTTTTCTGTTTCATAAAAAAATAAGTATGAATGACTAAAAATTTGTCTATACATTATTTGATTTAAATTGATTTAACCATCTTGCCTGGAAAGATGAGCCAAAAAGTTTCATTTTTCATTATTCCTAGACAATGGTAATAACTAGAAACAAATGTTAAATATAAAATTTGTTCCTTTTAAAAATACACATAAACGATAAGCCATCAACCTACCTTTCCGTTTAAAATTTTTGAGTTAAGGCCATTTTGATTTTTTTCAAACTCCAGTTTTGGGATACTCAACCAAATTTTCTCGAATACAGTCATGTGGCACATCGTTTGAAAGCTTATTCAATTCTGAAAAAAATGAAATTAAAAATTAACAATTGAGTGTACAGGATGGTCCCGTAAGGCCAAAATGTAAAAACGTATATTTTTGCAGTTTTGGCCACCAATTTGAAATGAATGACGATATATGGAATTTTCTTTTACCAGATTAAATGTTAACTTATAGATCTTTGAAACTGTGCTGGAAAACATACACATTTACATTTGAAAATTACAAGATTCGAACACGAGCTGCAGTTTCGGCACAACTGTTAATTCAAAGTGGATGAAAATATTTTTATTAAATAGCCAATGATCACATTATAGGGAAATATTTTTTTCGTATCATTCTATGTCACTCCGTTTTCCTGCAATCAATTTGGGACACCTTATCAGCCTCACCCGGTATATTAAAAATTTACAAAAATTTTAAGTATTTAGTGTTGTAATATATCTGCTTGTGCAACAGGAAATTCAGTGAAAAAGACAATAGTTTGCTGACATGATTTGTTTTGACGGGTTATACTCGCACTACAAAATATGACAGTATTAAAAGTTCTCAGATTTGACCATAGATGGCACCATTATAAATAGAATTGTTTTTAAAATGTTAGTACCGCTGTTGTAACAAATTGGCCAATGAAGCACCACGCCCACAGAGTAAGTGAACGTAGATTGCAAATTGAGTTACACAAACGAGACAGCAGTTTGGCATCTGCTGGTAGTTTTTACTGCCGTTTATAGAGTATTTATTAATGTGACTGTCACTTTAAGATTTGAATCCTAGGCATTATACAGAGCAGGTACGTTTACTTTATAATGGCGAATGAGACAATGCTTGTTAGGAAATTTTATATAAAATATGATTTTGTTACGTACAGAAGTGGTTTTTTTCGTAGAGGGGTAGGGAACATCATTTCTTCTGTCTTCCGAGAGATGTAAGTATTAATGACAAGTAAATACGAGTAGACAAAATAAATCTTGTTTTTGTTTAGGTTAACATGGAGTAAACATTAAATGTATGAATAATTGTTAATTTTTAAAAATTATTTTCACATTCTCTGGTACTTAGGTTTGTCTGGTATAATAATAGTTATAGTTTCTCATCAGTTCAGCTTAAAAAAAAACTCAGTAAAATGGCGCTTCAGCTACTATGGCCCTAAAAACAAACACGATTTATTTTAGCCTACACATATTTACTTGTATTAATACTTACAGATTTTAGTCTCTCAGAAAAGAAGAAATGACGTTCCCTAACCCTTATTCTCCAAAGAAAAACCACTTTCTTTAATTAACAAAATTTAATTTCGCTAATTATAACTAGTCACAACCCACAGTAGTCACTAATAACCAAGCTGTCGAAGCAACTTTAAATAAACTAAAAAAATGTTTAATTATACAATAAATAATAAAACGAAATAAAAATTCCATAGGGTAATAAGCCAATTCAAACCTCCCTTGTATGCGTGACTAGTGCCTCCTATATGTGGAACCCAAAATTGTTACAGACAACAAACGTTTCACACACTTTGCATCATGGGAGTATGCACTCTATATTTACTTACTCTGTGATTAGGATTAAGGCTACAATGGGCAGTTTGGTACGTTGAGACAAATTAAAGACCAGATAGTTAAGCCACTACTCAAAAGATAGTTCAGTTGCACCAAATTAATTCTTCTATAGTCGTTGGCACGTTCAGTTGACACTACGGAGCAGTATAGGACAGTGTATTTCTTATGGGGCTCTGACTGCTACTAGCATGTATACTAACATCAGCTTTGTAGTAGATCAATCATCGCCATCATAACCAATAACATTCCCCTCCTCCATACCCGATTGATAACAAACCTTTATAATGTCTAGTAGCTACATGACTATTAATTAATAATCAACACTATTAAGTTTATACTCAACTTCATACGCGGATTTCAAATGTGAAATATTTTTTTTGATACCTGTACTGGGAAAGATTTTTTATATTTGTAATAACTGATTGCATCATTTGTTTACATTTACCAAGCAGTATTTAGAAAGTTTTGCAAGGGAATGTGGAGAAGACATTAGTAGGTCTGCAGTAAAGTACATAAGATATTCATTTTACCCTCTCTAATAGAAGAATATGTTTCATCAGTTTTTTATTTTTTATAATTCATTGAACATTCTACATAATACATAAATTTTTTTCTGTTAAGCAAAACTTGAATTGTAGTTCTACCTTAAAAAATACGTGTTCTATAGAGGTTTAAACATGTATTTATATACGCATCCAGATGCCTTCAATTGATGTTTTTAGTTGTGCTAATAGCACTGACGATTCCTATAAGATCCATTGCGTCAATTGAACGTGCAAACCATTATATCTGGTGCCAAATGTATTAGGTCCATAACAGAGACCTCTAAAATTTACAAATTAAGTTTTTTTCCATTTAAAATCTAACATAACCTAGCATCAAAATATCATGTAATGTATTTATTCGTCGTTAAGATTTGGAAATACAGTAAGAACTCGCTTAAGCGATACCTGTTAGCGTGATTTTGTTGCACATAATATATTATTAACTATACAGTAGGAATAAAGTAAGAATGCTGACAAGATAGAAAGAAACAATTAAGGGTCGGTATGCACTGAAATATGCGTACACTATTGAAAATATTTGACTCACTTCCAGTCATTTCTTGAAAATGTTTCTTTTTTGGTTTCGATAATACGTTACATAAAATGAGAGAAAGTAAAGCATATGTACTAACTTAACACTGTTATGAATTGATTCCAAGAATCATCGCTTATCTTATTGATAGTTTATATTAAGGACCACTGTTTCATTAATTGCTCTTGAAACCGTTATTGTAGTTGCGCTCCCCATTTTTACACTGGAATTTTATCTTGGTTTGCTTCTGTTCTAAACATTAGTACTTATAATATGTTAAAAATATCGGTCATGTAAGGTTGCATAGTTTTAATTGTGCTACAATTTGCAGGTTTTTTATTTTATTGTAGCTTTGTATACAATGAGTTCTAATAAAGGTTAAAAAAACAGAAAGCGATTACTTTAGAGGAAAAGTTAGAAGTCATTAAATGATAAGAAAGGGGTGAAAAAACAAAGGACATAAAAGTAAGCGTTTAGTGAATCAACACTACGGACAATTAGCAGATTTTAATGGTACAGGCAATCAGCAGCAGATATTTTATAATTAAACCAAACAACTCATGTTACACGATGGTTTTGCGGACGCATCCCTCGCGTTAAGTCGAGGTCTTACTGTACTTCCTGTTCATTCACAAAATTAATTAGGTAGAATGGTAGCACTTAGTGAACTTCCATTCATAAACTGTCTTCATTGCTTCTTACCAAAGTGGAATATGGGCACTGCTCTTTCTCAAGAAGGTTTTTAATGGATTGATACCTTATAAGTCGTATAAGCTGCCGTTGAATGAGTCTAAGAGTTAGTTAACAAATTTCATAAAAATTGCTGTCGCCATTGCATGTTGTTTTAAATTACCTGAAAAAGAGAAACCTGACCATTAATATGCGAACTGACATTAAAACTCATTTAATGGAGTAGTCTAGTCAAAAATTTAAAATTAGACATTCTTCATTTAAATCAATTCATCTCCCATTAAAAGTTGTATTAATTATTAAACAAATTATTATACAGTACACTTTATAAAAAAGAGAAAAAATATACATATTATAATAAAAATCTCTTCCCCTCTGCACCCTTTCTCTATATTCTTCCTTTGCGGTTACAAAATTACCAGGAATCATACCTGCAAAGGTTAATCACCTGTGCGCAGGCATGAATTGTAGAAACAGCAATCATAAATGAAGCATCCCTGGATGATATAGCTTGTAAAGCAATTGATAAACAAAACGAAAATAATATTACAAAATGCAATGATTACATCAAACACAAAAAGAAGCTTGATCCGCATAGTTGTATTACAACAGAACATCGGAAATACTGTTATTTGATTATCATTAACAACGCTTATAAAATTACAAATCTTTTCATATAATTAATTAAAAATGTGATGATTATGAAGTGTTCTGTTAACGTAATCATGGTCGGCAGATATATGAAAGCAGTAATATCTATATCAAATTATGGACATTAAAAAGCCTTGTGTATAAACGGTCATATGCTTTTGATGTAAGTTTACCATCTTGTGGGCTTGTAATCATGGGAACTTTAAACCTGTATGTTTGAAAATGTATGAGCTATAACTTTCCCAAACTTAATACTATTAGCTTACAGGAACTTGCTATATGAGGTGTGGCTATTAAAAAACGAGACTGACGTAAAAAATTTTATTTTCATTTTATACATACTCACGTATTGTCACCTTCAATATACACTCTTTCTCTATCCATACAACATGAATTCCATGCAAATTTTCCATTGTTGGAAACAATGCTGAAAGTCATCTTCCGTCAGCTCCTTCAGGACAAATGCCGCTTTCTCTTTTACAGCTTCCACAGACTCAAACTGTGTTAGCCTGTACTTGGCTAGGAACCTCTTGACAGATAACGCGGACCAACTACAGTCGGCTCCCGATTTCAAACAGTTAATAATATTCTTATAGTTTACAATTACAAGTATCAATATCAACAACCTAATAAATATGTTCACATTGTAATTACTGTCTAAATTTAAGGAACAGAGTAAAGTAGGGTAATATTTTCATTTAGGTCTAGTTGGCTATCATGGTATGTAATGTTGGCTTCAGCTCTGTAAACAGACTATTTAATATTTTACAATAAAACAACAGTCCAATCATGCTAGAAATGGTCTATTGTAATCTAATACAGGGTCAATGCATGTGAAATGATCCAATGAGGTTGCCTTGAACCATTTAAAATATTTTTTTATATATTACTGCCATAATGCACTGGAAGTACAAAAGATTTTATTACATTTTTATTGCAGCCTGTTCTTTTGTGGCGGCCAGTATTGTTTTGCAGTGCGCATCAATTAGGGGGTTTGCAGACATTAACGTAAACTTATTTTCCTTAGGACTGCATTATGCTAGAACACTGCAACAAAGACCATTTCATTCAGAATTTCCTCCTCTTTAATTTTGTATCACAGCTTACGAACCCTTTTTGTACCCATATAGGTGAAAATATTCCTTAAAGTTTGGCATTGGCATTCAACAAATGCCACTTTTTGGAGTCCATGTTTATGTTGAAGGGGTGGTTCATCACAGTTAATTTTTTAATTACAAAATTACATATAAAACTATATTCACTATAGCAAGAATTGTAACACTGATAAATGTATCCTTCAATTTTTATGATTTTTTTTTTAAATTGATAATTTGCAATTTTTGCAAAGTGTGACATGGGATAAAAGTAAAAATCTTCTACAGTGCCCACCTGTGTAAGAGGAAACTACAGTCAAATTTTAACTTTGATATTTTACTATGAAAAAAGTTATTAATTTAAAAAAAAGTGTAAAACACACCCTGGAATTGTTTTAACCGCATTAAAATCGAAGACTTTTATTTGCACAGAACACAAATTTGAATTCCTATTACCACAGCCATTTCAAAGATATTTTTGAAAATAAAAGGAATCCACAAGTCAACAAAAAAAGTTTTCAAAAACAAAAATATTGTCGCCTATATAATAAGGCTACAAATTAGGGTTCTTAAGCTGAGATACAAAATTAAAGAGAAGGAAACGCTGAATAAAATGGTCTTTATTGCAGAGTGATTTAGTATAATCCAGTACTAAGAAAAATAAGTTTACATTAGCATCTGCAAACCCCCTAATTGGTGCACACTGCAAAACAAAAATTGCTGCCACAAAAGAATGGACTGCAATAAAAATTTAATAAAATCATTTTTGTACTTCCAGTACATATGGCAACAATACATTAAAAAATAAAATACATTTTAAGTGGTCAAATTTGTTTTAACTGCAAAGAGTTTTAGTTTTTTGGGTAAAGAACCAAATGCTACCCACCAAATGTACTTTGATGCCAGTAACTGTAGTTGTTAGAGCAGATTGTTGCTGGACATATTGCTTGTAACACCGTTGAGTTACTAACAACTTGATCCCATTTTGATTTTCGTCTTTTTAGTCATCTTGAGTTCCTGATCCAGGATTGCTTCCATCACCTGTTCATTTTGCCATACCTACGACAAATTCAACCTGTATGAACAAGAGAAAAAATTCCAATTACCGTATTTTTTGGACGATAAGACGCATCGGACGATAAGACGCACCCTTGTTTTTCGAGGCATAAATTATCTAAAAATTATTTTGACTGATTTTAATTAGTTTCCAAATAAACTACAGGTTACAGATCCCATACAGGTAAATGTGATTTCTTTCTTTGAAAAACAGCATGTACAGAAAATACAAAAAAACATGGATATAGAAACTGCGTACATACGCAACGTATATACGCTGCGTAAATACGTAAATGACTAGTATTGTACATGGTAAATTATTATTACTATTCATCTTCTGCTTCTGCCAAGTCTATGTCTGAACTTTCTAAGCTATCACCTCCATTTCTCTCAAATAGGAAGTCATCTTTAGTCCCATCATGTCTATTACTTATTCCGAATTTTTTGAAAGCTTTAGCAACAGTCTCAATTATGTCAGCTTCCCAAGATTTGGCCCACAAACATACTTCTAAAATTGTTGGTCGTCTCATACGTTCAGTCAGAGTAAAATCTTTGTCAGTCCTTTCCATCCTCTATGTGGTGTGTGACCGGAATTGATCAAAAACTGGCAGAGCTGGCTTTTTCAAGAGATGACCTGGACTTCTTGACCAAATTTTTCCAACCACAACTTCATCCCGTTTTCATCCATCTATCCTTTGCAGTGTACTTGGAAAAAATTCCTGGTGGTATTGTTTCTTTTGGTAAAGTTTTTCTTTTAAAAATTAACATAGAAGGAAGTTTTGTACCATCTGCACAGCATGCCGAAACATAAGTATAATGTGTCTTTTCATGACCTGTGGTTTTAATTGGAACTGTTTTAGTACCTTTCACATCAACTGGTCTATTTGATGGAACATCAAACATTAGACGTATCTCATCCATGTTGCCTATTTGACCAAGTTCATAGCCATTTTTCTTTCTTGAATAAATTATAAACTTGTGGAATTTTTAGATTTGCGTTTCATATTTAGGTGGCATCTTGTGTGCGGTGGTTGTGCGAGTACGCATGGTAAGACCTCTTTCCATGAATCTGAAACACCACGAAAAACTTCCAGAGAAATCTCCTAAGCCTAGTAAAGCCGCCTGTGCTTTCTAGCTTCGAAAACAATAATTTTTGTTGACATTGAAATGCCATTTTGCTCGTGATTGATAATTCAATTTTTCAATTGTGCTTTAAGTTGAGGCCATTTGACAGCATGAGTTCGAAATTTACTGGTATGTTTCTTATTATCTGCCTTGAGTAATAAATCCTCTTGTTTCCGCCATTCCCGAATCATTTTTTCTGTTGGAGGAGGTAAAAAATGCCTTTCTACTGCCCGAATGCCATTATCTTTTGCATATGAACCACTTTTAATTTAAAAGCGAAATAATGCGAAACATTCTTCACATTTTAAAATGCTATGATAACTACCGTAAGTAATATCGATACAGAAACTACTGTGTATGCTTAGAATCTTCAAGACGATACAGATTAAAAACTACGGTACATCCTATATCATTGAATGTTTTGTTTCAAAATCCCTAGTTATTGAATGTGTTTAAGTAGAGTAGGGTAGTATTAAATATTATTATGGAAAGCTTCTACCTTGAAATATAGCTAAGCGTTTGGACCATAAGATGCATGGTAATTTTTAGGTCATTTTCCTACGAAAAAAAGTGCGTCTTATCGTCCGGAAAATACGGTAATAAAAATGTACATTATTTTTAACATTAAAAATTAACATATACATAAATAATGTAAGTAATTGTAATACCCATCAATACAATATTATTCAACTAAAATGAACTTTAACAATTGTATCAGACAAATTTTCCCACTTAATTAGAAATGTACCAAAATTCTGTTTACTACGCAAAGTATATAAATTGTTATTAACTCGCAGTGATGTAACAAGGTTTCTGAGAAAAATGTAGTCATTAGTTTAGCTATGACCAGGGTAAATTGTATCTTCCCTTGAAACCATCCATTAATATGCTACATATTGTCACATTATTTCCCATTTGGCCTAGATAATTTTCTGTCTTAAGAGAGTGAAGATTAGCTTCAAAGAGCAGTTTGTTTTAAATGATTTATGCAAAAAGTATAATTTACGAGTTTCGGTTGCTAAATCAAAGGTTATGGCATTCAGAGGGAAGTATCCCACTCGTTCAAAGATTGTTTTAGACAATGTAATATTAGATCAAGTATCTCACTATAACTATCTGGGCTGCAATGTGAGCTTTGATCGGGACTTGGATGTCGAAAGTAAAATAAATAAATTTCAAGCTATTTGTGGTACCATTAACAGGACACTGGGTAACAGAGCTAGAACAGAGATAGTACTGAAGTTCTACAAGGTAATGGCAGCCCCAGTCCTTCTTTATGGAAGTGAGTCATGGGTTACCATAAAACGCCAAGAAAGTAGGATCCAAGCAGCTGAAATGAGGTTTTTAAGAAGGGTGAAGGGGTGCTCGAGGCTGGATCTAATACATAACGAAGAAATTAGATCCGAGTTGGGTGTACTTAGCGTGGAGGAAAATTGGAGGAGTACTGGAATCAATGGCGGCAACATTTGAAACGGATGCCAGAGGAGAGAATACCTCGAAGACGATGGCAGTAGTTGAGATGTAAGGGTTGGAATGTCTAGTGTTTCTGTAGACGTGCAGAATGGTTTGTGAGTTCGAAACAGGCTTATGCCTAATCCTTGATAGTAAGAAGAAGAAGAAGAAGATCAGGTATGCCATATTAGTATGGGGTAATTCATCACAGTATAACATGGAAAGAGTTTTTAAAATACAAAAAAAAGCTGCCAGGTGTATGATGGGAGTCAACCACCTTATCTCATGCACACCACTATTTAAAGAGCAGTAATTGCTCACAGTTCCTTCTTTGTACACTTTTGAAGTGATAATGTACGTAAAGCAAAATACCTTTTTACAGAATTTAGATGTTCACAACCACTACACAAGAAACAGAATCGATTATTATGTTGCTAATCACAACACTAAATTGTTTGAACAAAAACCAACTTATGCAGGTAGAAAATACATCAATAAATTGGGACAAGGTTTAAAAAGTTGTGACAATTTGTCATTTTTAAAAAAAGCTAAAACAATACTTGCTTGATCAAACATTTTAGTGTGCACGAATTCCTTTCTAAATAGTTTTTGGTTGAAAAGTATTCAACTTCTAATTAAACAAATATTGTGTACTATTTGATACAAAGGGGTTCATGACAAGCCTACTGAATTAAGCAGTAGTGGAAATAAATTATTGGTAAGTAATGAATTTATCATTGTGTTTAACTTTTTAATTTTGTGTGCTATTTGATACTACGGGGTTCATGACAAGCCTACTGAAGTAAGTAGTAGCAGAAACAAATTTTTGGTGGTAAGTGATGAATTTATCATTGTGATAAACTTTTTGTTATCAGTTTAATCTTGACATGTCCTATACTCCCTTTTGGAGGCGTCTCCTGGATGAAAAGAATTGTTACCCACAAGACAACAAAAAATAACACAAAAAGATGGTAATCTATAGTCCGTAATAATTTTCTTTATCTTCATTATTAGGACAATTTATTACCAATAGCTAATCGTATTTAAGGAGGCGAAGCAAGTCAGTGGTCGGCTGGCTTGCATGTGCCGAAGCATCACGTCCAAGAGAGCACACCTGCTCCCTTACTTTCTGTAGCAGTTTTTCGTGCCCGTGCCTCTGGAAACTCCTCGGCATATAATGGCTACTGTTCAGCCATGCTCTGGTCTCGCCGAGGTGAGCTGAGATGCTGGGCTTCTGTCTGTCTATCCTAATCCTTGTCCCTGGCATCTAGCACTTTTTCTATCCGTGCTAGAGGCAACTTCTCCTACTGTAGCTTTTGCCCAACCCAAGTGGTGTCAGTCGTACCGTGCCGAAGGGTGGATGGCACTGGGGCATTTAATCAGTGTCTAACGGTGCCTGTAGGATACCTGGCTCCTCCTACAGTATTTTGCCTTACCTCTGTACGCGGGGCTATGCAGGGGCGGACCTATTATTTCCCTAGCTGCACGTGGGGACCAGATGGTACCCATTTCATTTGAAATCATGAAAAACAGCTATGGATGCTTTGACTCTGGAAGGAGTGGATTTAAACTACTCCCCTGAGTTAGAGTATCTGGGGGTTGTCATGGATAGTGGCCTAACCTGGAAAGGCCACATGTCCAGGACTGTGGAGAAGGCTATAAAGGCCTTATGGATATGTGAGAGTCTGCTGGGGAGGACTCCGGGGCTTGGGCCTCGTATGGTGGAATGGGCTTGTGTGGGCATCATTCTGCCAATGGTCACGTACGAAGATGTTGTATGGTGGCCAACAACAGATCTAGGACGGCGCAGGATCGGCTGAGGAGCTATAGAGACTGGCCTGCCTAGGGATATGTGGTGCAATGTGCACTGGTCCAACGGCCGCTATGGAGGCGATGTTTGATTTGCCTCCTATTCATGTGCAAGTGAAGGGAGAGGCGATAGGAACTGCCTTGAGGCTGGAGGACGGGATCGGGGTCCCATCAGTGGAGATGGGCCACACTGAGATCTTCAAGGTGATTGAAGGGATGGGTGTGGTAGGTGGTCCTTGGGACCGTATGAACAGAGCATACAACTTCTCCGACACACTGAGGATGGAAATTTTTGATCGTCAGGAATGGGCGGAGGGACGGCCGGTGATGCCGGAAGGGGCTACCTTTTGGTATATTGACGGCCCTGTGATGAGCGGAAGAGTGGGATTGGGGGCCTGGGGGGCCGGGGGAATGAGTTCCCTGGCCCTTGGGTGTAACATGACTATCTTCCAAGATGAAATATGGGCCATTAAGGTCTGTGCGGAGAGGTGTATTGTAAGGCGCCTCAGTGGGTCGCACATTTATATTTTTGCAGTTGCATAGTGGTTGGCTGCAAAAGTATAGCACTGTTGGGTGGGGATGTGTTTACACCTGCTCAGGTAAGTGCACTAGATCCTAGGCAGACCCTGCGCTTTATCGAAAGTGCGGGCCTTGCATAAATTAGGAATAGGGGCAATCACAAAAGATCTTTTTGGTCGCGGTGAGGAGGGGCTGAAGAAGCCTGAACGCCCTTGTTGTAAATGAATGAATGAATAATCGTATTTAAATAATTACAAAAATATATTATTTATAAAACAGAATATTTTAACAACAGCATTGAAACTAAGGTAGATGTCAGTAGACGATAAAAGCTCATAAATAATTTTAAAGTGATTTGGGCGCAAAATTAATATCAGATTCGGATTCAGCACCCAAAAAGTATCGATTTAAAAAAAAGTCGTTACAATCGGTGACGGGCCCTGATTATTGCCCTAAATTAGGTCATAGAACAGTAAATAATGAACTAAACATCTACAACGCTTCTGAAAATACTGATGAGAATGATACATTTTTCACGTTAAATTGAAAAAATTGGGTAAAAAATTGCAATATAAAATGAAAACAAATTCTTTTAAACATGAAATTATAAGTTATGATAAAACGCTTAGAAGTTTCGTTAGGTCAGGTTAGACAGCACACGTAACTAAATAATGGAATGTTTTTCCACAATATATAGGCTATAAATGTTTCTAATGGCGGCATACATCAAAATTACTTTAAAACCATCATTACACGTTAGATTTAAGAAATTCTGTACCATGATTATCTGCAACAAAAACATCATTGGAAGAAAATTTCAAGTTTTGAAGTAATTACCCTTTAAAAACACAATGGCAAATAAAATGAAATTAACAGAACTTAACTATGTAAATTTTATTGCACGTTACTTACACATCTAGCTTCTTAATTCCGTTAAAAAATGAACAAATTTCCTTTTCGGATTGCATTCCATTGTTCATTGTTTTTATCTGAAAAAAGCTAACCTCACAAACATCAGATAACATGGCGTCTCACGTCTTGACGCCGAAGACGTTCGTATTTGATGTCCGAAACGGGTTTTTTAAAATGATAATTTATAAATAATTATAAATCTATAAAACAATATTATTGTTTTTATAAAATAAAATACTTTATTTTATGAAACGTACTATGAAGAAATTTCAAATCACCTTATTAATATTTAATAATTATTAAAACCACTAGTAATACGGTTATTAGATTAGTGTTTGTATTGACGTGTGTTTACTTTTTACTGTAATACTAGTGATTTTGAAAACTGTAATTTTAATAATAAAATTATTTATACCCGGCCTACAGGGATATTATATTTTTCTAGTTTTGGCATACCGGACAAATACAACGCTCCTACCATGGGAATTCAAACCGGCTGTACTAAGTAGCAGCAGACGATAAATGGAACTCGTTCGTTACCGATAATAAAGTTTATCAAATAAATTCATTGATTTAGTTCCAATGACATTCAATAGACAGCGTGAAAATACAGCACTTTTACACACTGTTGTTTCGACGACTTTTGATAGTTTAAATTTAATAGTTTGAGGGGGTACTCCCTCAAAAACATGAAAATGTGTCCCTTTGGAGTTGGTACTGCTAATATTTTATTACAGATTAATTAAGCTCAAAATAAGTAACTTTTCTTAAAAAAAAGTTTACAAAATGTTGAAAACAACCCTTAAAAGCAGGGTTGTAGTGAAAAATTAGGGGTACACAGGAAAGTAAATATTTTGACAAATTTTATTGATATCTAACTGATTTTTTTTTAATGAAAGAGAAAGGTTCATTGCATGATCTGTAGTATTTAGATTTTTTAATTTTAACTTAAAAAGAAATAAAAAATTTTATATGTAAAAAAATTTATACAGTTTTTAACTTCATTTATTTTTAATAAATTTGGCATTGGTTTTTGCAAAAAAACCAAATACTCCAGATCATAGATCTAAAAATTCTGAGTATATTTTTATACAAAAGTACGGATTTTTGTCAATTTTAACTAGTTATTTACATTCCAACGCTAGCACATTAAAAAAAAAGAAATTTGCGAAAAACTGAAGTTAAATTATCGATTATTATTTTAAAAGTTACCTGTAGGTTTAAGCTAATCTAAAAGTTGCCAGCTGCATAAGTCACACCTTCTTTTTCCTTTCTTGATTCTTCTCTTTTTAAGTTTTTCATCTGTAATTTTCTTTTCCGGTCCTTGTATTTTGCAGTTTGCGCAGCTACAATCTTGCGTTTCCTTCTGCGATCCTGTCTTTGACCTAGAATTGCACTTCTACAACCGGGGGACAAGGAAGCTCGTTTCATTGCAGAAATTACAGTTACATTACCAAAATTAAATTCACTCACTGCTACTGCAACTGCAGTTTCAACCAATCTTCTAGATACATTTTTTGATTTGTCACATTTCCTCCATATGCTGCTGTGAAGACTCTCATTCATATTTTGGGTGTAGCCCTTGATGCATCTTTGAAGGAGATTTTCATCTGTAAGTCCGATAAATAGGAGCTATGTGTTGTAAAACCAAGAGACTAATTGGTGTTTTGATATTGTCAGCATGCTTGCCTGGTACTTCATTACATGCAATTGCACGATTGAAAAAACACAAGCTTGTGTTACCTACAGGACACTTTGAATGACGTGGTTCGTTGTCTGTAGAAGAGAGGTGGTTTAGTGTAGCTAATATTGACTGTTTCATTGAAATAACACTTTTATTGACATTGGCTGATATGGCGTTATGATAATAGCGAGTCAATTTTACGATAGTAGAATCCTTGAGACTCCCAAATGATTTGCCACCTAATGTAATTTTTTATGCTTTGCACAATTTCACAGTATTCCTTAGTGCTGTTCCAAGCCATTCGGAAACATGATTAATGCATTCGGCTTTTAATAGTTCAGTATCACTACCATACACTTGTAAATTCTGTAGGTGGCTGAACACCTTAGAATCTCCGTCACTTATCAGGGTTTTGTAACGAAACTTATACATGCATGACCGTTTCCACAGAATTTCTGCGGCAGCTACCTCCATACCAGGTGAAGACCCAATATAATTTTTTCCACAGTTTAGTTCATGCCCTGTGTACCAGAAATAAAATTTTGGACTGTTTTCACCTAATTCATCCTCCGTGATTACACATTCACGACAAAACTTAGATAACACATAGTAGTCGATAACTAATCTTGTGTCGATATCAATGACACACCCAACACCATAGTTGGAGGTATGGCCTCGCTTATGCCATGTGCCATCAAAACTCACTGACAGATCTAAAACGGAATTATAAGTAACTGAAGGATCTAGCTTGGCATGGTGTTGTCGCACACGTTTTCTTGCTTCAACAAGATACTCAATGCCGTTATTTTTGCTAATTTGTGCAGCTGGTTTATCTCTTGGTAGAACATATTTTTACTTACTAAATGTTTCATGTTCAGTACCATACAAAATTTTTCTATTGAGGCATAGCCTTTACCAATAGCTGTAAATGCTTTAGTAACTCTACGGTTTACATCGAACACATTAGTATCATCACTAGTATCACAAATTGTTTTTGAATTAGTAACATCAGAAACTTTTTCAAAACAGTTTTTACAATATACAATTAATTTCACACAAAATCCTACAACTTTTTGAACTGACATGTTTAAATTAACAATAAAACACTTTGGACAAGCCAAATTTCCAAACATTGATTTTAAATAATTAGCATCCATGTACAAATATTCAGGAGCATTTTTGTTTCAGCTTCGCTCGTGGCAACGTCACATTTCACAAAATCAAAACTTCTTTTATTTTTTTGTATAAAAACTATCGTCTAAGTACTTACTAGCTAATGTTTCACTTTCACAAGGTCTTGGAGATTGACCAACATTAGTTTTTCGGACCTGTTGTGACCACCTGTTGTGTTTGCTAATGGCCATTTTTGCTTTATTTTTTTTGGATAAACCCCTAGCAATTTTTATTGATCTTTGCTTTGTTGGAGCCATTGTCCTTTAGTAATCGTAAATATTAAAAATGTACAGGAAACAATAATCTCCTAAAGCTAAACAAACACTAAACTTTACACACATAACCTCTACAACGCACTTTCTTTGCTCAGGAAAAAGATAAAAACCGTAATAAAAACTACGCGTAATTGCACGTCGTAATGATTATAACTAAGCAGTTAATAATTAATAATATATTTACTAAATTTACAGCTAAAAAAAATACCTGCAATAATAAACAAAAAGCACAAAATCCGCGCAAAAACAAACAACACACGCGTTTCAACTATTATGATACTTTGTTTACATGTACAGTGCTGCTCAAGGTAGAGCAATAGTGAACTACACAGTGTTGTAGAGCGGTAAATTAGCTTCAATTCAAAAAAAGAATTAGCCTTCTACGAGGTTTCTTTCAGGAGATATTAATTTTCGTAAATCGTTGTTTTTACAGCAGTTTACGCGAAATTTTACTCAAGATATATGATTACAAAAATCGCTTTTTCTTGGATAATAAGTGACGTATTTTAAATGTAAAATAATTATTAAATTCAGAACATTTTAAGCTATCAGAAATTACAAAAAAAAGTTTTGAAAAAAAACAATTTTTACAATTTTTGTGAGGGAGTTCCCCCTTAAGGTAGTTACTTTTATAGGGATTTGAATACTAGACAGTGGTTACCGGTGTACTTTGATGGTTGGGATTAAATTAACCATACTCTCTCAGGAATGGTCAGCCTGCGTCTGTACAAGACTACACCTCATTTACACGTCATACACATCATCCTCATCTCATTGGGTAATGGGGTTGCTTATTGTTCTAAATTGAACAGATTGCAACATACACAAATTAGGAACAAAAAAAAACAATCAATATATCATTTTGTATTTCTCATTGGTTGTTCCACATTTTGGTCATTTTGCACTTTTTTATAGTTCCAAATAAAGAATTTGAAGTTCAGCGAGGCATTAGTGTAATCTTAAAAATAAGTAGATTTTATTATTGATGTGTATAATAATGCACAACTATGATTATAAAAATGTAGTGTTCAAAAAATTGGCTTTTTTGTTCATTAAAACTGTATGTTTAATTTATTTACAACTACAATTTATTACTGTTTACAGCTGTTACTAGTAATATTCCTACTGGGAATTACTTTCACGTATTCAATGTGCAGCATATGCTTAGGAAAGTAAATTGGTAAGAACTTACCTAACAACTGGATAAACTTACAACTATTATAAATTTCATTTAAGAAGCATTTCACAATTAAAAAGCTAAAATAAAAAATTTTACATTTTTTTGTCTGATGCTAACTAAATAAATAAACTTTATTATCACTTAAAATACATTATACATGGACAAGTAAAAAGCGTTTTGAAGTAGGAAATTGGAAGTATGGAATGCATGTAGGAGACTGACCAGGCATTCACGAGGAGTCACCAAGGAAAACATGAAAAACTAAAGAAATTAGTTTGTCCAAGATTATTTATTTACATAACCTTGAAATGCATTTTACAGTAATGTTGCAACATGAAAATCACTTTTTATTTTCCCCATTTATGAGAAATTTTTAAAAATACTTTAACAAGAAGATTATCGCATTCAATGCATAGCACATGTGTACTATCGTCTGCTAAATTGTGCCCAAAAGGAAGGTTGGTTCACTTTTGTGTCAACATATGTGTGAGAAATATTTATACAACATTTTTCCTTAAGCTTTACTGCATTTGCGTTTCCTAGCGTAACTCTCCAGTCATTTACTACAATTTTTTTATAACTGTTAATATCAGTTTTGGTAAAGGCCGAGCAAATTGCTGTGAGCGCTGGACTACGCATGCGCATACATAACTTCGACCCCGCATAACCCTCCAAAATGCAGTAAGATGTACAGTCAGTGTTGCTGAAAATATTGACAACACCCATTGTATTTTGTACGCATGCTGTTCTATTGTTGATAGTACGTTTTGCCCAACCCTCTCCTTACAAAAATCAGGCAATAAGTGCAATTTCATTTGAATTGCTACATTTTTGAAGATAAATTTACAATATAAACAAGTTTTTTTATAGAAAAATTAAAATTTAACAGTTACACGTAGTATCTATTTTCCTTATTTAAGTTTTGGGAAGGAAAGTATTGTGTACAAGTAGATTTTTCAAAATTAAGTTTTCACCAGAAATACATGTTTTTAGATCCCCTGAACCATGGCGTTCTCTAATTACAGGCGGGAGTACTGGAGTGGGGGTAATGACGTCAGCAGTCTTAATAACTGACGTGGCGCTGTCTACACACTGTCTTATTCCCATATTTGAGTATGTGTTTACAATTTAGTGAGACTAGTCGTTTGGTGTTATTCTATTTGATGATACAGTACAGTATTTTTAATAAATCATTTTTCATCATTTCGTGTTGAAATTCATCAGATTATTGTTGAAATAATTGTAGATTTCAGTGTTGCTATATTAATAATTGTGTTGAATATTCAGTTGTAAAGAATTTTAAAATGCCGTATCATTGTTGTGTGCCTCAATGAAAAAGTAATTATTTTGCTTCTTCAAAAGAAAAGTACATCTCAATGTTTAAGTTTCCGAAAGAGAAAGATTCTTTTAAAAAATGGAAACGGGTTATACCTAGGACTGATTGGACTCCTAATGCTCATACCCATGTTTGCGTTAAACACTTCGATTCCAGATTTATTGTAACCGAGTACGATTACAAAACTAATTCTGGTGAAACCAGAACAATGAAGTTAGACAGACCGCGACTTAAACAAGAAGCTTATCCCTCGATATTTCCTAATTTGCCTGATTATTTGAGTAAAACTCTTCCAGCGAAAAGAAAAGCTCCGAAAAAAAGAAGAGCTGAAACCAAAACAAAAAAAATTAAAGAGGAAAATGACCAAATTGCATGTCAAAATGAACAAGATCCCATTCAAAATTTGAGTTTTTTAAAAGATAATATTAATATAAGATTGAGTACATTTGGTTTTACCGACCTGCATGTTCATTCAAAAACATCTGAATTAATAATAGGAAAAAATTAATTACTCGGCTAGGAAATTTTTTGTTTTTCTTACTATAGACTCGAATTTAGTACGGACCATTTTCTATCAAGATATTAAATTATCTGAACAAGAAATCAAAGTTAATTTTGATTGCTTTAAGATTTTAAAATGATCTTATTTGAAGAATATGCGATGACAATTTCAGTAAAATCAGCTACTCACCTAAATTGTATTCCATGTCATCGCATATTAAAACCCTTATTGATGAATTAAAGACAACATTTTTTGAACCTGATGATGAAACATTTGGCCAGCTAACATTAATATCCGAGCAGTTTCATTTAGTTTTAACAGAAAAGAACAGACGGCGAGGTAAGAGAAGAAACATTTTATTCTATAAACTGTAATTGCGTATTTAGATCTAAAAAAAACAAATTTATATAAATAAATTTATAGTAATCTTATTTATAATCCGTAATCAAAACAAACACACACAAAATCAGAGATAGTAAGTGAGGATTCATAATATATTATGTACGTATAGCCTATTATAATGTAATGTAATGAATTAGAAACTGGACTTCTGACGTCACCAGTCAGACTTCTACCCACCACTGCTATCCCGCCTGTAACTAAAGAACGCCATGCCTGAACCCAAAAACACATGATTTATTGGTTGGGGTGTGTGAGAACAAATATCTCAAAAACAGAATAATGTACAAATTTGAAACTTTGAATTTAAGTTCGGTTACCACAAGGGGAACCGACAAACATTTAACATTTTTTGAAATTTTCTCAATAATCGCTACTACAATTTTTTTAAATTATCTTATTTTATACTCTACTCAATAGAGTACGCACCAAACTTGATGAAATTCTTGGAGATCTGTGCTCTTGTGGTAAAAAATGTTTGTTCTAAAGATTGTAGCCTTAATATGCATTTTAGGGCAAAAGTCTACGCAATTAAGTTGTAGGAAATTACAAAAGCTACAATTTTTATTTCAATTTCTTTACTATAACCCTTAGTTTAGAGTCAGTGATTTCCTGTATTTTCCTCATCAAAATCAGCAAATAATACATTTTTTTAGGATTCTGGCCTTAGATTTTTTCTTAATTAGGTATACAATAGTTGCTAGTTTTCCTCAATGGATTACCTGCATAACCAGCATGGTTCACAGTAACATTGAATGACCTTAAAGATACAAAAATCTACATCAAAGATAAATAGAATAGGGAAATATTTAGAAAAAATATGCCAAAGTGATCTTTCAGGGAGAGAATAAAAAGAAGAGATGTGAACCCCACAACTTTGAACAACTTAAGAAGGAAAGATACAAAAGAATGAAAAGATTGTGGGAGAAAAGGAAACGAGGAAAACATGAAGTAATTAAAATATTGATTTGGCAATCTCTCTCTGAAAGGTTATTAGAAGGGGGGGGGGATTTATCTTGGATAAATTTGCAATTCAAATAAACTAACCAAACTTCACAGATTAATTAATTTTTAAATTGTAGAAAATCCTTGGGAAGCAGTACAATAAAACTACAAATGGACAAAGTAAAAAATTACAAACCTTGATAAAATGTTTCTCACATATACGTCAAAATTGAAATGATAAGTTATTTTACCTAAAATACATTTCTTTAAAAGTATAAATCACTAATGAACTTATATATTATTTCATGCTATTTATGGATTCCTTTATAAAAACAAATATAAATTTAATAGTCCTATGAAAATGTTATACTATTTTATTTTGTTTTATTTACACATACTTAATACAAAGTTCTACAAACATAAATAATTACTATTTCTTATTTACCTACTGATATAGCTCATACATTAGATTGCACTTTATTTCAGTCAACATTACATCACACAACACTTAGGTACTTAAATATATAACTTAAAATTACATATGTACAAGTTTTTAAGTTATCTACAATAAAGCATTTTACTGTACATTAAATATTTTATTATAGTAATATTAAGTTAGGTGCATAAAAAACTATCATTAAATGTGACTACTACATTTAGCTGTATTAAGGATACATTTTAAAAATGATCACCCTGAATTTGTAAAAGATAGTTAAATTACTCATTATGGATACTAAATCCAGGGGTGGCTCGTGCATTCAAAATAGGTAAAGATAACCGAGAAAAATTAGTACACTAATAAGTGTCTGCGAGAGTCCCGAGAGTAAATAAATGTAAAATATTTACATACACATTGTGTGACACTGCAATAATATAAAACAACTAACATACATGTACGTAGTAATTGCAGGTGTAGTAGGTTGGTCAACCCGCCGTAATCTCTTCTCTATAAGCAGATGTGTGGGGAGAGCTAGATGCATCTCAGTTTTCATGGCAACCTGCTTACGCTGGAAGAGTAACAATGGCCACCAGTCTAACTCTTCACTTGGGCATTTATTATGTATATTCAGTTCATTACAAGGGCTATTTAAAATATTAGAAAGCGCTCTGAGCAGATACAATAATTTTATGCAAGACACTTGTTCATTTATTGTAAAATTAAAAATAATCATAACAGATATACTTATTTTGTGAGAGAAATAAATCTCGATAATATCCAGATAATAGGTGAAGAGACTCTACAGATAGTTTACCTGAATAGTCACCGCTGACTTAATCACTGTTGATAACCACCCAATTTGATTTTTTACTTTAAATAGAAACCTCCAGTGAAGTTTGTTCATTTGTCACCCCGTACAAACAATATTAGTTTTAACATTTAGTAGCAACCTTTTATCAGCTGACTGAATAAGGAGTCCTGAAATTCTTAACCCTAAGTGGATGGAATTAGTTTCATGTCACAGTTGCATTTAATATATGGGTTGGGGGTAAACAATTTTTTTTTAAATTTGTTTTCCTGGATAGAAAATCAGTTTTTAAAGGCTCAGAATCCACATAAATTTAATTATTGATGCCGGTATATAAGATTGCACTTGTATATGCTACCCGCAGAACACGTGTACTACAGTACCTAAAAACAACAAAAAGGAAACAGCTAATATAAATTTAGATAGTGTCATAGTTGTTATTGACAGTGTGATGACGTGTAAATCAGCTCTCAGCGTTACCACACTAATATGTTATTAGAAAGGCATGACTATTGCACTGCATTATGTCACCCAGCCATCACTATCTCTCTCTAGCAGAAATGCAATCTTATATGCCGGCCGCGTTGGTGTAGTTGGTAACGTGCTCGCCTCTCATCATGCGGTCTTGGGTTCGAATCCCATTAAGGCATGGCATATTTTCATACGCTACAAAAAATCATTTCATCCTTCACCATCTGCATTAGTAGTATTTGCAGAACAGTTGGACATTAAACAAAAAAAAAGAAATAAGCCGGCATCAATACCTTTTTTCTCTTCAATTTTACTCAAAAATAATGGATGCAGATGAATCCGTCTTTAGTCCTGAGTGACGTGACTTATGAGGATGTATCCATAAATACGACTGACTAAAAACAATTATTTTTATGTTGAATTTCAGAATAAAAGGAGAAAACAAATCTACAAGTACAAAGATTGTTTAAAGAATTTGTTAAGATTCAATTGGACGAACGTAACCCTAGTAAAAAAATTTGACAATTTTTGTTGTTGTACAGATGAGCAAGGAAGCGGTGGGGATTGGCGCGATGATTAGCCTAAATGACGCTATTTCAGTAGCCATGGAGCTGTGGTCAGGTGAACACATGCGTTTGTTGTCAAGGCATTTTTTAAAAGTGGTGAGTCTTGGGTCATTATTCAGCTTCGTCATGGACTGGCTTCAGGTCAGGTCGACAGCTTTTCAACCTTGGACAGCCTGTCAACTTACATTTCAAGCCTAAGCCTGTAACTTTGAAGTTACTCACCATTGTGTTACGAGATGGAATGTGTCCTTTTCAATCCACATTAAAGCCCTGTCGGAACTAATGCTGAGTAACGATGCAAAACTTACCACTTTTAAATAATGCCTCAAAAACAAACACAAGGTGTTCACCTGACCACAGCTCCATGGCTACTGAAATGGTGTCACATGTAGACACATCATCGTGCCAATCTTCATCACTTACTCGCTCAGCTCAACAATAAAATGTAATTTGAAAATTTAAATTTGCAATTTTAACAGTTCATGTAATAGTCACAATCAATAAAAAGTAATTTAAAAAAAACTAAGAATGTTATACATTATTAGCACACAAATCTACTTAAACTACATCACTACATTTATACAATATCATTTTTAATTGGTCATTCATATAGTAATTAAAAATTTATTATAGTATTATTATTACTATTATGTAATGTATAGTTTGTCCAATATGAATTGGGGCACGCGTAGCTGAGTTGTGATCATACCTTTCCTCGTTCTCGCCTACACGTACAAGATAACTCACAAACAACTTGACAAAAAATGATTAAATGTTTATTTATTTTTCTCGATTAGAAGGATAAAATGTTTAAACAGTCTGTGGTCTTAAGAAATACACTATTCAATTATGATGCGCCAATTCAGTTTGGACATACTGTACAATACCAATGGTAGAATACTTATTTTTGTCTAAATACAATTTTTTACAGCAATATATATTTTAATTATTTATTGCATTTACATAAAATTATGAGATATTGTAAATAAAATTTTTAAATCTGTATTTGACAACAGTAAATAAATTGTTTAATAACTAACAATATTCAGTCAAGCTAAAATTATATTTTAAAAATCATTGTTGAGGAAAAATAACTTTAACTGTATACATAAATTAATTGTTAATTTTGTGTTGGTTCACTTTACTGTTGAAACAAAGTAGAAGCCTTTTATCATGCACTACAATGCTTTTCACCGTTGATGAACTCTGATGTTCCACGAGTTTACAAACAGCATGTTTACAGAATGGGTATCAGTATAGTAATCAGAATGTTTACCAGCTTTGTCAGATGTAAGAATGTATCAGCCTGACAAACATTACGTGCACATGCGTATAAGAGCCACAGTAGTTCACTCTTTTTTTGTATCTCGTATTGAACACGTAGATTATAGAGCACATTAACATACAATACTTTATAATATAATCAGCTGGTTGTATATAAAAAGATATAGGTGATATTGAAAGATCAAAAATACAGCTGACGAAATATATAAGAGCTACGAGAGCAAGTATTGGCAATGTGCCGGCCCCATTGGCGTAGTTGGTAAAGTGCTCGCCTCTCATCATGCGATCTTGGGTTCGAATCCCATTCAGGCATGGCATATTTTCATACATTACAAAAATCATTTCATCCTTCATTGTCTGGATTAGCAGTAATTGCAGAACAGTCGGATGTTAAACCAAAAAAAAAGTATTGGCAATGTATGAAGTGGGTAGGGGCAATGCATACACGTTCAGAGCTCATCAACGCTGAAAAATAGTATAGGTGTATAATCAGTAATAAAAGTGTTAAATTCTGAATTATTAATGATTAAAAATTTTGATCTCTTAATCAGGAGAATCTGAGCTTAGATCTCTTCACTGGAGAAAAAGAATGTCAGTTTACCAATTACACCGCCAAGAAAATCTAATAAATCAATGAAGTTATTAAAATTTAAACAATGATTACAATAATATTGGTAACATTGAAAATTTCAGTCCATTCTTTTTAAATAAGAATAATAAATTTAAATATTTTTAAAAAGCAACAATGTAGCACTAATAGAGTATTATAATAAATAAGATAAATAATACTTTAGTAAAATATTGATAATTATATTTATCACTTAGTATGTTTAAAATAAATCACAGGTAAATATTACACATTAAGTGCCCCAATCACAATGAAGAGAATATGGATAAAAAATAATATGAAGAAGAATGAAGAAGCTTTGGAAAAGAAAAAGATATATAAATGTTATCCTTGGGGGTCAGAAAACATAAAAATAAGATCCGTTAATAACTTTGCAATAACTGATTTAAGTAAAAAAACAAAAACAAAAAATGGAATACTATTATATTAAACTAATTCCTAAATGGTCTGTGTGTTAGTGAAAAAAATATTTCAAGAACGGAACATCATACGAAGTTAAAACTTAAGTTAGGTATTACTAGAGGACCCGACACAAACCTTTTTGTGGTTACCAGTGTACTTTAATGTTTGGGTTTTAATTAACCATACTCTCTCAGGAATACTCTCTCAGGCCTGAGCCTACACAATACCACACCTCATTTAAACATTATACATATTCTCATCGCATTGGGTCATTACGTATTATAAAAAATAATTTTAAATATCAGACTATAATATAATTTGAATAATGCCAATAATTTTAGTAAGTAAATTGCAGTAACTTAAAAATAATTTTCAAATAACATTTTAAACTAAATAATGTTAACAATTCACTTTATCACCATCTTAAAAATACAGATCATAGAATGGAAACATAATAAACAAACTACACACTACCAACATTGTAATTCACTAGTTAGTGGTAACAATAATATTGTGAATAAATCTAAAGTAAAACTATAAAAATAACATTCATTAGGAAAAACAAACACTTAAAAAATACTACAGTATTATTCCCTGTTTATCCAAAACAATAAAAAAATACGTTTTAACAAAAGCACAACAGTTTTTAAGTACTGTAACTTAAAATGAAACGTATATTTTCTGGTGTAGAAGTATCACCAGATGGTGACAATAAGTGCTCTTCAGAAATCTTAGTATGTTGGTGGCCCTGAAAGGATTTTTGAAGTGACTACCTTCTTTTGGCGCGCCTGGACTGTGTTTTGCATGGGAAAAATGTTTGGTTTACCATCATGTCGTGATCGGTTATCAACAGTAACCATGGAAACAATTACCACTAATTAATTTACAAAAACATCTTAGTAGTCACTTCTGTTGTCAGTCCCTTGACTGCTGATTACTTTTTTATGTATTGTTCTGTTGGGGCAAGCATTTTGTTCAGAGGGCAATTGAAGTCAGTGTATAGTTATGATCTCGTTATCCAGCAGAATACGATGTTCTTCTCTCTGTAAGCCTTTGTTAAAGATCAAGCTGTAATATTTTATCTTGCATGATAGTTTAGTTGAGAACATTATAATGCATGAGTAATATATGGCAAAGTAACACAAGAAATAACACTTTTATAGTTTGGTGCTGCCCATAACAGACAGGTGGAGTGCCAAATTATTTACACTCAATCTGTTCGTTGCAGGGCTAAAATAAATAGTTCTGTTTCTTATCACATGGTCAGTCAATTAAATGACTGAATCATTAAAGAACAGAAGAGGTAGAGGTGTAAAAGACACTAATCAGAGTTATCTTCTCTGAAAGTAATGAATTTCATTGTACAGCCAGACCCTGTGGTGAATGAAGTGAAGTTGTCATTTACAGAGTGGAAAATATGTGCTTTTCAGAGGGCCCGGCATGCTGATAAGCGTACTTTTCCACTCAGTGAGGAAGGCAATGGTAAACCACCTCACTCCTCGTTTTACTTAGTAAAACCTCTAGAGGTTCAAACCAGCCTTTCGGCTGTTGACCTAAACAACAACAGTTTGGCTAAGACGGAAGTGTGCATTAGCTAAGATGGGAATTTCAGAAAAAAATTTCTAATTTTTCTAAACTAAAAATAGAATTTTGTTATTAATATCATTACATCACTTAACATCTATTTTGTTTTCTAGACAAAAATTTTGTTTTAAACATGTTTTTGCCAGATGACACTGAGGCAATCAGATCAATCCCATACGCACTACAATGAAGGTTGTCTTTAGTTACCTATTGCCAGGAATTCTCAATGAAATTTTTAAGAGTCCATTCAGACATCGTAATGTAAGTAATTCAAGATCTACGTGAATGAAAAAACAAAAAACACTTGACAAAAATAATGTCTATTCTGCTACCTATCATTAACTCATAAAATATAAAAACCAGCCTTTAATATTAAACTGACTAGACTGAAAAGATACAAAAATATTAATATAATGAGTTTTGGCCGCCTCCGCAGTGTAGTGGTAGCGCGCTAGCCTGTCATATGGAGGTCTCAGGTTTGAGTCCCGGCCAGCATCTGGAAATTTTCACAAGTTAAAACCCACCATAGTCACTAGTGACTGAGCTGTAGATGGGACTATAAATAAACTAAAAAAAAATATAATGAGTTTTAAAAATCTTTTAATATTCATCTATTTTCGCTGCTTTCCTTTTCTTTTTACTTTAACTTACGAGCACTTTTGCGGTGCGCACCGCTTCATAAAGTAATATCATAAAATATAGCTTCCAGAAATGTTGTGAAGAATGCATCTTCCTTCATCAAAGTTTGAATTCAGACTCAAATATAAAAAATAATAACAGCATATTATTGAAAATTGTAAAAAGGTGATTTTAAGGGGGAAAAGCAATAAATTTTTCTAAAGGCTATCAATTAAAAATGGATTCATACCTTGTAAAAACCTGCAGTTATAAAAATGTTACCTTTGAAATTTCAAATAATTACTAATATGCCGGGTGTCCCACGAAGAGGTTGCTATTTTTTAATTAATATACTGGACGTATCGCACACTCTTCAAACTGGAAACTTTAGTTATAGGTAATAAATAGATATGTAAAAAAGTGCCCTCGAGTTTCATTTGCATATGACTAATCAAAAATAAAATTGCGGAATAAGAAAATAATATAAAAAATAAATAATAAACTTATGGATAAAACCACTTACACAATAGGATTCAGATAGAAAAAAACAGCTGTTTTTGCTATTCCAAATTGATCAGCTAATTTTGTGAAGCGCATAACTGTTGATAGACATCACTACAAATAAAGATTAATAAAACAAATTGTGTTCATTAATAATTAATCACTTATATATATTTCCATTTTATTAAGTAATATTGTAACAAATCACCAATAATTTGAAATGGTTATGCAAATACAATTACTTTCCGCCATTTTGTTTTGAATAATCATAAGCAAATGAAACTTGAGGGTACTTTTTTACATATCTATTTATTATAAACTGTTAAGTTTCCAGTTTGTAGAGTGTGTGATAAGTCCGGCACATTAATTAAAAAATAGCAACCTCTTCATGACACACTTGCTATATCACTGAATACTATATCTGTACTTAGTTATAAACAATCACTTAATTTTAAAACCCTTTCAAGCATTTCAACTCTTACCTTTATCATTTAAATATTCAACTAACTTACAAAAAGCAATATAGAAAAATTATTATTTTACATTAGTCCTAATATCATTACTATTTTCAATTACGGCGATAACAGTTTTTCTCGATTCAATTTTATCGATAATCTCATTATCGTCATCATCTTCATCTGCGAATTTAATTTCACTTTCATCTTCATCATTCAATAAATCGTAATATTCACTATCATCACTTGGCGATTTTTCAACTCTTGTTTCTTTTTCACGTACACGATATGCTTGATGAACTTTAGCTGGTGAGTGCGGGACGAGTTTTTCGACCATTTTAAAACTTTTAGAATCTTTATCATGTTTTTTTATTAACGACTGTTCCAAACTATTATTTTTATCACTAATTAAACTTAAATCAGTGCTTTGTGAAAATCTATTTAAACTATAACAATCATGAAAACTTTTTGCACTTATATAATCTTCGTCACATTTATCGTTTACTGGTGTTCTATTACCTGATGTGTTATCCTCATCATCAATAAATTCAGTTGTTTTAATCGCGTATTTGTTTTTCGCTTTTTTCTTTTTCATATTTTCTTTATCGTGACTTGAGAATTCTTTCATCTCTGTTTCATTTGAATCATCGGCATGTAACAGTTCATCGTCTTCGTCATCATCATCGACTTCATCGTCATTGACATCATTTTCTGTATCGTCATCTTCATCGTCCTCATTCCACTGTCCTGGTGCAAATGGTGGTATCCATAAACAATAAGCTGGGTCCATGCCAATATATGAGCCAGGTACCTAAAACAGATTCATATAATTATATTATCAAGGCAGCCCAAAGACGTTGTTATTGCTTACTCTAGTTATTAAATAAATTAAAAATTCAATTTGTTGAATAAATTAATACAAAAATTTGACAGTAATACTATTACATATTTTACAGATGCACCAAAATTATGAAACATATTTCAATAGGTACACTTTCCTTTTATTTAAATATATATTGTCGCCGACTAACCCACTATTATTGGCGCCTGCATGCGGTCCTGAAGCATGCGTGGGGAGTGGTTCCGACGTGCAGCAAGCAGTGCCTCCTCCACCATGAAGTGGATCCACTGGAGGGGTATAAAAACAGCTGCACTGAACCGCGAGAGGCACTCATCATCCAGCCCCCAACCAGGAAAGAACACCACAAGAAGAAGAATAGCCCAGCCGAGACCAGATGCAGTCATCCCTGGTCAATGCTACCGGTGGCGTTCATCACATTCCCGCACCGGTCATCTGAAGGAAGCTCGTGTGTGCTTGCTGGCACCACGGTGAAGAGTGAGTCCTTCCCAGAGGGAACTGCCTCGGCCAACCCGACACTGCAGGGCTCTGGGGGCCACCACTGCCACGCTGCAGTGGGGACCTAACTGCCGCTGAGGGAAGGCTAGGCCTGGACCCGGTAGCCAAGCCGTCACCCTTTGGACACAGCACTAAACACACCGGCTTAACGCGTCCAGCCACCTGCAATGGCCCTTTTCAGGGCCACCCATTTTGCAAGGCGAGGTTTTGCCACATGTGGTCCCGGTCGGTGACAATATGTTGCTAGGAAATGTTCCAGTTATAAGTGACTTATGGTAATATATTGAAGACTTTAACTACTGAATTGAGAATTTGAATGGCAAGGTATATGAGGCCCATTTTTTCGACTTCCGAGAGACCATAAATAAAAGACAAGTGAATGTAGAAAAAAATGTTTTATTACTAAAAGTGACTCACACTTATGACTACTTTTTGACATAATCACTTCAATGATGGATGCATTAGTCATACCTGTCGATAAGCTTTCCAATACCCTCTTCATAAAATATTACCACCAATGAATTTAAATGAGTCTTATAGCTCCTTGTTGTGTTTCTTATGGAGTACATGTGGCCCGGGACCATGATTAATGCTGCTGTTTATTGTGAAATCTTACTAAGTTTGCAGAGAGCCATTCAAAATAAAAGAAGAGGAATCCTGATTTTTGGAACTGTTCTAATCCATGACTATGTCTGCCCTTAAAATGCTGATGCAACCCAACGATTTCTTGAGGAATTTCAATGGGACATTTTTGATCACCCACCACATCCACCTTTACAGCCACATAAGTGACATCCACCTTTTCCCTGAACTGAAGAAGTTGCTAGGAGAGCAGTACTTCCAAACTAATGAGGAACGTCAAGACTCATTTAAATTTGTTGGCAACAACATTTTATGAAGAGGATATTAGGAAGTTTGTCCTTGGGTATGACAAATGCCTCAATTATCAAGGTGATTTTGTCGAAAAGTAGTCATACATGTATGTAACTTTCAGAAATACAACATTTTTTCTACATTTATGTGTCTTTTATTTATGGCTTCTAAGATTTTGAAAAAATTAACCTCATATATTTCCAATATTGTTATATAGGGCAGAAGCTTGGATTCTGATGAAAGTGAATATTAGAAGGCTGGACTCCTTTGAACACTGGATATAATAGGCAGATGCTGAATAGTCTGGCCCAATTTAGTTACTGATGAGTAAATTTTTCAGAGAATTAATAAGGAAAGAGAAGTAATTTTTACTGTTCAAAATTTGAAATAATGAATACCTTAGGAGTTTTTATGAGTAATAATGCAAGGAAAAATTCAGGAACGGGATTCATTTGAAGAAGAAAACGAAGAATGTCATAAGGAACTTGCAAGAGTGGAGCCACTGCATGTCAACTAACCTTTTTAGGGTAGTTGTATCCAAGGAATTCTTTGCCATTGTGATTGCCAATTTCTAATTGAAGATGGAACCATAAGGAAACAAGATAATGTATAAGTTTGGCAACCTCATTTTCTGAATAACAAAGTAGCCTTCATCTATGCTTCTTTAGATGAGTCACTACAAACCACAGATACTATTGTTTTGGTATTAAATTTTTTTTTTTTGCTTTACATTCGACTATTTTGCTCATTAACGCTAATGCAGACAATGAATTTCACTATTTAACCAACCAAAGTAATTCTACAGCTGTGTTATTTACAGAGGCATGCAAATTATTAGATTCATGGAAAGAAATAAAAATAATAGCACGTATTTTCTACAAAATTTCTTTATTGACAAAGGTTTGTATAACTTTTTTGTATTGGTCCTTTGTTTATTTGGTCCTCCCCGACGTAGAAGGAACTATGAGGCAGGACCAATACAAAAATTTCGTAAAAACCTGACTCCTTCCACAACTGAAGGACTGGTTCCCTGTCGGAGACTGTGTTCATGCAGGACAAGGCTTCTTGCCACAAAGCCAAATAAGTTATAAATTTTCTCAGAGAAAATAACTTTAAAATCCTTCCCTGACCAGGTAACTGCCCTGATGCCAATCCGATAAGAGAACCTTTGAGCAATAGTGAAGAAAAAACTCAAGAGGAAGACAATCACTACAAATACTGATGTCATAGCTGCACTTTTCAAAATATGATACAGAAATGAAGAAATTCAAAGAATTTATGAATCACTTATAACAAGCATGTCAAACTGAATGAAAATGATTATAAACAACAAAGGGTATCACACTAAATATTAAAAAGTTGTAAACATGTCAATGAAGAAATTTTGTAGAAAATACGTGCTATTGTTTTGATTTCTCTTCTAAGAGTCTAATAAGTTGCACATGTGTACAGTTGGACGGATGGATATACAAGCTTATCGATGATATGAGTCAAGTCATATTTTTGATATAATCAAAAATTTAAACTTAATTTAAATGTCTGCTAAGCGACAGTTTGTCATAGTGATCGAACTACTTGAAAGAGAGTAAGACACTAGAGATACATTTGTATTAAAGTTGTATTTACTTACTGTACTAGCATTCTGGACGTTGTAATCGTAATAATCCATTTCTAAATCAGTATCTGGTCCGAGACTAAATTCAGAACCGGCAAGCAATCGGGCAAGATTACGCTTTTCCTTACTTTCTTTTGGATTTATTCCTCTTATACTAGAAGCTGGTGACGAAGTGGGCTGAAAAAAAGCAAATATAAAATTTCAGTATTAATTATTCTAAAAGTTTTAAAGGTATAAGAACACTATAAAACCCATAAATTTGTTACTAGGGCTACCGCAGATTAGTATTTTATGAAAATAGTTTTGGGAATATTCACTGACATTTTCAAATCCTTAATAAAAATATATTTTTCAAGATGTATCATTTTGACTAACCAAAAAGAATGTCACGAGTTTGTATAATTTATATTTTTTATGATTCTTTTTCAATAATTTAAAAACTCTAGTATTAGAATATGCCTTATATTAGGGTCACAACCTATTATCTTCATTTTCTTGCCAACACCATTAGGATGCGACATTAATAATAAATAATAATAATTATATAATTAGGTATATATTTATAAACAACGGATTTAAAAGTAAAAACAACTCTACGGATTTTAAAAATAAGTAAGAAAGTCTGGTTGCAAAATGATACTTAAGATATTGATATTAATAGGCTTTAAGAAATTGTTATGAATTCTCTACAGTGGCTGCCTATGCGCCGTGACTATAGGTAATACAGTAACACAGTATCACTAACGAGACACGTCAAATCTAAGTAAATTCTTTAGTTGAGATAGTTACTGTAAGCTAATTTTTGTTTATATTTTACTGCATGTAAACCATGTAAGTATGGGCACTTGATGTTAAGTCAGACTGTTGACTTATTGAGACCCAAAAATAACTGAAAAATTTCAAGAAATTTCTGAAAAGCTTAATTTTACAGGAAAAAAGCAGTGATTATCTTCAGAGTGTAACTCAACTAGCTTTTAACTAAAGGTTGTATAGCCCACTTGAGAATAAATGCTTTCAAAGGAGACACTGTTCCTTCAAGAATGTTCAGTTACTGCCACAATTCTTGTTACGAACCAAATATATCAATTTTTCATTATTCATATTTTATTTAAACTAAAATATGATTAATTTGGAGACTTGTGTCACATAAATTTACAAACATTACTTCAGTATTACATACATTGGTTAATGATGAGGAAACACTGGAACTTATACTAGGTTTTAATCCATTACTATGTCTTCGAGTAGAAGAATAACTAGAAGGAGGTCGAGGGTCATAAGATTTAACACTAACATTTCCTCCGCCTTCTGAATCCTCAGGTCCTTCATCAACAGGACTCACAGGAGACTTGAATCTGTAAACAAATGAAAAACTGTATTGTACAGGTAGTAAGAGATTTACGATTAACCAAAATCAATGCAATAATGTGGTCATGAAAGCTTGGACATCATTTTTTGGTTGTATACCAGTCACATGAATCCAGGTTTTACGAAACTTAAAAAAAAATTTCCCAAAAAAACCATATACAGTCGATTCCGGATAATAATTGGTCCACTGGTTAATTGGGGCAGCCGGTTTTTTGGGAGAGTTCTTTAATGAACAAAAACAAAACGGGATTTTTCACTGATAAGTACTCCGTTTATTCGGTCCATAATGCTGCTTATTGGGGCCAATCCAATGTTTTATTAAAACCATTACAGCGATGAACAACATGTGGTTCTAAGGGGGCAAGATAAGATAATGGAAGGATAGAGGTATTAAACATTTTGACAGATAAACAACAAAATCACACATCAGTCATAATAAAGATGTTATTTACAGTACAATGGTAGGCTGCATAATCATCATTGCACAAATTGTCCTACACCACAAAAATTTATCTTAACTACTACAAACAAGAAAAATGTCAACTCAAAATTTATTTGCCTCAAGACATAATACCTAACCCAATTATTTTGTTCCGTTTCAAATTTGTCAATTATATCTACCTAACATACTAAAGACAGCTAAAGATACCTAAAGACAGACTTAAGACAGCTAAGACATACCTAAAGACAGCTGATATGTTTTGATATCAGATCTTTTATGAATGCCATTAGGATAAATTCAATCACGTATGAGGAAGAAAAAAATCTTTTCCTTTTATATAAACTTAATTTGAATACTGTATAAGAATAGAATACATGAAAATATTTTTAGTTCACTAAATACGCTCTGTTACAAAACTTGTTCAATTTATAAAAAAAACACACAGCAATGCATATGTCCATGGAATAAAAATTTGTACTCCCCTTTCTAAAATTAATGAAATGAAGCATGATGCATGATACTACGAGGGGAGAAATTGAATGATGGTTGGCAGGCAATCACACGCATGAAATACTTCTGAATAGTTGAAACTGAAGTGTTGTGAATAAAATGATCATAGGCCTACAAGGATTTTATATTTATAAAAAAAAAAAATTAATTTTACATAGTAGGTACTTTTCTTTTTTTCTCTTTAATAGGCATCATGAACAAAACCCTCAAATTTTACCAGTTATTGGCAGCAACCATACAAACATTTATAAAAGAAATTGTCAGATCAAAAGTTATAAAATTTTGATCATGTATATATTTTTACAAGCATTACAATACCAATTATTTTGCAAAGTTTTCACTTGGTTTATTAACCAATCTTTTTAATCAATAGTTGTGGTAATATGAGTTGATTAATACTTTCCTAATATAATTATTAAGATTAGTATTAATCAATTCATTCCTCATGAGAGAAACAGACATTTCGTAAAAAGGTGTTTTGCTTTATTTAAATTATTCGTATTATCATTGACTAGCATGGCCTGCGCGGCTTCACACACGAAACATGTGTAGGACCTAATTAATTTTTTAAAAATAAATATGTTACAGAAATTGTCTAGCTGCTAGATCGACTGAATATATACTCCAATGTACACACACACACACACATACACGCACGCGCACTCACAAGGGTTTATGTTTCGATAAATTCCCCGCGTACGCCTCTCATTCATCTCCCATTTCAATATCTACTTCAATAATAAGCATACATGCACATATGACATTTTGATAATTTCCCCCGCTTACATCTCTCGTCATCATCAAACCCCTTCATGTACGTCAACAGAAATACCTACTCACATGTACACACACACATACATATTTATGAAAATCTTTATAAGGACCCTTAGGGTTATCATTATTGAAAATTTAAAAAGAAAATGTTGTGAATATAAATACGAATATGCTGTCAAAATTTTATGAAAATCCGTTGAGTACTTTTGGAAATTAGCTTGCACAAAATAACACGCTTTGTCTTTATAATATTAGTACAGATAAATTTACTTTCATACAATTAACAGTACCAACTGTAAGAAATTGAAGCTTGTCAAATAATGGTCTGCATGAAGTAAGGTGGTTTCCCACCACCATACATTTGTTTTTTTCTGAATTTGAACTGTTTCTGTAGTAACACTAATATAGCGTAAAAGATAAATTAATGAGTAACACAAAACAAAATGTTTAATGCACTTACAAAAAAGATTAATAGAATATACATGCACAGTAAAAACACATCTCAAGGAACTGATTTCCTAATGAAAACCTTAATATAATATTCTTGTTTAATTCCTACTTTTTCTCCACAAAAGAATCATAATGGACTAACCAGGAAGTATAAGCAATTTTTAATACCAGACTTATTTTCACATTTCATTGAAGGGGGAGACTGATGAAAAAATGCCAAACCAGATCAGGAATCAAAATTTAAATAACCCCCTACACAATATGTATAAATTAAATAAACATTAATTTTTCCAAGCAACAGTCTTAAGTTACTTATGAGGTGTGATAAAAAATACAGTGAATAATTTCATTATGAACAAAACTGCTGATGCTACATCCATTTGAAGTAATAAGTCCAATAGCCTGATTTTTTGAGATAGTGTCAAGTTTAGACAAGTTATGACTTATCAATCGGCTTCCAGAGATTGAAGATTGAGGTCGTGTTTACACTGATGTGCATCATGGATTTCAAACAATGCATTAATATTATAGTCCATTCAAAATAGTATGATAGTATTACTCAAATGGAATAAAGAACAGAGGGAATTTTGGAATAATATGAATAACACTAAGAATGATTAAAAGGAAATTTTACTTTCGAAAAGGGACTTTTACTCAGAAAAGTTATCACCATTGAGAGACTTACTATCATGCTATTTCGAATGGACTGTACTTTTGCTTTTCAGTTGCAAAAAAGTGCTAAAGAAGCTCATGAAATTTTTAAATTAATGTATAGTAATACATTATACATTAATTGCATACATTAAGTGGTATGAGGGATTAAAAGTGGAAATGAGTTGATTGAAGACGAACAATGGTCAGGACATCCTTTAACCTCAAAAATAGATGAAAACTTGCAAAAAATGGTTAACTGGTTTGTTCAACCAGGTGAATAACTATTTGAGAGCTTACTGAAGAACTGAACATCTCATAAAAGTCTGCACAAAGCCTCTTAACCATAATTTACAGATGAGTATGAAATTCGTTCCCAGACTTCTGACACCCTGTGCCATGCCTAACTTCTGATCTACAAGTTTTTGGCCAAAAGAAAAGATTCCTAACTATCCACATCCAGCTTACTCATCATATTTAACACCATGCAATCTTCTGGGTCTTCCCATAAATAAAAACTGTGCTGAAAGAAAAACGTATTAACCATTCCTGACATGGAGAGAGCTACAACAGAACAGCTGAGTACCCTTCTGAAAGAAGCCTTCCAGAAATGCTACCAATCATGGAATTAATGCTGAGATATTTGCATCAATAACCAAGTAGAGTACTTAGGAGATTAATTCAAATTTTATGTAAGCTTATAATCTTGTTCGTGATAAAATTATTCACCGTTTTTTTGATCACACCTCATACTATATTTTATAATTTGTACTAGATTTGATTACTTGCGATGTTTCTTGTGGACAGAAGGTGTTTGATCACCACTTTTTAGTTTTGTAGTTTGTAAAGCAACATCTAATGAGTTTGGCCTTCCTTCAGTTTCTTTTGAATGATTGATTACAGACATCTGAATAGATTCTTTCTTTTTATCTTGTTTTTCACAAACTGATTCATCTTCTTTGTCTTCCTCTCTGGAAAACAAAATTTAATATGAATACCATGCCATAACTAAAAAATAAAAATACTATTTATAATTTAGTGTACATTTAAATAAGTTAAAAACTATAACTCAATTTATAACTTGCTTGAACATTCACTTCTTCACATATTTTAGGTGTGAAAAGATTTAAAAGCTCTTCCTTTATGCAGTTGGATTTTTAGCTACAGAACCAATTTTATAATATTACTTAATTTTTTAACAATCAAATAGATGTTTAAAAATTATAACAATGTTGCACACATGAAATGAGGATTTCCTCAACTCATAGAAACCATTTATTTCTAGTACTATTTGGTATATTCAAGAACTAAAACTTATTTTATAGGGGATTTATTGGGTTACGCCTTAAAACAAAAGATTAGTTAGAGTTATTAATGAGAAACTTGAGCTTGTCACTTCTTACATAAAAGTTCAATTCCTGGTGGATTTGAAGGCAAACACTCACACATTACCTGTTCATCTGATAGAAGTCTCTCGTGCTTCTTGTTTTTTATGTTTGTGTCATAAAGCCCAGCTCGCACAAGTAGGTGGTTGAAAAATGTAACAGGGACCTAACTGCTTTCATTGCTATTATTGGGTATTTTTTTTCTAACTTGTAAGTTAGTGTGCCGTGGGAACTTTCTATATTATGCCGTGACCAAACATAAGATGAGAACTACTGCTCTAGAGACTTTACTAAGTAAAACAAGGAGTGAGTGGTTTAATAGCCTTCATCACCAAGAGGAAAAGTATGCTTATCAGCACGCCAGGCCAGGTTAAAAGTATCTACTTCCCACTATGTAAATGACACCTTCACTTCATTCATCTCAAAGTCTGGCTGTATAATGAAATTCTTTCAGAGAAGATAACCATAACTCGTGTCATACACACCTCTGCCTCTTTTGTTCTTAAAAAGTCTATAAATATATTTTAAGATTAGTTATAACATTTTTCTAAATTTATATAATAAACTACAAAAATAATTTAACAAACACACAATAATATGTGCAGATGACACTGGTGCATTCTTAGACCTACGGAAATTGAGAGGAAATAACAATACAATAACAGATACAAGTGGTGAATCCCTGCTTCAGACTAAGAAATGTATGACTGAATTAAGTATTAGATTATTTTTCAAGGCTGATAAGCTCTGAACGTATGCATTGCCTCCTACCCACTTTATAGCTAGCCAATGACTTGCCAGCAATGTTGCCAAAACTTGCTCTTGTAGCTCTGTAAAATATTTTGTCAGCCATTTTTTTTTGTCATTCATTAACAATTATAAACTATAGACATACAACCAGCTGATTATATTATAAAGTATTGTATGTTAACGCGCTCTGTAATCGATGTGTTCAGTACGAGATTCAAGACAAGAGTGAACTATTGCGGCTCTTATACGGCATGGGCGCGTAATGTTTGTCAGGTACAATCTGACAACACTGGCAAACATTCTGATTGGTCTAAATGTGTGGAACAGCAGAGCTCATCAACCGTGAAAAGCATATTAAGAATGACAACTACATGATTGTACCACCATTCTAGTATATTGGGACTAGTTGTGGAAGATGTGTAGAGGCTAGAGCCTCCAATAACTTACTGGAAAAAATATTAAAAAATTAAGTCATGGTGAGGATTCCTTGCTACATTTGTCACCTTCTTCTGATTGTGAACGATTGCTTTTTCATTTTATAAATTATTTTTGGCTTAATCCGTTATCTGGGGATCTGGGATACAACCTAACAGGGTTGTATTGTAAGTGCTTTTCAATAAAAAGGTTTGACATACTTAGGTACTGATAAGTAAGTCATACATTTCAACTCAGAAAGGAGGGTAATGGTAAATTTACTCACTACTCATTTTATTCAGTAAAACTTCTATAGAGTTCAAAGTAGTCGTTTGGTATTGACTCGAACAACTGCACATTTAAATGTTTCTTCTGAAATATTAATAACCAACCTGTGTGAATCAATCGAGTCTTGATATTCTTCTTCATTATCATGATCCTCTTCATTTAATCTAGTATGTCTATTATTACTATTATGTCCACGATGAAATCTTCTTAAAGAAATTACTTCAGAAAGTAACGTAGAACTTGATGCAGCTCTGCCTTTTAAAGGAGCAAGACTCCCTCTTGAGCCACCTGAAACAAATAAGAATTATTAAAAGGAATTTATAAAAGGCAAAATCGATGCAGAAAAGATGTCATCAAATTACTAGATTTGCACAATATCAAATTAACTAAAGACTAAAAACAGTTTTTTAACCATATTATACAAAAAAAATTTGGTGTTAAACACTCATACGAATTTCTTTTGACAGAGCAAATAAAGAACAATATAACCTAACATTATTTATAAAACACTACATTACGTCTGATCTAAGCCGTGGGAGAGCCTGACAAGGCTGGTTGGACAGAGAGCTATGATATTTTGGTTATGTTATTTTTTTCTACAAAGCTTAGTTTAGTGTCAATAAGTGATTTTCTGTATTTTCTCATTAAAATTGGTACCTAACAAAATAGAATTTTTTAAGATTTCGGCCTTAGTATGTATTTTACGACAAAAGTGTAATGAACGTTACAGTAAATTAAAAAGCTACAACTTTTATTTATGGAATTTTTCTACAGAGCCTAGTTTAGCATCAATTAGTGATTTTCCGTATTTTGAAGTCCTACAGAGGTTGATTTTCATTTAGGTAGGTCCTAGGTACATTGTTTGTACTCATGATGAAATATTTGTAATGGTTCATTATTTATATTGGCAAGATAAAGTTGAGTGGGTGTTTCACACCAGATTTTTTTGAGATCAAACCTTCCCTATTAGTTTTCATTTTAGTTTATGTAAAGTTGTATCAATAGTTTAGTCATTAGCAACTACTGTGGGTTTTCAAACCCTAGCCAGGAATCATACCCAGAACCTTCTGCTTTACACCAAAACCACTGTTCCACAGAGGCAGCCTCTATTAGTGTAGTAGTATATAAGGTTTCCAAAACTTATTGTTAGATAGCTTTTCCAAACTGACAATATTACCTCTGGTGCTACCATGCACTGAGAATCAGGTTTTCACAAATCTAAGTTTTCATTCATAATACTGGGATTTTACTAACAGATAAAATAATTTTTTTATAAATTCAAGAAACTTACTAGAAAGATCAGTGATTGTCTCCAAATCTTCTGTCGCAGCAGCAAGTTGATATTTACGATATCTATGAATATACTGAACACCCATACAAGCAGAAAGTAAGAATACTGCTGATAGAAATATAAGTACTGCAACATGAACCAGTGCTAATCTTGAGAGAGCACTTGGTGCTGTACTAACTACAGACATAACTCTATCATGAACAGCGCTTCCATTTGGATCTGAAACAGAGATCAATACAATCAAAACAGAGAACAGAGGTACAATATCCACTATTAAAATAAATTTTTATTTTTTCCAGAAAAAAATTAGAATTCTTAAGTTCTAATACATGGAATTAATAGACTGAGGTGAAAATATAAACTTTCACAATAATAGTCCTACAAATATAATTTTTGTGTAACGTAGCAATCTAATGAGATTAGCAAATTGTAAAAATTTCAACACTCATATCAATTATTTGGGCCACAATCAATGAATTTATAAAATTTGCAAAAACTTTTGGCAAAAGCTAAAAATGTATCAAATCCTTAAACTACCAATTTTAAAATTCCTGTAAATTACTTATATAAGAATAAAAATAGCTTGACATGAAAATTAAAATAAAAAAACTAAAAAATTAACAATTTATCTTGTAAAAAATACCATACCTCGATAATCACTAATAGATAAATCTGCAGGAAAAATATTATGCAAATAAAAAGATTTTCTGAAATTTGATGCACTTTTCAAGTTTTAGAAAACTTGAAAATACAAAATTAAAAATTAATGAAAAATACTGAATTGTGTAGATTCAAAAGTTGTTTAGATTAAAAATATAAAAAAAACTTAACACGTCATTGAACAAAAAACCATCACTACACATCCTATTTTAGTTGTAGATGCACAGATGAATAATTATGGAGTCTATAAATAATACAATTCTTTAAAATATAAAAAAAATATTTGTTACTAAGCCAAAATGACAAAATTTTCACCTCAGTCCCCCTTAAATAAAAGAAAAAGGAAATAAAAGTTAGAAACATAACATTTCAAACATGATTGATTTTTTCTATTATTTACGACAATTTTAATTTAATGCCGCTTAAATAAGTTCAAAAACTTATATTTATCAAATCTACTCGTTAAAAATAGCTGCTCCATAATATGGTACTATGTGTTATAGTATGTTTAAACTTGAGTAATAAAGAAAACCATGGAGAAAATCATTACCTACTAATCTCTTCAGGAAATCATTACTCCAAGCATTTCATAGCCATTGACAAGAGAAATGTAAAGACAGTAATTGTTTCTCCTGGCACAGGTATACAAGCGTGCAATTAACAATGGACACACTTTACAATATCCTTTTCACAAAATGTTCCTGCCAATCAATTTAAAGAGTCTTGAACCTCCTCATTAGTCTGGAAGCACTGCCATCTTAACCACTTCTTCAGTTCAGGAAAAAGATGTACGTCACTCGATCGTAGATTGGAACTGTATGGCAGGTGACTGAAAATGTCCCATTGAAAATGCTGAAGGAGTCGTTGAGCTGCACCAACACTATTAGGGCAAGTGTTATATGGATCAGAACAATTCCAGAAGTCACATTGCCTCTTCTTTTACTTTGAATAACTCTCTGCAAATTTTGTGTGGTTTCACATGAACAGTTTTATTAATCATAGTTTCCACCTGCATGAACTTTACAAGAAACACAATGAGGAGCTTTATGACAACATTAAAACTCATTTAAATTCATTGGTAGCAACATTTTATGAGAGAGGAAATTTGTTGTCCACAGGTACAACAAATACCTACATCGTCTAGGAGATTACATCAGAAAGTTGTCGTCATACGTAACTTTAAGTAACAAAATATGGGTCTTTTCTTTTATTCCCCGCCACAGTAGTACTACTGAATTTTAGTGTCTTATCTTATCTAAACTGTTCTACTGAATTTTAGTATTTCATCCTAATGTAATGTACTCCATAATATAAAATATTATATAACATAAATTAAAGAAGAACGGAGAATAGGTTAGTATTCAGTTATTGTTGTTCCTAACCGTACAATAAGAAGCTGCCACTGCTACTATGGCGATAAATTTGTTTGATTTAGTTTGTAGTATTAATTCTAAAGAAAAGGCTGTGGAATATTTGTAAGAACGAAATATTCTGCTCAAACAGCGCATCTGTAGAAAATGGTCATGATATGACTTTGTCGCTTACAGATAAAAACGATTGATGTGTAGATTGATTGTTGTGTTGAAGTGGGATTAAGAATAGGTACATGGCTCGAAGGTAGTCGATTACCTCTAGAAAAAGTTGTTTGGTTCATTTACAGTTGGTGTAAAGAACTACAGGCTACCACAATGAAATTCTGTGCAGAAGAGTTAGGGTTGTCGGCTAATGCTGTCACAGACTGGAAAAATTACATGCCCGAGGTGTGTGCAAATTCTATTCTATGAAACCCCATCCAGATTGGCGATTTAATAACCTAATTAATTTATAAAATATTAATGATGTATTTTTAAAAGTATTTTTCCCATTTTTATCGTTAAAAATACTATAAGATTATCTATGAAATATCCACGAAATGTAAAAAAACCATGCTAGCAGGGGAATAAAAGAAAAGACCCCAAAATATTATTTCTATATTCACTTGTCTTTTATTTATAGCCTATCGAAGGTTGAAAAAACCAACCCTCATCATACAAACATGTACGATAAGAATAGAGAAAAAAGTATTAGTAGATTATATTACTTTCAGCTCTTCAGAAAAACCATAACGACCTGAAATATTTTTTATTAATGTTATAATATTTAAATAAATGCATACTTAATTGTTGCGCATGCGCTAAGAATCCACCCCAACATTCTTGACCCGATGCAGCCATTTCATCAGAAAAAAATTCAAGCAGGAGGCAAGGCCCTGAAGACACAATGTGATATGGTAATGATGGCATTCCAGCTAACTGAGCCAACAAATTAGATGACATTGAGTCGCCATCTCTTACTTTTAACCATTGTGAGGCACATGGTAGTCGGAACTGTTCTAACGATAATCTCACCATATGTGTTCTATCCGCCTAAATTACACAAACAAAAAAAAGTTAATATCTTTTTTGAAAAATCAGGCCTATAAATAGTAGGTATTAGGTTTTAATATGATGTTGTTTAGGTCACCAGTTGAAAGGCTGGTTTGAACCTCTAGAGTCTTCATGAAGAATGAGGTAGTTTACCTTGCCTTTCTCACTGAGTCAAAAAGTATGCTTATTAACATGCCAGGCCCTCTTTAAAGCATCAACTTTCCACCCTCCAAATGACACCATATATAATGAAATTCAAATTACTCTCAGAAATAACTCTGACTAGTGTCTCTTACACCTTTACCTTTTCAGTTCTAAAATGCTTCAGTCATATGATTGGTTGATCTTGTGATAAGAAATATAACTTTTTTTTATAGCCCTGGAACTAGCATATTGAGTGCAAATAATTTAATAGTCCACCTGCCTGTTAAGGGCATAAGGTTTTAATAGAAACTGCTCATTGCACCTACACTATACGCAGACTTATTGATAAAGTCAGAGGGGTTGCAAATATCACAGGTCTTAGTCACACCATTGTAGTTATCAAACCAAGAGTTATAAATAAGAAAATAATATCCCTATTGGTCATAAAAAGTAACCAAACTATAAACAAAAATAAAAGGGCACTTGTTAGTAATTCAAAAGGTGATAGGTACTTATGGATAAAAATTCATGATAAAGAAAATTAAATTGTTTGAACAAAAACCAATTTATAGAGGGAGAAAATACATCAATAAATTACCACCTCAATCTTTAAAAAGTTGTGCTAAGTTGATTTTAACCCATTAGGTTAGTCCAGTGGTAAAGTCGTCGCTGCAAGTCAGCTATTTGATAAGTGATTTTCAGACACGAAGGTTCCGTGGTTTAAATCCTTGTAAAATAATTACTTTTATATGGATTTGAATACCAGACAGTGGTTATCAGTGTACTTTAATGGTTGGGGTTCAATTAAACATACTCTCTCAGGTTGGCCTGAGTTGTACAAGACTACACATTATACATATCATCCTCATCTCTTTGGGTCGTAGGGTTCCTTATTATTCTGAATTAAACAGAGATAGCAAGTAAAGGCCAAGCCAATTGCTACGAGCTCTGGGCTACGCATGCGCATACATGACTTTGACCCTGCATACCCCTCCGACCTACAGTTAGATGTACAGTCAGAGTGTAGTTGAAAATTGACAACACCTATTGTATTTTGTACGCATGCTGTTCCATTATTGATTACATACGCTGCACTATTGTAGTACATACGAGACTATACTAATGCAGACACACGTTTTGCCCAGCGCTCTCCTTACAAAAATCAGGCTTTACACACATTAAGGTACAAAAAAATTGATTCGTTAAATCTGAAAAATCACTTGATTGATTAGTCATTTTACAATGTACAAGAATTCCTTTCTAAATAATTTGTTATTTAAAATAAATAAACATCCAAGGGAATTTTGAAAAACTGTGTACAATTGAGTAAATGTAAGAAGATGACACGATTATTGAAGTAAGTAAGCATTTAGTAGTACGTTAAAGAAAATTTCAGTACTTAAATTTAAGTATTTATATTAACTTATAAGTTCTTGACATGTCTTATACTTCCTTAAGGAGATATTAAATACATTTTTATTAATTTGAGTAAACATAGATATAGGGTAATTGTTAGCGTATCTTAAAACAATAAACTTACACTAGACTGGTAGAATGTACAAAAGAAAGTTTACCTGAATAAGCCAAAAAGTTCGACCCGGACAACTTTGAGAAGAACTTGCAATTAATCGTCGTGGTTTTATTGCGCCAAGATGTACAACGCAACCACAACGACATCCTGGTCCAACTTCGGCAACTACTTCAGGTCTATCTGCTGGCACTTCAGGTCCACCTGTATCTTGATAGAAAAGACAATCCCAACCCACAGCTACACCACATCGTTCAGTCTCCAAAGCATGTCCCTGTAAAAGAGTTAAATATTCCTCATAGAATATCACAATGTATCATTGAAAAATCCTTCTCCAAATATGGCCTTAGCTATTTTGGGGAATTCTATTCATAGATAAATTTAGAAAACTGACTTTTCAATTAAACTAAAATAATGTTTCAAGATAGACCATTATATACATCAGATGATAAAATATCACACACAAATTAACAATTGGCCACCTCCATAGCGTAGTGGTAGTGTACTAACCTACAACCCAGAGGTCCTGGATATGATTCCTGGCTAGGGTCTGGAAATTTCCACAAGTTAAAACCTACCTGTTAAACCTACCTGTTGTTGTGCGTTGTACATCTTGTAGTTAAACCTGTTATATAACCCACCATAGTCGCTACTAACCGACCTATTGACACATTAAAAAACCTGTTTAAATAAATTAACCCACCGGGTTGGTCTAGAGGTAAAGTCGTCACCAAAATCAGCTGTTTAACAGCTGATTTTTCGGAGACGAAGGTTCCTGGTTCAAATCCTAGTAAAGGTAGTTACTTTTATACGGATTTGAATACTAGACAGTGGTTACCGGTGTACGTTGATGGTTGGGGTTCAATTAATCATACTCTCTCAGGAATGGTCGACCTGAGTCTGTACAAGACTACACCTCATTAACACGTCATACACGTCATCCTCATCTCATTGGGTCATGGGGTTGCTTATTGTTCTGAACTGAACAGATTGCAACGTACACATATTAAGAATTAAAAAAAAAATTAATTAATAATTACTAAATTGGCATAGTTGGTAACATGCTCGCCTCTCATCAAGCAGTCATGGGTTCGAATCCCGCTCAGGCACGGCATACTTTCATACGTTACAAAAAAAGAAAATCATTTCATCCTCCATGGTTACACCCCAACATCGTCACTAATGACCGTTGCAGTTGGTGCGACATTAAATAAATAAAAAAAATAAAAAATAAATAGTAATTACTATATTCAGGTGATGTAAACAAAATTTACCTGACAAAACTTTGCACCGTATCGTGGAGGCGGTGAATCACAGAAGCGATATCTATTACGTGTACCTCCACTACAAGTTGTTGTACAAGGTGTCCAAGGACTCCAAGCTCCCCAACCTCCAGTTTCTGATTCTAAAACAAACAATAGACAATGAGATTAGAGTTATATAATCAATATAAACAAATCTAAAGCTCAGTTAAGAATGTTGCACAGTCTCTCTTTGGGCACCCCATGTGAATCCTTGTTCAGTTCCTTTTTTAAGTATTATTCAGTAGAAATTGGGGAAATTCATTCCCAAAACCAAAGATTTAACGTGTCGTGTAGGCTACCTAAATGCAGGGTAAACTCAAAAATTACCAAAACAATTTTGGTGAGTATAATGATATACGTTTCATGATCTTTGGAGTGTTATAAAGCTATACATTACTATTAAAATGGTGAAGGATCTCAACAAGATTAATTTCTCTTTAACCAGCAATGTCTAAAAAACTTAACCTTAACATGTTTCAGCCTTTAAAGATGGTCAAAACATATTAAAGTTATTTGGTATTATTACATCATTATTAATACCAACATGTTCAAGCTAATTAATTGTAATCAAAATGTAAAAATACTACAAGTTTTCAGTAATTTTTATTTTCTCTTGCCTGTATGAATATATAAGAAGGAAAGTATTGTTTTCATGTAAATTTTTTGAAATCGAGTTTTTCACTGGATCTACACGTTTTCAGACCCCTGAACCCAAAAAACATGTTTTTAGCGATTGGTCGGTATGTGAACTGAATATCTCAAGAATGGAACATCGTATGAACTTGAAACTTAAGTTAGACCACTACTAGACCATACACGAACATTTTCATCCAAATCGGTCAACCAAAGTAGTAGTTTATTCGTTTAATTTTTCACTTTTTTGAGATTTTCTCAAAAACGGGCTGTACAAATTTTTAAAAAATTGCCTCGTTTACTAAATTTTTTATGCTTAACAAGATAAGGTAGGCGTCATGTTTCCTGAAATTCTTGGAGGTTTTCACGTAAAAAAATGGTTTTTTAAAGATTGCTGCTTTAATATGCATTTTAGTGTAAAAATGTATATAATAAAAGTTATAGAGAATTTAAAGTCCTACAACTTTTATTTCAAATGTTTTTTTGAATAATGCTTAGTTTAGCGGTAATTAGCAAATTTCTGTTTTTTTCTCACAAAATAGTGTAAAAATAGATTTTTTAAGATTTCAGCCTTAGTATGCTTTTTATGACAAAAGAGAATAAAATCAAATTTATAGGAAAGATCTACAACTTTTAGTTAGAGCGTTTTTCTCTACAGAGCCTAGCATAGCGTGAAAGAGTGATTTTCCGTATTTTTAAGCCAAACTGAGGTCGATTTTCATTTAGCGTCTTTCACTCATGATTAAAATTAGGTTATGTTTATTGAGGTTAGTTTTTTTGTTTAAATCTAATGTTTTATTACTAATGTTAGGCTATATCATTCATAATTTGCATTGGCGAGAGAAAGTTGTGTGAGAGTTTCACACCAGATTTTTATTTCTTGCTGCCTTCAATTTCAATTTATGAACTACTCTGCACTTAAATGTTTCAATGGATCTACCATCATTAGAGTGTATACTATTTAACACACAAACAGAAGCTAAATGATTAAAACCTTTTCAAAAACCCCAAAAGTGATATCTTTAATCACTTGAATAAAACTGCCTAATTATTTTGAATTCATTCTTTTTCATTTTTGTATTAAATACTTGTCAATCAATTTGTTGCTTTGTGAAACCAACAATCACATACACTTCAGTAGTTTTATTTTATTTTTGAATTTAGATTTACAGTTCAGAGTAAATCATTAATAGCTAAGACTAAAGTAAATCAAATATAAAATTTACTAAACACCGCAATGCCCCTAGCGTAGGTGCACAATGCCCTGGAAGCTGCGAAGCACAATTTGACAACCACAGTGATAACTTTTTTTTTCTTGATAATCTATTTACTACAGAACAGAAAGGAATATCAGAATATCGACTCAATTCTAGCCTACAACAAAATCATATTTGTTGCTGTTGTTTAAGTTATCAGCCAAAAGGCTGGTTTGAACGAACCTCTAGAAGCTTTACTAAGTAAAACGAGGAATGAGGTGGTTTACCATTGCTTTCCACACTGAATGGAAAAGTAACATATGCTTATCAGCATGCCAGGATTTCTGAAACGCATCTACTTTCCACCCTGCAAATGATACCTCCACTTCATTCACCACAGGGTCTGGCTGTACAATGAAATCTATTACTCTCAGAAGGAGACAACTTTGACTAGTGTCTTTTATGCCTCTACCTCTGTTCATATATAATTGGCTAACCATGTGATAAGAAACAGAACTATTTTTTTGTAGCCATGGAATTAGCAGATCGAGTGCAAAAATTTAATACTCAATCTGCCTGTTATGGGAAAAAATCATATTTCCATAAAAATAATATAAATGTATGCTAGTTTCCTAAACAAAATACAAAAAAGACACTGATTTAAACTATATTTTTTGGTTCACAGATAATTTCTTGAAAATAAAACAGAATTACTTTGTTTAAAAAAAAGAATATTTTTCTTCTGATAAAATAATAAAGAACTGGGATGAATTTAAAAAAAAGATAATGTAATTTGTTAAGGAAATGGAAATGAAATTGATCATACCCAGTAAGGATAAAAACTAATATAATAGAAAGGTTCGATTCTTAAGGAATGGAAGAGAACGATTGAATGTCAGTAAATGATGCAAATCCCCATCTGCTGTTGACATTCTTGGCAAAGGAATCAACATCTTTATCTTTAAGTACCATTACCACATGATGTTTACTGAGTAAATAAAAACTCTTCCATGTTAAAGTGAATTTACAATTTTGTTGATTTATTTTCTGTTTATTCTTTTTTCAGCTTACTTTCCATTTATTGCATAATTTGATATAACATTTTCAGTCAATTTTACTGGATTTAAAAAAAATTGCTTAAATGGAGCTGTATATCTAAAAGAATAAAAACTGCATAATTTTAGCATGTTCTCATGAACTATAGTGATTTGAAAAGTGATTTGCTTATTATAGTGACTTGAAATTTTTAGTTACAATAAGACAATAAGAACTTGAAACACAGACTTGGCCAGGATATTTTCATTTTTCTACACCGAAAAATGTCTCTAAACCTTGAATTTCTGAATTTGTCAACAAATCTATATATTAACAAATTTTTTAAAATTGTTATAATTTCATTTGAAATACAGAATACTTAGAAAAATTTCTTAGTCTTTATGAAGGCAGGCCACAGATTGATTAAGCATGGTAAATATTTAAAAATACCGGGTTAAAAGAAACACTTTTATTCTCTATTTCCTGCATTAATTAGGAATTTGTAATATTATTATTATTAATAATAATAATAATGATAACAATAAAAAAAAAGGCGTTACCCATAACAGGCAGCTGGAGTGTCATTATTTGCACTTGATCTGCTAGTTTCAAGGTTACAAAAAATAGTTCTGTTTCTTATCATGGTCAGCCAATTAAGCTACATGACTGAAGCATTTAAGAACAAAAGAGACAGAGGTGTAAAGAAACTAGTCAAAGTTATCTCCTCTGAGAGTAATGAATTTCATTATACAGCCAGACCCTGAGGTGAATGAAGTGAAGGTGTCATTTGCAGGGTGGAAAGTAGATGCTTTTCAGTGGGTCTGGCATGGTGATTAGCATAACTTAGTGAGGAAGGCATTAGCAAATCACCTCACTCCTTGTTTTACTTAGTAAAACCTCTTAGAGGTTTAAACCAGCCTTTTGGCTGATGATGTAACATTCTTATGACCTAGCATTACTACTTTTTTTTATACTTTACACGATAGGGTAAGCGCCATGTCTGCTAAAATTTTTGGGGGGCTGTGCTCTCATAGGAAAAAATGGGTTTTTTAAGATTGCGGCCTTAATATGCATTTTACTGCAAAAGTTTATAGTATAATGAAAGTTATAAAACTTTTAAAAATTACAACTTTAATTTTCAGCAGTTTTTTTCTATAATGCTTAGTTTAGCGTCAATTAGTGATTTTCCGTATTTTTTTCATTAAAATTTGTCTAATAGGCATTAGTATGCCCTTTACAACAAATGTTATATAATTAACATTAAGGTAGGTAATAAAAAACATCTACAACTTTTCTTTCAAGCATTTTCTTCTACCGAGTTTAACGTAAATTAGTGATTTCCCATATTTTTAAGTCAAAGAGAGGTTGATTTTCATTTTGCGTCATTCACTCATCATTAAAATTAGGTTACGTGTTTCATTTTACATTTTTTACTCATGATTAAACATAGGTTATATTGTTCATTATCCACATTGGCAAGATAAAATTGTGTGAGTGTTTCATACCAGATTTTTAATTACACTGTTCCATCTACCTATGCATGAACATTATGGGCTGCCCATTTCCATTTTTATTGAGTCATTTTTTTGTACCATTTTGACCCATCAGAGTTAGTCTAGATGTAAATTTGTCCCCCCGAGTCAGCTGTTTTTCAGAGATGAAGGTTCCTGGGTTAAATCCTAGTAAAGGTAGTTACTTTTATATGGATTTGAATACTAGATAGTGGTTACCAGTGTACTTTGATGGTTGGGGTTCAATTAACCATACTCTCTCAGGAATGGTTGGCCTGGGTCTGTACAAGACTACACCTCATTTACATGTCATACATATCATTCTTAACTCATTAGGCCATGGATTGCTTATTGTTCTGAATTGAACGGATTGCAATGTACACACATTAAAATAATAAAAAAATTACAATGTCTTGCACTTTGGTGATGTTCTAATTTATTCATTTGGTTTTTACTGGTGGAATGTAACCCCTACCAAAGGTATCTCCATGTCTTATGTTTTCACTAATTTGATGGTTTTATTCTCTGAAGTAAATGTTAGTATAATAAATATGCACAATGAAGTTTTCAAAATAACTATAAGTTATTTTAAAATAATAAGTTACGTAACCAAAAATACGTAGAATCATTACGTTACATTTAAAAACTTTTTTTATGGTTATAATTCCTGGAAATACCCCTAAAATCCCAGAGGACATTGAAAAAATGAATAAAATAACTAATATAAAAAGCTGAAAAATGAAGTTATAACAATACTCCATTAAAACAATCCTTTCTAAGTAAATTAACAATTTATTAAAAAGTTTCAGTTAATTAGCAACAAGAAAAAATATGAAAAATTGTAAACATTAGCTCCCCTTTATTCTACTTAACATAATATTTAAATTTTGTACAATACTTTTAACAGTATCCAGTATTATTTAAATTATTAGTCACGTTTAGTTAATTATGAACCTTCATTTACTGCAGTGTTGTATTTAAAAAAATTAAAATAAATAATCATACTTTAATATCTTATACAGAGAAAATCCAGGAAAAACACAGAAAAATGTACCACCATTACAGTAACTATGTATCTCACTGTTGCAATCGTGAGATCGCTTTGTAATGTTTTGTTAACTTTTTCTCTATTTGTATGTTCATACTTTTTTAACCAATTACTGTTTTGTATTAGAACAATTTTATTTTGTTATGTAATGCTTAAACCAATTTTTTTATGTCAGTTTAATATATTAAGAACAATGTGAATTTATGTTGTAGTAGTACTTTTAAATGCTAAGCCAATTATTCATTAATTAGCTTTTTATTAAAAAAAAAAATATTTCAAAGTTATTGATCATCTTTTTAATTTTTAAAGATGCAAAATAATAAGGTTATAATACTGAACAATAAAACATCAATAATAATTTATTAATTACTAATGAGATTTCAATAATACATCTCTCCTTTGATAATTTTCTTTTAGAAGCACAGAATAAAATAAATAAAAATAACACAGCTGTAAATGTTAAAGGATTCTATAAAAGATTAATGAACTTATTATATGTAAAAAATAAACCATGCAAGATGTTTAATCTAATATTTGTTCTCGATTTACAGGTCAATTTTAACATTTTAAATAGGTTAATTTTACTTTCTCTTTCTTGCCCTATATAATTATATAATGAAGGAAAGTATTGTTTTCATATTGATTTTTCAAAATTGAGTTTTCAGTGTGTGTGTGTGTGTGTGTGCGCACGCTCGCACGTGTCGTGTGTGACCAAAATATCTCAAGAATGGAATAACATACCAAATTGAAACTTAAGTTAGGTACTACGAGAACACGAATATATTCATCAAATTCGGTTAATCAGAAGTAGTAGTTTATTTGAGCAATTTTTTACTTTTTCGCAATTTGATCAAAAACAGCTCATACAAATTTAAAATAAATTCGCCTCATTTACAACATTTTTATGCTCTACAAGTTAGGTCAAGGGTCATGTCTGTTGCAATACTTGGGGGCAAATGCTTTCATGGTAAAAAATGGTTACAAGATTTTGGCTTTAATATGCGTTTTAGTGCAAAAATGTATGTAGTTAAAGTTGTAGAAAATGAAAAAATGTACAACTTTTATTTCAAGCATTTTTTTCTACAACGCTTAGATCTGTGGGATGTAGTTGTATTTTATCACATCAATTAGGGATTTTACACATTATCTCATTAAAACCGATCAAAAAAAATTAATTTTTAAAAATTGCAGCTTATTTTACGACCAAAGTATTTTAAGTAAAGTTATTAAAAATTACAAAAAACCAACAACTTTTATTTTAAAATGTCACCTCCCCCTCTATCCACATCGATAGGTTGGCCCAGGGGTGGACAAAAAACATAAGGAAGCCAAATAAAAAGAGTCGTTGTTGCATATGATTATAATTGCATTTAAAAAAAAATCACAAAAAGAAATATAATAATAATAATTAATTATTAACAAATCCAAGTTGTTTCTTTTAAAATAAAAGAAAAAAGTAATATGAACACAATATAGATATTTCAAAATTAAGTCCCTGAATAAATAACTTCAGGAAAATTTTAAAAGAATATCACAAAAGAATTTAAACAGCAAAATTTAATGAATACTAAGATTCAGTTAGATATTTTAAGTTTTCATTGTAACAGATACAATTTTACCAGAATAATACTGATTTATTTATTTTTGAATTTACTATAGTAAAAAACTTTTAAATATAAGAATTAATTTTGCATCAAATCAAATCATAGTCTGTTAATAGTATAATATCATAATAGTTGTTTTTAGAAATGCATTGCGTACCATGGCAGCTTTTACATAATTATCAAAGACAATAATGAAACAAAAATATATAAAAAAAAAATATAAAATTTGTAATAATAAACGCCAAAATTATAAATAAAGAATATTCATTAAGAAAGAGCAAAACATGAGATAGTTCTGATTTTAAATAATTTTAAGTTAAGTAATAGGCAAGTTCGTTCACCAATATTTTCCGTACATGACATGCACAGTACAGGCAAACATTCCTGACGAGCGCAGAAATGTTCAAGTAGAAACAACAGAAATTTGCCCAAAAAGAAAATTTTAACCAAACATACCGGTTTGCAGGAATCAAACCTTCCAGGACAGAATCGGTGATCTTCGACCAAATTAAACAGTAGAATAGATAAACTGCCAAATTTTCGGGTTTCGGGAATCGAACCCGGGAGAGTCATCTTCCGGAACCAAATTGCAAGGTGAGGTGAGTGGCACTGCTGTCCAAACTTCAAGCCTCCAAATTATTAGAACGGAAAATATTCCAGAACCGAAATGAAACCAGTTGAAATCTCCAATAGCCGAAGAACAGTCCCAGAATAGAACACGAAATAAATTTATTCGACGAAACCAAGAAAATTTCATACGCCACATGGTTAAGCACAAACCCGGTAAAGACTATTACCAAATACGTAACATCATAAAAAGTTATTAAAAAAAACTGCAGATAAAAGACGAATCATAATTTCACATTTCAATAATAAATATGCAACATTTTAAAATAAAAACGACATTCTTTTACTAAAAGAATAAAAGTATAAATTCGGCGAAACATATTAATGTAAACGACCGTTCAGTTTTAATTCACAACCAAGAGTGTACACGAACAAGGAAAAAACGTACATAAATTAAATTTACTAGAAAATTCGACACAGGCTAGAATCGTACAAATGAAAAAAGACAGATAGCGTCAGCTTACGGTGAACAGAGTTAAGTAACAATTCAAACTGAAATGCAGCGCCAGATATGAAACAAAAACCCACAGTAACGTATTTCAACTTAGACGTTACAAAAAATAATTATTTTACATAGATCCTAGTTCAGCATCAAATGCTATACAGAGGTTGATTTTCTTTTGCAGAGTTCACTCATGATTAAAATTAGGTTGTGTTTTTCATTTTACATTGTTTACTTATGATTTAACATAAATTACAAGTGAAGTGGATGGGTTCACCTATGGATAAATTGGGAAAAGACAAAATTTTAATAGAGAAATGGAGAGAAATGGAAAGAGTTGTAATCGAGAACTTGAAAGAGAGACAAAGAGGATGATGATAGTGATATATTTTGGATTCTTGACTATCCTACTAAAAAATATAAGTTTTTTTTAACTTTTATCAGGGTACAAACAAAAAATAATTTAAAAACTCTGAAAAATTACAATGAAATAAACATTGTAACTATCATAGACACACCACTGATATTCATCAGAAATTTTCAAATAATGTGCAGTAGTAGTTAATTATTATGTTAGCATATAAAGAAAACTCATTTGATAAAATATGTACTTAATAGAATTATTATTGTTCAGGTCATGAGCTGAAAGGCTGGTTTGAACCTCAAGAGGCTTTCCTATGTAAAATGAGGAGTGAGGTGGTTTACCATGCCTTCCTCACCGAGTGGAAAAGTATGCTTATCAGCATGCCAGGCCCTCTGAAACGTATCTACATTCCCCTCTGCAAATGACACCTTCACTTCATTCACCACAGGGTCTGTCTGTATAATGAAATTGATTACTCTCAGAGGAGATAACTCTGACTAGTATCTTTTACACCTCTACCTCTTCTGTTCTTAAATGTTTTAGTCATGTAACTGGCTGACCACATAATAACAGAACTATTTTTTGTAGCCCTGGAGATAGCAGATCGAGTACAAATAATTTAATAATCTACCTCCCTATTTTGAGCAAATTTTTTAACTGTCCTACCAAAAAATATAAGTTTTTAAATATTTTTGTCAATGAAAACAATAAAAAATTCTGAAAAAATATAATGAAATAAATATTGTAACTATCATAGGCACACCACTGATGTTCGACATAAATATTAAAAAAAGATGCAGTAGTAGTTTAAATATATTAGCCTACAAAGAAAAATTTATAAAAATATGTAGTTAATAGGATTATACAGTATTATTATTTAAACATGACAGATATTTTAATATGTATTGAAAACAACAAGAAATTATCGCTTGATTGGGTTCAAAGTACAGTAATTTTGTTAAGCGAATCTTGTGTCGATGTATTTGTATAATACGGTTTAATGAGATTAAGGGATTAATCTACAAATTCTATCGACAGTCTCACGTATACATCCAGACACGATCTAATTACAGAATTAATCAATACTTTAATTACCTATTTGCTGTAATAATATTATACAATAAAATGACAAAACGTTTTATTAGACATTTTAGTTTACAATATACAGAGAATACATACACACGCACAATACAAACATACTAAATTAAAAGAAAACATTAACTGTAAACAAACTGTGATAATAAACATACACTGTTTTCTATATTATCAATGTTAACTATTTTTAATGTTTATTTATGCCACTAACAGCCTTCGTCATCAAAAATACAGTCACTACACTAATTTGTCTCGTGTGTTCTCAACTAAAATATTCATTTATCAACATTGTATGACTATGATTTTAATAGTGTATACAAGCTAACAACTCCCTCTCTAAAATTTCTTGTTAAACCAAATCCAATTCATTCAGCCTTTTGAATGATCTGGACTGTCTTCAAATTTAAAAAAAAACAACGATTCTATCATTACAATGAGAAAACTAAATAAAACTTTAAATTCTGTTCATACAGAAATATAATATCAAGTAACTGGTATTGTCACCTACGTCCTTCCATTTCAGTACAGTACAGCCAGCGCTCGTTTATATAGGGTGGCACTAGAAAACAGAATATTTGAATGTAGTAAAGGCAGCCCTGAGGAATTGGTAGACAGATGGGAATGGCACCTTCAGTAAAGAAGTACTTGCCATTTAGTAACCATGAACCAGTGGATCAGTTCACAACGTGGATTTGCTGTCGAAGTCATTTTACAGGAATGGTGACGTTGCGATTGCTGCTCAGGAGGAATTCTAACGTAATTACAATTTAAGACATCATGCTCGTATTCCAACTTGCCACGCCATCAATACATGGGTTACAAGTTTCGAGGAGATGGGTTCAGCTCTAAGAAAGAGACCACCAGAAGAACCAAGAGGTCAGCGTACTCAACGAACCCAGAAAACATTGAAGCAGTTCGGGCCTCAATTGTAAGGAGCTCACAACGATCAGCAAGGAAACATGCAGCAGCATTGAACCTAAACTGAACAACCGTCCGCCGAATACTCTTCAGTCATACAAAGTGTATACCACACACCCAATAACAATTCATGAGTTGAAAAAAATCGCTGCAATTACAATTGAAGTGTTTCAAAGTGCCATGAAAAATCTCAGCTTCGCTTCCAGGAAGGCATATGTTTGAATTGCCATTATTTTATGGACATGGATTTTAGAAAATGAATGTGTTTTGTTAGAACACTTAATGGTGGGTAATTTACATGAAGTTTTCAACAATAAAACTTCTGAATTCATTTTTCTTATATTTTTGACAGTTACTTTAAATTTCTCGTTTCCTTGTTCCTCCTTGTACTATCACGCATGTGTACTACTAGTGATGTAAACTTCGACCAATCAGAGAAGAAATCGCTTCCTCCAATCAAAGAGCTAGTTGGATTTCCTTCCCTCTCTGAATGCTATAAAAACGAGTGGATCATAGCTACTATACTATTTTATCGAAAGAAGAGTCGTAGGCTACTCGAGTGAACGTAGTGGAAAAGGGGATCATTGCTAGGCAACAATAGTTCAGACAATGATGCCAGGTTTATGATAGCGCATAAGCTTCACTCGATGTTCGACTATCGTAGGGGCAACATCGTTCCCTGAATTCTCTTCATTTGTTTATTTTACATACGGTAAAAAAATATTTTCCCTGAATTCTCTTCATTTGTTTATTTTACATACGGTAAAAAAATATTTTTCAATACAATTCTTTTTAATTTTTCGTAATGTAAAGTGTATTTACTTAATAAACTAAGTGTTTTTACAAAAATGTTGTAAAAACACGTTACGTGAAGATGTGGTAAGGAAGAACAGATCTATTGGTAATGCGCACAATCGTAAATGTGACAACTCAGCACTGACTGATCTCCGCCTTCCAGGACTCGTCTTTCAAATGTAGACATATAGATCGATTAATTCCTATTATCGACTAATAAGTCAATGACTAATTTCTGTATTTGACTAATTATTTGCCTAATATTAGTCGGACTGCTAGTTTAGTTGACTTAGGGGGGATAGCGGATTTATAACACTGACATGTTATGCTAATGAATGATAAATTAGTAAAGCGGTAACAATGGTCGAGCAGAGTTGTTCAATTCAGTCCGGGTAAACGACCTTGACTAACATAATAAATCGGATATAGTGACAAATGTGACAACGCCGCATTTTCGGGAAAGCTCGCATTACTGTGATTCTGACTGTAGCGTTTAGTTTAGAATATTAATTACTTTGATTTATCGGACCGCAACTGGTCTCAAAAAGTTCGGGTGAACGGGAAATTCTGTATTAAGAGAAATATTCTGGATACATAAATTCATCATGAAATGGTTTTTTTATAAAAGAAAATAAGAAATTATGAATAATAAGTAAATACAGAGAAATTTGATCGATGCTTATGCAATATATTTCACAAACAGACAAATTTGGTTACTGACTCTTAAAAGTGAGGAACTACTTAAAAACAGCTTAAACTGCTGAAGGGTTTCTAAGTGGAGATTAGTTGACCTTGGCATAGAGTCAACGGAAGGATTACGTGTACGGAAGAATTCTCGCACGCACACTAACAAACATACATATTAAGTCATGAAAGCAACAAAACACTCAGAGAAAGGCTAAGAACCATGCAGAGGGGTGAGAGTTCTTTGTTAAAGGAAGGGAGTGAACGCTAATTGGATTGGGCCTGGAGTTTTATGCAGCAATTCTACTACCACCATCGCTCGTTTTCATCTCATCCCCCGTTGGTACAACTTGCAGCAAAGTTGTGCAATGAATTTACCCTAAGGGATGACTTCACAACATCTTAATCGCTTTGAAAATACCGCCTTATTGTTTCTTCCTATTGAAGTGGATTCTTATGACAGGTATCACTCCACAAAAGCCATTCTATCTTTCTTGAGAATGAAATTAATATCTAGTTTACACGCTCATTAAAACTGTCAACGTTCTCTTTTGTATTCACACAATTCACACAAATCTTCCCGAATTAAATCCAATTTGTTAACTATTCATTCATTCAGACGTTCATTTTGTTTAAAATTTCTACTCTTCTAATTAAACTCTGGTTTCTAATTTAACAAAACACAGGAATGTTTACATCATTCAAAAAATGTAACCCTAACAATAGTATTTTATTTATTTAAAAATAAAACCACCTTAACTCCATACGGAGGTAGCGATAGTTAAAACTCGTGGAATTTCATTTGCTTTCGGATTGTCAAGTTAGCATTAACAATTGCCCATAACAGGCAGGTGGAGGGTTAATTTTTTTCACTCGATCTGGTAATCCCAGGGCTACAAAAAATAATTCAATTTCTTATCACATGGTCAGCCAATTATAAGACTGAAGCATTTAAGAACAAAAGAGGGAGAGATATAAAAGACACTAGTCACAGTTATTTCCTATGAGAGTAATGAATTTTATTATACAGCCAGACTCTGTTGTGAATGAAGTGAAGGTGTCATTTGCAGAGTGGAAAGTAGATGCTTTTCGGAGGGCTTGGCATGCTGATAAGCATTGGTTACTTTTTCATTCTGTGAGGAAGGCATGGTAAATAGATGGCATGGCGATAGAAATTAAAACTTGTGAAATTTTGTCCTCTTTTGGATTATCGATTTAATGAAAAATTTCGTTTTTGTTTCTAATATGTAGTAAAAAGTGAAAAATTAAAACTGCTGGATTGAACAATGTAGGAATCATTTAGAGAACAAAGGAAATATAAAAATTTAAAAAAAAATTCAATGTTATAAAACGTGGTTTTTCATAAAAAAATTCAACTATTTAGATGGCACAGAAAATCTATTAAAAAATAGAAATTTCAATATAAAATACAAAACGTGCAAGAATATTGAATAAAATATTTGTAGACTTACCAAGGACCGGTAAAGTTGGTACACAATCCATTCGAACATCGGAAACAGCTCCAGTAATCGCTTGACTAACGTAAACAAAACAGTACTCGACAAATTTCTCAGTAAACAAATCACAATCGAATTTAAGAGCATGTTGTCCTTTACTAATTCTCTGTTCAGCAAGATAGTGTAATGTTGTTGGAGGTAATAATGCAGATACGTCAGCTCTTAATCTGCCGAATACACGGACTCTATCTCCAGTTGCTAGAATGCAATCAGGATATTGAAACAGTACAGGTACTCCAGCGTGACCATCACATGGAAATATACTATTTGCATGAACATTAAAAACGAATTTCTCACTCCATTCAGCCTGTAACAGAAAAATACCATTCCGTAGGAATTAGTCCGGTATCAGAAAATTTTTAATATTTTTCATAGAATTTATCAAAATTTTAAAGTTTGCAACAAAGTCATGTCCATTAAAAATAAAATTACTACCGGTGGAATAAGATTTTCACAGATTTTTGAAGTTATGTTATTAATTTATATAACTATAATATATAATTATATATACAGAGTGATTATAAGTGAAATAAACACTTTCGTCAGCTTCTTAAACATCAAACTGGTGTATTTGAATATAGTAAATGATATAGGTTTGTAGGGATTTTTTTAAAGTTTATATTGGTACAACTGACGCTAGCAGTTTGTTGCTGGCTGCTGTTACAACGACCATTCTAGCAAAATGGCCGATACTCAAGTGGAGAAAGCTTATTGTGTTCTTGAATTAGCCAAAACAAACTCGGTTACGGTTGTGCAACGTCATTTCAGAACAAGATACGGCAAACCACCACCAACAAGATAATCAATCTATGACTGGTATAAACATTTTGAAAACAGTGGATGTCTGTGTAAAAGGAAGAGTACTGGAAGACCTTCTGTTACAAAAGAACAAATTGATAGTGTTCGTGATGTATATGTACGAAGTCCAGGAAAATCAACTAGATCAGCAAGTTTAGAATTGCAAATTTCTCAACCGACTGTGTGGAAAATTCTGCGAAAACATTTGAAAATGACACCTTATAAATTGCAGTTAGTACAAAGTTTAAATACCAGTGATAAAGTCGTACGTAAAAATTTTTGTCTGGAGATGCTACATTGTGTTGAACATGACGACGCATTCTTTAATAGCCTAATTTTCAGTGAAGAATGTAATTTTCACATTAGTGGAAAAGTTAATAGACATAATGTTAGAAACCGAAAAATAACTTTACAGCATACACGCGGATTCCCTAAAGTAAACGTTTTTTGCGCATTATCTCGTGAAAAGGTTTACGGGCCGTTCTTCTTTCACGAAGTGTCACTAACCGGAGTAATTTATCTGGATATGTTAAACGAATGGTTAGTGCCTCAACTCCAGGAAGAAAGTTATAACTTTATTTTTGTACAAGATGGAGCTCCGCCTCTCTGGCACTTACAAGTCAGAAATTATCTTGATGAACGTCTTCTTAGACGATGGATCGGCCGTGCAAGTGAGGAAAACATTGTGTTTACGCCGTAGCCACCTCGTAGTCCAGACTTAACGCCCTGCGACTTTTTCTTATGGGGTTACGTAAAAGACGAAGTTTTTGTACCACCGCTTCCTGTAGATATCGATGATCTAAAACAACGTATCGCAAATGCTCTTGCCACAGTTGACCGTCATATGCTTAATCGTGTGTGGGAAGAATTCGACTACCGTGTTGATATCTGTCGTGTACAAATGGTTCACGCATTGAACATCTGTAAATATTTTCAATAAAAACTTAATGAATTCTTCTATATAATCACGTAAGTAATTACCTTAACTTTTCAAAAATAAATTTTCGATAAGCTATCGAAACTATCTATTTCATTTATAATCACCCTGTATAATTTATAGTAGAATCTTGGGTTAAAAGCCCCGATCTGATAAACCACTTTGGTTGTCTGTAATTGATAATCGAAAGTATCATACAATAGTCATCTACCTTATCTATCTTCCAAGTTTCATCAAGTCGGTGCTTATCTCTACTCCATTGTTCTGTTAGCATAATATCGTTTTCCTAATTCATCCATAACTAAACCTATCAATATCACTCTTGGTCTTCCCCTTGATCTTTCCACTCCATCTCCAAAATACAGTATCCTGTAGTCAGTCTACCCTCTTTCATCCTACTGACATGACAAAACCATCGTAGCTTCGTTTGCCCACGTCTCATAATCAACCTGTCCATTCCTAATCGTTCCCTAATAACATAATTTCTCATTCTACCTCTTCTTGTCTTTCCTGGGTTACATATTTTCAATTTTAATTTTTGTAAGCCTGCATTCTAACCTCTTCTTTGCACCTATCCATGTTTCTACAGTAAGTAGTATTGACACAAAATAAGCATTATACAAGATTTTATTATCAGTAAAAATTAGTTTTATTTTCGGTATAATAACTACCTCACGTTTTTCAACCCTAATTTAAAAGACAACACTAAGGATTGGTGGTGTTTGTACCGCCAATCTTATATGAAGTTTTGTCATTTATTAATAATTCGGTCCTGAAAGAACATGGAATAAATGTTATAATATAATTATATTTCTAAAAACCGATCTGGACATATGATTCCCACATTTTATCGGTCCGCTAAAACGAGGAATATAGCTCGATTAGAGTCCTGCCAATCCAGAGCACTTCGAGTGATTATAAACAACCAGTGGTACGTACGAAACGACACTATTCACAATGATCTGCACGTTCCTTCCGTATTCGATACAATAAAACTATAATAATGTAAACGTTTTCACAGAAAATTATTTTGACATAAAAACAAACTAATTAAGATGATTAGCTCAGTTACTTTACTGGACAACCCTCCCAGAAAGCTAAAGAGAGCTTGGAACATAGATTTGTTGTTATCCTAACAAAAAATAAATAAAAAAATTCATAAGACTGTAATTTAACTATAAACATTTATTCCAAATTTCTAAGTAAAACAAAACACTCCATCATAGGTGTTCTGGTTCCTCATGTCGTTGATGTTACCATTTGTATCATTGTCACCTTCAAAACATTTGGTATTGTAATCCACTGTAAAGACACAAAGAAATAACATTAAAAAAAATTGTGCCCACTGATTCTTCTTGTAACTTAATGGGGCCCTAAACTGTATTACATAAAAAAATCCTAAAACCAATATATAAAAAATATCTATGGAAGATTCTTACAGAATTAATACCACGTCATTAAAGAATAACAGTATGTGTTAACAGTTTTAAATTACAAATTCAAGACAATTAAATCTACCATTAGTTTCAGTTAACTACAAAAAATAACAAAATATTTGTGGAATGAGTTTTTATCCAAAAATGAAGTAACAAGGTTGGTAAATAAATAACCGTCGAAAACTGTAAACAATGAATAATGTTTTAGATTTGACAGACTTATGGTTGATCCTTAAAATAAACAAATTATTCTGGATGAAAACGCCAATCAAATATAATGTAAAACGACAGAAGTGATTTTGGAACAACAATTTCGTTGATAGAATTAAACGACCTGTTATTAAGAACAGATATCACTGATGTAAGTTACAATTTACGGGATGGGAGTTTAGAAAGGTTTTTATTAAAGAACTGTAAAACCATCCTCCCTGATACAAAAATGATTTATCAGTGTTATTGCTGGTTTATACTCCTACAACAACGTCCAACTTGTTTGTGACATTTGAACATCATTCATAAATTTATCTTCAACACTATTCCTCAGCTAATAAACGTTAAGTGCGATTCTGTTTTATAAACTAACTCATTATTTTTTATTAATAAATTATATTTTTTATTAATAAATTATAACACTTTTCAATACATGCATATTTATATTAGCATAAAACTTTATTTAATTCCAAAAATATAAATACAATTTTTTACTTTCTATTCCCTATATAGGGAAAGGAAATTAATTTTTTCACGTCGAGTTTTCACCAGAAAATATATATTTTCAGGCCCCCTGAACCCAAAAAACATGTTTTTAACGATTAGTATGTGTGTATTTTTTTATTTTACTTCCGACTGCTTTGCAATTACTGCAATTCAGACGGTGGAAGGATGAAAGATGAAGATGAATGATAAAAAATACCAGATCTGGCCGAGAATTGAACCCGAGACCCCGGCATAGAAGCCATTTGCGCTAACAGTTGTGTATGAACAAAAATTTCAAGTACGAAGTTGAAACTTGGAACTTCAGGTCGGTACCACTAGGGGGCTGACACTAACATTTGCATCAAAATCGGTAAACCGTAAGTAGTGTTAACCCAGAGGTTCGTAATAAAAAAAAAATCCAAAAAGGTTTTATATTATTGAAAATTCAACTTCTTTAATTAAAAATCGTTATTAGGTATTTAAAATATTTAAAACAATTAAAAATCTTAAAATTCTTTAAAACTTCTTAAAATCGTTGAATCTTCTTATCTAAATCTTCTAAAATTTATTTTTTAAATTCAGTATAAACTTTTAAATCAGTGAATTCTTCAAATTGTTTTTTTTTTTTATAAAAATTGTATACAGTGACCTTTTTCTTTAAAAGTTTTAAAAACGAATGACCCAACAATCCATTTTTATTAGCTTAATAAAATTTTCTTTTTCCTTTTTTTTTTGTTATTCTCACATCTGTAGGCGAGGTCATCTGGTATTTATGTTGATGTTGATGCTGTAAAGTTATGTTTATGTTTACGTTTGAGTGTTGTTAATGTGTGTACTGTCTGTTGTGTGTCTGTGTAGGTGTCTCATATTACAGTAGTAGTTTCTTCGTGCAATTTTTCACTTTTTTGTGATTTTCTCAAAAACAGGCTTATACGAAGTTGTTTTTTTAAATCGCCTCGTTTACTAAATTTTTTATGCTCTATAAGACAGGGTAAGCGTCATATCTGCGGAAATTCTTAGGATGACTGTGCTCTCGTAGAAAAAATGGTTTTTTAAAGATTGCAGTGTTAATAATATGCAAGAGTGTAATAACTAAAGTTGTAAAAAATTTAAAAACCTACTGTCACCGTCTCCTCCTTTGATTAGGTACTGTTCTCCCGGCCATCAAAGTTCCCGACTTAGCGACAGGGAGAAGCCGCTAATAGTTCTGACATGTGCGGTAGGCCTGTGTTGGCTCTGCAAACGGCTTGTAACCGCTCCTACCGCAGCGCAGTGGTGACTATATAAGAGCACTCCACTTAACAGCTTTGACCAGACATCCACCATTGGCACACGGCTACCGGACTCCGACGAAGACCGATCGAAAACCCTGCAAAAGAGAAGATGATGCTTCCACTAGCCTACCCGATACCATAACCGCCGTTGGCCGGGACCGTCATCGTCCGCTGCCGTGAGCGATGCCCACAGCGGTCCTTCGACCGAGCCTTGCGCCCAGTGGATTCCGACGAAGCAGCCATTGACGCACTACTGTGAGGGAAGAAGATGACGTCTTCGCTGGTCGACGACACGCCGTGTCACCCACCTCCTCGACCGCCAAGACAACTACGACCGAATCTTCCAGTCTAGACGTCGTTGCACTAAGGACATCGGTTGTCCGAGTCCTCACTGGTCACGGTGAGTTTGCAGCATATTTAAAGCGGTTCCGCCTACTAGATGATGATTCCTGCGTTTGTGGGGAGGTCCAATCGCGCAACCATCTGTTGTACGATTGCCCCGCTCTCGGGGGGGGGGGGTCAAGACGCCGGCTGACCCTAGAGCTTCAAGGCCAAGGGGAAAATTGGCCTCTCACGGAACGCTCGAGCTTGTGCCGTGAGATGCATGCTCGGTCGGTGTGGAGGTTCCTTGACGAGGTAGCTACATTCTACCGTCGTCATGTAGATTACTAAGGGAAAAGCTGTCTCATCTCAACTCGCTGACACCGAGCTAAATTTACAATGATGGACAAACACTTTCTGGTAATAAAGGCGACTTTAGGTCCTAATTCTTCTTTTATTTCTTTAGTTATAGTTTCTTTTTGACTGTTACGATCATTCTTTCTAATTTCTGACGGGGGCCTTGAGCTCCAAGAGGCACTATGACAAGAGATCAAGCAGTACACACTCCCCAGGTCGAGCGATCTGGCTCCAACTCGCCCTCGAATTAGTTTTAACTTTTAACTTAGATTAGCTTAGATAAATTAGGTGACTGTCGCCGTCACAATTGAATAAATTAAGCGTTCTTAGGAACAGTTTCTGGGTCTTTGCTTTTGGGCGACCAATCGGTGGGGAGGTGGCGGGAGAAATGCCAGCAAACCAATTACTAATTCCCGCCTAGACGGCCACCGCTTAAACGGCCCTTTTCAGGGCCCCAAACATTTAAAACTTTTCCACGCCGCTTAATGTCGCCATCCGGTGACAATACAATTTTTATTTTAAGCATTTTTCCCTACAGGATCTCGTTTAGAGGCAATTACTGATTTCCGAATTTTTAAGTTCTACAGAGATTAATTTTCATTTGCGTCATTCACTTATGATTAAAATTAGGTTATGTTTTTTATTTTACATTATTTATACTCATGATTAAACATAGGTTATATGGTTCATTATCTAGATTGGCAAGAGAAAGTCGTGTGAGCGTTTCGCACCCGATTTTTTATTTTATTTTATAAAATATTTTATTTACATCTGAGTTTAACAGAGTATGTAGGCGATAACTTTGAGTTCCTTCAATAAAACAAGAACATAATCTATGGCATTTGTAAGTACTTATAACAAGAAAATGTACAATCATAAAAGTTATAATGCTCAGTTGTGGCTTAACTCTCGACTGAGCTCTTAACTGAACTTTCCATGTAGAAATTCATTGAACGAATGCCAACACAATTAATGTAACACTCAATTACGACCACAGCGTCATCCTTCTCTAACCTAACCCCTGCTTCCAATAACACACTCACAATTCATAGCATAGGTTGAAGTGACTAACTTTCAAGTTTAATTAGAAATGTCTGAACAATTAAATAGTTTGTCATCAGAATGCATCTACGTATTTCATGATTTGTTCAATTAATATAATCCAAGTGGATTTTCTTCTCTCTTTATGATTACCTGTATAATTGAATTACAATACTCACTTTTAATGTTTTGTAATATATAGCCATATGCTATAGGTTCAATCAAAAAAAGTTATTTAATAAAAATATTATTTTCCTTTTAATCCCTAAAATGTGTGTGTTGCAATCTGTTTAATTTAAGTACAAAAAGCAACCCCATGACCCAATAAGATGATGATATTTATGTTGTTGTTCGGGATTATTTTCTCGTCAGACAGAAAATTCTATAAAAGAGTTAAGAGTTAAAAGGGTGGAGAAAGCAAGTGGTTTTTTTTCTAAAGTGTGAAAAGTTTAGTTTGGAAAGAAGTTTTTATACATGTATGAAAGAAAACTAAGTATGCTGCACATTATGTGTCATTACTGACTTAAGCAGCATAAATGTGTATAAGTGGAAGAAAGACTGAATATAAAATGCAGGTAGCAGAAATGAAATTGAAAAGGCGTATACAAGGAAAGACAACAGATAGAATTTTTTCTGGTTTTACATTCGACTGTTTTGCAGTTACTGTTAATGCAAACGGTGAGAAGGATGATAGATGAAGATCAGTGATGAAAATGCCATACCTGACCGGGAATCGAACCTGGGACCCAGGCGTAGAGACCTTTTGCGCTAACCACTACACCATGGGCCGGCCCAGAGATAGAATGAGAAATGATGAAATTGGGAACAGTTGGGGTTGGACAGCCTGACAAAGAGAACTGGAGGACAAAACTACTATTGTATGGTCATGTAAGTAGTATAGAGGAGGGTAAACAGTCTAATAGGATCCTGTGTGTGGAAATGGGAGAAAAGATCAAGTGGTAGACCATGAGTGAAGTGGGTACAGTTATGAATGAATTGGAAATACCATGACAGTAATGGAGTAGAGACGGTCAAGCGATAGAGAGAGAGAGAGAGAGAGAGAGAGAGAGAGAGGTGGAGACGAGTTATGTTGGGCCTACCCCAAAGAAACTTGGAAGTGGATTTAAGAGAATAGTGATAAATTAATAATTCAAATTTATAAAAACCCATAATTTTTAAAGTAGGCCTACTATTCTATTGGAATTTAATTCCTAAAAGCATATTATACTGATATACCATAAATTTTAAGAACAATTTTAATAGGTAGCTTCTTTCTCCGGCAACCCCCAAAGTTTGAAGTTGGTTATAACGAAAAAGTTTTTTACAGCTTGATAAGCGCTTAAAAATTTTTAAATATTTATATTTATAAGTTGAAAAGTTCAAAGGGTTCATGAACCTTTTGAACATCCACTATCTTGGGAAAAAATAAAAAACCTCTCAAATAAAAATTATCTTCTTTTTAGAGCGGAATAAGGATCAGAGCAATAAAAATTTTATGTTTCTCCATTTCAAATAAAAAAAAACCGAATTTAAAATATTTCTTAAAAACAAAATTCTTTTCTCCCTTATAAAACAATGAAATAACTTTCAGCCACACCTAAAGAGAAGTGATTAATAAGCCAGATTACAAAGCAGATGGTCCCAGATTCAAATCTCGATCCGGAGCGGCCAGTGGCTGGGTGGATGCTGAACTTAGGTTCTAGGACCTAATCCTTGAATGGTAGAAGAAGAAGATTATTATTTTATTAATCCAAGTTATTATTAATTATTCAATGTATTTATTAGAATTACTATAGTCGTTTGCACGTGCAGTTGACACAACGGTGCAGGATAGGACAATGTATTTCTTATGGGACTCTTACTGCTACTAGCACGTACACAAACATCTGCTTTGTAGATCAATCAATGCCACCATAACCAATAACATCCCCCCCAACACGTCCCATTGATAACAAACCTTTATAATGTAGAGTAGTTTATATGACTATTAATTAATAAATTAACACTATAAGTTTACACTCAACTTCATATGCGGATTCCAAATGTAAAATATTTTTTCGATATCTGTACTGGGAAAGATATTTTAGATGTGTAATAACCGATTGCGTCATTTGTTTACATTTTATCACGCAGAGTTTAGAAAGTCTGGTGAGGGAATGTGGAGAAGGCATTAGTAGGTCTGCAGTAAAATAGATAAGATATTCATTTTAATTTCCCCTAATACAAAAAAATGTTTTTAGTTTTTTTGATTTTTACAATTCATTAAACATTCTACTAATACATAACTTTTTTCCGTCAAGCAAAACTTGAATTGTAGTTATACCTTTAAAAAATACGTAATCTACAGAGGTTTATAAAAACTGTATTTATATCCGCATGCAGATACCTTTAATTGATGTTTTTAGTTGCGCTAATAGCAGAGACGATTCCCATAAGATACATCGTGTCAACTGAAGGTGCAAACGACTATAGACTAAATTTATTACAGAGTGTCATTTAATTGAGAACCAGACAAAAAAATTTAAGACACTAAACAAAAGACTTAAGGTGTCGAATAAATTGTTTAAAAAAATCAGAAACTATATTGAGAAAACCGGAATAAACCGAGAAAATTTAATGAATGAACCAAATTCATACAATTAATTACGGCCTAAGGGCTTCCATGAAGAGCAAAAACAGACCACCGGGTGGACAGAAAAAAAGGAGAAAACTTATAGTGAACGAATGCTGAGAATGTGGACTGCAAATAGAGCTTCCAGAAATGCAGAAATGAACCAGGTTGTGATAGTACCTGGAGTAAGTGTTACAACACATTGGGTTCTACTTAATCAAAATTTCTAGACCCTAAATGAAAATTTCGATTAGGACCTTCTACTTCAGGATTAGAGAATCTTGAGTATAACAATAATTATTAGGATCGGTCAAGTATTTATGTTGGTAACACTTTTACAGTTATTGGTAGTTATTACTTTTTACTTTTGGTAGTTATTGTACAGTAGGATCAATTTATTAAGACAGTAGGCCTATTGTTTAAATAGGGAATGAACGAAGTGGTTAAAGTGAGAAACAATTCGTTATTATACTCCACTTATTATCGCTAGAGGGATTTTTTTCATAATTTTGTAAATAACAATATCAGCTGTTTAAAGTAGTAATCAATTTAATTATACCGCGTATTAACTTACAAGAATTTGCAGTAAACTATTATTGTTCTAATATTCTTAGTATAATGTTACAGTATCATTCAATTGAGAACCATTTAAAATATAATTTACCATGGCAAAGTATAATTAAACTGCTCTGAAACCGTATTCTTAAATGTAAAATACTTTAAACAAGATAAATAACCTTTTATTAACATATTTTATGTAACATTATACTATGAATATTAGAACAATAAAAATAAATTAAAGGTTTTGAAAAAAAATTTAAAAATTGTAGAAATTTTTTTAAAATTTCAATCAGGGAAATTGTTTAAAAAGAAGTCTAAAATATCCCTCAAGGGAAAAGTTACTATCTTCATAATTGAAACAACTGTAGCAGTATTTACATGACTGTCAGTTTTATATACTAAAATAGGAGCTACTTTAAGGGAAGACTGTACTTTGTATACCACCAATGTTAAATTTTCTATTTTTAGGTATACATTTTTCATAGGATTGGTAAAAGATAGGGAAATTAAACTTTACATAGGCCTACCATAGGTGTCGAGTTTCTTCTCGAGCTACTGAGATTTTTTCAATTTAATCTTTGGACCATACCATTTTTTAAAAATATTACGAATAACATAAAATTTTTACAAATTGTTTTCTACGTTTTTTCCGTAGGCCTATTACTAATTTTTGGAGCCCCTGAGGAAGTCATAAAAATGTCGGTGTTTGTGGATATACAAGATAATTAACTGGTAAAAATTTCAGCCTTGTAGGTGCATTGGTTTCTGAGAAAAAATGTACCTTGTGTTAAAAATTTTAATTTACGGGAAACTCAAGAAACAAGAAAGCACAAATCAAAAACAAAATGTATAGGGTAGTATTCAGATGAACTTATGTCCCCTAGCCGTGGGAGTGAGAGAATGCATAACGCTCTCACTCGCACAAGCCATACGCGGCGTTCCAATAACATTGTCTTTAATTATACTCATTGTCGTGAGCAAGCATTTATGCATGCAGTAAACGGAAAAGCAAGATAATGACTGTAGTATGTTTTAAGATTTGGATTATTACGGTAAAGACCTTTGAGCGCATGCGTAGTTATGCCACATATCTCCCTCTCACTCGCTCGGCTATGGGACATTAGTTCGTCTGATATCTCTTTTTTATACAAAAACAAGTGAATTTCCCATCAACAGTTTTGTTTAGAAAGCTGAACCAACAGCTGAGAATACAAAAAAACGAAAAACAGATATTTAAGAAACTAAAATTCTTTTTGCACTAAAACGAGCAGTATAAAATTGTGAAAAATATTCGTTCTTGGTAACATAATTTTTCTGTGTAAACTTGATAAAAACTTAATTTTTTCATAAAAAAAAATATTTTTTTTACGTAATTTAACGTTTTCTTTCTGGTCTAGGCCTAAACTATTGAAAAACATACAAAACCAAAAATCGAAATTTTGAGTTAAAACCATCGTGCCATCTCCCTTTAAATACATTAACAACATAACGTATTGACGAATCATTAAAATTAATGGTAATACAAGTACTAAAATCCTATCAACTAACTAGCAACCAAGTTTAATGTACATTTATTGGTAGTAAGTAACTTTAATCAGTATGTACTATACATGAATAATAACTTTTAAGTTGTTTAGAACACACAAATTACAACTTGCATTATCTACCATTGTTAACACACTATAAATTGATACAATTTATATTCATAAACTTGTGAAATAATCTCAGTTGATAGTACAGTATTACAGAAGTTCAATATGTATTAATTAAGTAAACAATTTCTGTTACAAATACAAAACGTTGGGAATGAAATATTATTATAATCTTTAAGACAAATGATTGAAACTAGAATAATGCTTGTGCATATTTTAGGCTTATTGGTAGTCTCAAAGAGGTGAAATCATCGTAGGGGTTGGTTACACCACTAGATGTTAGGGGGTCTCAACTTTGTTTTTATTTTCTCTTGACCTTGTGACGACTCAAAATCATTAACAGCTGGTTCTGTTTATATTTGGTTTATTGAAGTAAATGTAAATAGACCCAGCTGGTGGAAATAAAATAATAAAAAATAATTTAATTTTAAGAAAGATATAAACAAAATCGGGTTGCTAGGTGGCTAGTAGGTTGTAAAAGAAAATTGTAATAATATTGAGTGTGACCTGGAGATAAAAAGGAGGAGGAGTTTATCACATTCATGTGTGATTGTTCAAATTACATATTTAATATAAATACAAGAAGTAATATGAATTATGAACATTGAAATAAAGTAATAATTGTTTTGTTTCATATTTATATATTTATTATTGTACGTTACAAATTTGACATACCTAAAGTGGAGATTGGAGATCATAAAGGGACGGTACGTAATCTTGTACGCGTAATTAATTAGAAAATATTTTAATAATTGGGACAGAAAATGAATCAATATGATTGTAAATATAAAGAATACTGTTGTTTTTTAAAATAAAATTACAAATAGTTTAATGAGATATATTTGTTATATTTCAACCTATATGAAATATAAGCCCATAACAGGCAGGTGGAGTGTTAAATTATTTAAACTCGATCTGCTAGTTTCAGGGTTACAACAAATAAATAGTTGTGTTTCTTATAACATGGTCAGCCAATTATTTGATTGAAGCATTTAAGAAAAGCAAAGGCCGAGGTGTAAAAGACATTAGTCAGAGTTATATCCTCTGTGTCTGCTATATACGCTCAGTTTCGCGGTAGCAATCGCCCGTTCAAGTCCTTGAGCAAGCGTCTCGTCGAAAAAATACAGTGTTCAGATGGAGCAACGAGTTAACCTCCATTTGCTTATGAAACTGGGGAAAACCGCTACAGAAGTTCTTAACATGTTAACCCTAGAGCCGGCAATCGTCGATTTTGAGACGATGTTACCGCTTCTTGAACCGGTCGCGTCGCAAAATCGGATTTTCTTCATAACATTGCAACGTTGTCATTTTAGTTTTAATTTCATCTACAGACAGCGTTGCTGTTTTGTACAAAAGTTTAGTAATGTATAAAGTAAATGTTACGTATAATACAAAATTGTTTTAGTTGCATATTCTACCTATGTTTCTCAGTTAAAACCACGCTATCCTAGAGCCGAATTTGGTTATTTCTTGGTTTACATGATGGGTTTTTGTATATATTTCCTTCAGTTTCGAACATAGAATCGGATTTTTGGTTTTATTTTGAAATAAACATAATAAGTAACGATTCGTATGTAATGAATTTTGAAAGTAGAGCATAAGAAAGTTGTAAACAGTAGTGCCATCTGAAATTGTAGAAAAATATTTATCTAAAAATTATTTTAAAATAGCTTCAGCATCCCTAACTGACAGATTAAAATTTTAATAATGTATTTATTCAATTTTCCTAAGGTTTTTTTGTTATTTTGATACGTCATGTGATAAGGTTTGTGATTTATAGCAAATTTTTAATGATTTCTTTACTGTTCGGTGACCCATATGCTAGAAATTCTCTGCCGGTTTTGAAAAATGTTATTACCGGCTGTAGGGTTAAAGGAAGAGTACAGTAGTGAATGATCGCGTACACAAAATTTTGAGTGGTTTAAAAGGTTTAAGGTGGGGCGTGGAACGACCGAAGACGATCCGCACCCTGGACGACTCTCAACGTCCAAAACGGACGACAACATCCAGAAAATTGGGTCGTCCTAGAAAATCGTCGTCTAAGTGTCCGAGCTTGCTGAAATCATTTTCCAGGTTCTGACAGCCCTTTGTAAACGAGTGAAAAGATGATGACCCGATTTGTGGAAGAGCAATTCCTGTAGGATCACCATGAAAATGCGCCAGCCCAATCTACCTTGTTGTGAAGACGTTCTTTACGAAATACGGCATTAGCGTGTTGGACCACCCACCGTACTCGCCTGACCTGTCCCCAGTGACGTTTTTACTTTTTCTTGCCCTATAAGAATTATATATGAAGGAAAGTATTGTTTTCATGTCGATTTTTCGAAATCGAGTTTTCACCAGATATAGCCTACACGTTTTCAGATCCCTTGAACCCAAAAAACATGTTTTTTAGCAATTGGTCTGTGCGTGCGTGCGTGCGTGTGTAAACCAAATATCTCAAGAACGGAACGTCGTACGAAGTTGAAACTTGAAACTTAAGTTAGGTACTACTAAAGAACCCGACACGAACATTTTCATCAAAAACAGTCAAATGGAAGTAGTAGTTTATTGTAATTTTTTGTAATTATTTAATAATTAAAAATAATTATTATTTAATAATTTGTAATTTTTGTAATTGTAGTGTAATTTTTCACGTTTTTACGATTTTCTCTAAAACGGCTCCTACGATTTTTTAAAAATCGCCTCATTTACTACATTTTTTATGCTCTACAAGATAGAGTAAGCGTCATGTCTGCTGAAATTCTTGAGGAGGCTGTGTCTGGTAGAAAAAAAATGGTTTTTTATAGATTACGGCCTTAATATGCATTTTAACGCAAAAATGTATATAATTAAAGTTGTACAGAATCTAAAAATCTACTACTTCTATTTACACATTACTTTGTACAACACTTAGTTTAGCGGAAATTCGTGATTTTGTTTTTTTTCATGAAAATCTGTTAAAAATGGATTCTTTAAGATTTCGGCCTTTTTACGACAGAAGTGTATATAATCAAATTTATAGGAAATTAAAAGATCTACAACTTTTCTTTAAAACATTTTTCTCTACAGAACCTAGTTTAGTGTGAAAGAGTGGTTTTCCGTATTAATAAGCCAAAGAGGTTGATTTTAATTTTTCATCATTCACTCATGATTAAAATTAGGTTATGGTTTTTGAGGACAGGGTTTTTATTCATTTCTAATGTTTTATTAGACTACTAATGTTAAGTAATATTGTTTATTATTTTCTTTGGCAAGAGAAAGTTGTGTGTTTCACAACAGATTTTTATTTCATTTAAATTAAATAAGAGCTTAAGAGGAGAAGATTTGAGTGTGGAAGGAGTGAAAGCAAAAACTACGGGGTTCTTAATAAGCTGACAAAAGCGGACTTCCAGCACAGCTTTCAGCACCGAAAAGATCGTATGGAGCATTGTAGGGGTCGATAAAAAGAGAACATCGAAGGGGATAAACTTTGTATTGTAATTGGTGATAAAATAAAATGCTTTGTAGCTTAAGTCCGTTTGTTTAATTGCCGCACCTTGTATGTTTGTGTACCAAAAAGTCTCCATGGATTATAAAAGTCTCATGTTATAATCGGCGCTGATATAGAGACTTATTACCAGATTAAAAGATAAAAAATTGCTAATTGCAGCTTACCATGATTTTATAATGGTAAGCTGCAAAATACCTTTTTACAGGATTTAAATGTCGATAACCACTACACAAGAAACATGAATTGATTGCTAACGTCGTGTGTGTGTGTGTGTGTGTGTGTGTGTGTGTGTGTGTGTGCGTGCGTGCGTGCGTGCGTGCGTGCGTGTGTGTGTGTGTGTGTGTGTGTGTGTGTGTGTGTGTGTGTGTACTTATTGTTGAAGTACATAGTTGAAAGGGAGATGGCGAGAGACGTACGCGGGGGAATTTATCAGAACGCTTTGTTTGTGTGTGTGTGTGTGTGTGTGTACACGTTGGAGCATACAGTCTATCTAGCAGCTACATTAACATACCACAGTGCTATTCGTCCTAAGTTACACCGAAGATAGCCGAGAGTGACGTGACAGCAAACCAAAGATTTTTCCCGCGTAAAAAATACAGTCCGGGCGCGCCAAAAGAAGTAGCCACTTCAAAAAACATAAAAGCGCAAGGGTGTATCCATCAACTGGAGTTAACTCTCTAGCTTTGTTATTGTGAAAATAGCCTACTGGTTCGGCACATTTATTTCGAGGTTTGTCGGAATCCTTCACGACCAGATGATGTATAATTTATGAAAGATCTATTAAAGTTCAACGGTTTTATGGAAAGGACTATAATTTTAGAAAAAATATCAAATGAAAATTTGTGTTTCCAGGAAAAATGCATTAAAAACACCAATAAAAGAGGGTAACTATAGTAATATAATATTGCACGTTGAATAGAAATAAATCTAATACAAGGTTTACTATTTCATAGTATATATTATTAGTAACGTCGGAGAATAAAACTCCAATAAGAAACTGAAATACAGGAAAATAGGTACCATACTTTAACAAAACACCTGTCATCGTTCAGAATGAGATATTCTCACAAAATAATAAATATTATTAAAATTTTCGATAAAAATAAATACAATTTGTAACTAGACAAAATTTATTATTTTAAGTTAGATTCCTTTAATATTTTTAAAATAATGTTTTACTATATTTCATAAAATATTATACAAAAAATAAATTGCAATTATTATTATGCTTGACACATTTTGTACAAAGAAAGATAGGATCTGTCACTTATATAGTATAACAAATTGCACAATAAAATAATGCTATACAATATGGGATCTAATTCGTAATATGTGTTGTAAAGATTTCAACCAACAATTTTCTTGCCGTTGAGAACTTTTCGGGATAGAACAGGCTTTACTAGGATTCGCATCCACAGACAATCTCAGCTTTAAAAGGGATTACGGAGAGCACATACGATATTGCTTTCAGAATGCCGCCGCTACAAGTAGTTTATTTCCTTTCTGAAGTATTGCACTGTAATTCATCTTTTGTAATAATACCCACTGAATATATAGCTTAAATAAATTATTTTGTATCTAGCAAGACATGATCTATTATAAAAATATTAAAAATCCTCTGGAAACAAACGAATTTCTCTTGCCAGTGTAAATATAGATAGTACATATAACCTATGTTTAATCGCGGGTGAACAATGTAAAATGAAAAACAACAACCTAATTTTAATCATGAGTGAATGACGCTGAATGAAAATCAACCTTCTTGGACTTAAAAATACGGAAAATCATTTTTTCCCTACAACGCTTAGTTTAGCGTCAATTATACCCAAATGAACTAAAGACTACACAAAACATGAGATCTAGTCAATAACAGCCAAAGTTGGGTGTGAGGTTGCTTCTTCACTGTCGCACTCTGTTCCACCATACTCCAGCTGACTTTATGTTAGGCTGTCATCCACAGCGGGACCACAACGTAACAACGCAGGATACGATTAACGAAAGTCAATTCGCTCTGTGTTGTGATATACTCGTACTATTGGTTTCATAATTATTGACGCCCGAGTTTGAACCCATGCATCTCCAAAACGATGAGTTGGATTTTAACATATTGTACATAAAAATTTAGCTCATTTTATTCTGCGTTGACCTATAATAATCCTATATTTTTGTTGTTTAAAAATTGCCATATCGAGGTTGGAAGACAAAAGACCCGGTTTTTTTGCTACTGCAACAAATTTCATGCTTTTAGAGGTGTGTAACTCGATAACTATTAGACCGAAAAATTTGAAATTTTAAAACATCATAGATAATTACATTTTTACAGCGTGTACGAAATTTCAAATTCGTAATTTATTTAAATGTTAATTTATTACCAATATCCTGAACCCTTGCTATATCGGTAATTCCTCGATCGTTCGGCACGGGTAAACTATCGCTTTGTTCAGCGTAAAGAACTTAGTAAGTACAGATATGTTAACATGAAATATTGATTGGCCAATGTTGCGGTAGAATTTTAAAAATTTTGAAAAATAGACTGGGTAATGCGGGGGATAGGCGCTAGAATCAATGTTGCTAGTTTTTGAACGTGATATCCTGTCGGACTGTCTACCTGAATATTGACAGACTGAATTGTCTATTTAGGTAGACAGTCAGATTCAGGCAACATGGCTAGTAGCGCCCATCCCCGCATTAGCAGTCTATTTTTAAAAATTTTAAAAATTCTACTACAACATTGGCTAATCAATATTTCAGTTTTGGAGATGCAACGGATCAAACTCGGGTGTCTATGATTATGAAACCACAGTAGGCACTATGTTCCGTCTATCATCTGCAGTCTCTAGTTCGTTAAGGTATAGTGATATTTTGTTATTGGTAAAGACATGGGATTGTGGCTCATGTTAGTAAGAATTTCATGACAAAAGTGTACAAGCGTCTAATGGCTGGTGGCAATTTTTAAAAAAGGCTTAGGGCCTACCTTTGATTTATGGGAAAAACCATTAGTGATTTCTGGAACCTATTCCGATATTTCACAACACCAAAAGATCGTGTGAATGCACCTTACTGTTCGACCCAGCAATCGCCAACACGTGCTCAGTACCGTTCGACCAGCAATCGCCTGTTTTTTTTATTTTTGGTTGTGTTTTTCTTTATCCATTTACAAGTTCACAAATTATTTACAAGCTTTATTTTAAAAATTACAAATTAATTAAGATCAAAGAATTACGAAACATAACAAATCTTTTAAGAGGAACTGAATGACACTAATTTTGTTACCAAATTTCGTCTTTAATTTTTTGATTTCAGGTTTTGGGTCACTTCCGGTCGAAACCGGAACTTCAAACCCAATGATTTCTAGATCTACTCTTTAAGAGGAATCTAATGTCACTATTACTGTTTCCAAATTCCGACTTTGATTTCTTGACTTCCGGTTGAAACCGGAACTTCAAATTCAATCCAGGCCCACTGACTTATGTAGATTACGAATCCGGAAACGGTTTGTTGCTATCTCTAGTAGCTTCTAACTTTAATTTCTTGACTTCTGGTTTTGGGCCACTTCCGGTTGAGACCGGAACTTCAAACCCAATTTAGGCCCACTATCTTTCTGTGCATATTACGTATCCGAAAACCGTTTGTTGCTATTTCTTGTAGTTTTTGGCATCTGGCTGTGACGAACGGACGGAGAAAGGAAAATGTTAGATGACAATTCTAAAAATTGCCACCAATTAAAAATCCCTACAACTTTTATTTATAACAATTTTTCTACAGTACTTAGTTTAGAGCCAATTAGTGACTTTCCGTATTTTAAAATATATTAATGAAATGGTTGCTGCGCAATATCGTGTGCTCTGCGGTGATAATAAATGGTGTCGTGAAAAATAAAAATTTTTCAGACGACCTTGGAATTGAACCCAGGCTTTTTAATATATTTCTTTTTACGTCTGACTATTTTGCAATTTCGGCTAATGCAGACAATAATGATAATAATAAAAAATAATAATGGATAATGGTGATAATGAAAATGAGTGATAAAAAAACGCCAGACCTGACCGGGAATCGTACCCGGGACCCCGGCGTAGAAACTAGTTGCGCTAACCACTACGCCAACGTTGACTTTTTATAGAAGAGTCTTCAAAATATTGAACAATCAAAGTAGTCTACAGATAATTTTTTTCATTTATAAGAATGCAACTCGTATTTTTTAACTGAAATATTTTTCTGCATTGCGCATAGTAAAAGGAGGAAATTTTGTGTCTTGAGTGGGTGTAATTAAATGCATGAACATTTCCATACATACTGTATTATTATGGATAGAATCCTCGCACCATAAAAATTCACGATGACTTTAGCCTATATATCATTTTTTTGTATGCTCAGTAAATGGGTACGTATCTACAATTCTATTGCATAATTATGCAAACATTCAAGGGGCTGGTTGTGGTAATAGTTCTATAATTTTGACATTAGTTCTAGAACTCGCCCTGCTCCCTACTCTTTATACTTCAACCTAATGTAAATGTAATATGATGGAATATGAGGAAAGGAAATTACTAGAACAGAGAAAGTATAAAAATAGAGAGGGACGGAATAAAAAAGGATGGTTTTACAACTCCCGACCTCTTTAAACTTTCATTTAGTTCATTTTTTCTTTTACAAACTTGATATCAAGTTGAAAATTATTTTTTCAGAGTAATATAAAAAGGGTAAAAGTTAAAAACTTTTAAAATTTTAATTAATGTAATTAATCTTTTACGATTAATTAAGGTGTTTTTTCATACATAAATTTGTTATAAAATTTAAAAAGTGTAATTAGTTTACTTGTTTACATACAAAAACGTTATACGTAATTATAATTTGAGAATTTAAAAATATGTATGTACATTGCACTTTGTAATCGTGCTCCAAAACATACGTATACAATGTAAGAAAGCCGGTGAATTTACATTCAAATACACTTGGTTATATGTTTGAAATTTTATCGGCCATACTGGGATCAATCATCTTGAATTCAACATTAATATTTTAAATTGTAGGATGTGAAAATTAATTTAATGTAAAATTTTGCCTGTAAAGGCAGGGTGGAGTGTTAAATTATTTGTACTCAATTTGGTAGTTCCAGGGCTACAAAAAATAGTTCTGTTTCTTGTCACATGATCACCCAATTATATGACTAAAGCGTTTAAGAAAAGATGAGGTAGAGGTATAAAAGACATAATAATGCTTTTCATGGTTGTTGAGCTCTGCTGTTTCACGTGTTTAGACCAATCAGAATGTTTGCCAGCGTTGTCATATTGTACCAATGTTTCAGCCTGACAAACATTACGCGTGCATGCGTAAAAGAGCTGCAGTAGTTTACTCGTATCTAGGATCTCATACTGATCCAACAAATCGATTATAGAGGGCGTTAACATGCAATAATTTATAATATGATCAGCTGATTTTATGTTCATAGATTATAATAATTGTTATTGAAAGACCAAAATAAAAAAAAAAATGGCTGAGAAATATATAACAGAGCTACGAGAGCAAGTATTGGCAATGTTGCTGGCAAGTCATCGGCTGCCAGCCGCATTGGCGTAGCTGGTTGCCTCTCATCATGCGGTCTTGGGTTCGAATCCCATTCAGGCACGGCATATTTTCATACGTTACAAAAAATCATTTCATCCTTTACCTCTGCATTAGCAGTAATTGCAGAACAGTCGGAGTTAAACCAGAAAAAAAGTCATTGGCTAGCTATGAAGTGGGTAGGCTGCAATGCATACACGGTCAGAGCTCATCAGCCCTGAAATTCAGTATAGTCAGAGTTATCTCCTCTGGGATTAATGAGTTTCATTATACAGTCAGATCCTGTGGTGAATGAAGTGAAGGTGTCATTTGCAGGGTAGAAAGTACATGCTTTTCAGAGAGCCTAGCATGCTGATAAGTATACTTTTCCACTCAATAAGGAAGGCTAGGTAAACCACCTCAATCTATGTTTTACATAGTAAAGCCTCCAGAGATTCAAATCAGTTTTTCACCTGATGACCTAATCAGCAACGATTTTGTGAAAAAAATGTATTTTAAATTACCTTAGTTCTGTAATTTTTAGTCTCACAAATTGCTTGGTTTTTATGATTATAACAGTTAGTGGAAAATTATACTTGAGTACTTGGCTTTGCAATGAAAATTTTCTAGAAAAGTGTTGTAAATATTGGGGATGTTGACTCAGTGGGAGTTGAAATTTTTTATTCGTGTTTACTCTGTAAAACACTCGTACATTAAAAATTTTTCATTAACTTAGTGTACAGGATGTAAATTTAATGTACAGAACACTAAATAAAACGCATGTTACACATTTATCTTTTATGTTACTTCTTGTACAAAGATACAAATGTATTTATTTAACAGTTTAAAACCTTATGAAGTGATGTGAATTAAAAGTGTAAAGAAAATTACATCATCAAGTTATTTAGCGACATGATTTCTAACATGTACGTACGTATGAGAGTATACTAACTAAAGACTGAGTCAGTTGAGGCATAAAGTAAACATTTCTTGGTAAAGCTTTACATCTGACGAAGTTGAGTGATGAACATATTTGGTTAGTTAAAGGAAGGAGGTTCAACATTTGTTGATAAGTACAAACAGACGCGAGCAAAATGTGCTAGTACATTTTACACTCTATATCGTTTGGTAAAAGCTGCAAATATTAAATGTGCAGAACTTTAAAATAATTTTCCAAAAGAGTATGTAAATTTATAATCATTTTCAGTGGATTTACTTGAAAACCTTTCTGTTTAATCTACTAGAGTATATTATTCAACCTGCTTTTATAAAAATGGGATAAAATTACCTTTTTGTCTTTTACAAACATATTATAAATAGGATTCATGGTACATAAAAGATAGTATCCTTTTGATTTTTTAATCATAACGTGAAAAAATAAATTAAAAATATAAAATGAACGTCTGAATTAGCTAAACACATTTGTGGTTTTATCATTATCATGCTAGGCTAGTGTATGTAAATAAATAAAAGTAAGTAAATAAACACTACAATTCTAAACTGTATAGTAAAAATCTACTATAAATAGAACAGTGTAGAATAGAGCAGTGTAGTTTAGAAATAAATACAAATGAATAAAGAAAAAAATTAAAAGCTTACTTTAAGTGTGTGATGTAAAGGGGATGATGCAAGAGGTAGTCCAAGGGCTGCAACATGCGGTTGAAGAGCCAAGGCATAATGGCCAGCTAAACCGAAGAGATTGCATTTGAGAGTGATAACTCTTAATCTTGGATACCCTCGAATTTGTTCTGAATATACAACCTGTAACAGATTCATAAAGAATTAGCTGTAATAAGAAAATAGAGATGGCAAATAAAAGAAAAAGTAAAAGATGATAATAGAGGTGAATGTAGATGGTAATAATGATCGATAACATGAAGGAAAGGAGGAAGAAAAGAAAGAACAGTAAGAATAGGTGAGAAGAAGGATAATTATGGTGGGACAGATGAGGAAGAACCAATAAAAGAAGAAGTAGGTGAGAGAGGAATAGAGGAGAAATAGGAAATAAGAGCAAAAAAGAAAAATGATCATCACAAAGAGAGTGGAGGGAAGGAGAAAGAAGGGTACAAAGAAGGGATCGAAGGGGATGAAGAAGAAAAGGTTGAAGGTAAGAAAGAAAGGGGTTGAACTACAAAAAGAAGAGGAGGATGGATGGGATAAAGAAATAGAGGAGAGGAAGAAGAGAAGGATGAGAGGAGAAAGAAGATGAAAAATGGGGTGGATAAAGAGAGAAAAAAGGAGGATCAGAAGAAAAAATGAGAATCTTCAGGGTCAGAAGAGGAGGATGGAGGGGAAGATGAAGAGGAGAATAAAAAATAGAATGAAGAGGGGAGGAAGACGAATGGAGGATAGAAGGAGAAAGAAAAGGAGATTGAAAGAGAGAAAGAAAAGGAGAAAATAGAAGATGAAGAGGAAAAGAAAAGATTGAAGGGCAGGAAAAAGAGGAAGAAGAGGATGAAGAGGTGGAATGGCTGAAAAGGAGGAGGAATAAAAGTAAGAAAGGTTAAGGAGAAAAAAGAGTAAAATGACACGAGTATAGTAAAGAGAAAGTTACAAAAAGAGAGGACAAGAAAGTGGAGACTAAAGAACTTTGTTTCCTTATGAAAAGCTAAAATTAATAACAAAATTTTAGCGTTTAAAATTAAAATTTTGTTTTTAAAGTCTCCGAAAAGAAAATTATTGAAAGGATAGTATAAATAAAGTTACAATTATATCACACGGCAACACCATGTAAATGGAAAATATAAAATATATTGAAACACGAAACAAATAATACAATATAGTACTTTTATTGAAAATAAAATGTATACAAGTATATACCAACAATAAATAATTAATATAAATTTAAACATTCATAAGTACCGTATAATACCGCGTTGAAAATCTTGTTACTTAAGATTTAAATTTCAACTTCTAAATTAAAGTACTAATCAAGTAATCTTAATTTTGTTTAACTCTTGATGAAAAAAACTTTTTATGTACAATAAAAAAGATATCTAACTCAATTATTGACATATTTCCAAACTTTTTCGTTCTTTTCTTTCAAAAAAGAAAACTTATTCAATTAATTACCAACCCTAGGATTGGTTCAATTCAATTTTTCAATTTAATATTCAAATTATGCTCTGAGAAATTTGTAAAAAGGAATAAATTATCTCGCATATATTAATTTTTTCTTTCTTATTCATTTATAAAGAAAACTATCAGTCTTATTTAAATTACTTATATTTAAACGTAAGTTTATTAAAACATAAATTTGTTGGAAAATCTGTTATGAAAAATTGTTCTATCAAAGCAGTTTTTTTAAAAATAAAATAAGTTAAGAGTGTATAGCACAAAAAACATTGTAGAGAGAAATTAAAAAATATGGAGGAAATTCAATGGAAGGGGAATGGGTAAGGAATTAACACATAATAATTATAAAAACATTTATACTATGTGAAATCTAATTTCTCTTTTCTCAATATTAAATTTTCTTCTGGTCCTAATATGAATAAAACAATTAAAAAATACAACCCTATTTTTATATTTTATTATTTTTTACTCATTGTAAGGGAATCATCTTAAGAAAGTTACCGTACGTAAAAGTAAATTGAACATATAAAATAGAACCCATAGTACAATATACAAGAAACAAAACAATCAATTTCCTCCACCTCATAAATTGCATGTTGTAAATGAATCACTGATTGCAAAAACAACCTAAGAGCCATTTTCAGCCATTTTGGTTTTAAAGTGATTTTTAATATTACTAGGGTAGACACATGATTTGAGCATGAAAACAACCTATACAGGGTGATTCACAAAGATATGCAGAAACTTTAGGAGCTCATTGTACATGTAAAAATAATGAAAAAAGTTTATATAAACATGGGTCCGGAAATGCTTCGTTTCCGAGTTACGGCTAGCGAAAGTTTCACCCCGGATTTCAGTTCACATGGTGAAATGAGGTCTTCCTGAAATTCTGGTAAGATGATTAAGGGGCGAATTTAATCATTTCTCATGGTTTTTGATCTGATAAATTGAATAAAACAGGTCCCAGTACTGTAGGTTAAATAGTTTTTAAGAAAACCAGTGACAAATGCCAAAAATGGAGTGAAAACACATTTTTTCATCTTTAGGCAAGAATAACTTTGTTAGTCCACCAAGAAACAGTTAAAATTTTTGAATAAAGCATGTAGAAAATTTTATTCTGAACAAACCGGTGTAAATAAAGTACACAGAAAGCGAATAGGTGTTTGATAAAATGAATTTTTATTCATAAAAGTTCAAAGTAAAATTAACCGGAAAACAAAGATGAAAAAATGTGTTTTTTTCACTCCATTTTTTTGCATTTGACACTGTTTTTCTCAAAAACTAATTAACTAAAAGATCTGGGACCTGTTTTATTCAATTTATTAGGTCAAAAACCATAAATGATTGAATTCGAGAATTCCAGAATTTCAGGAAGATCTCATTTCACTTGGTGAGCTGAAATCCGGGCGAAATCTTTCGCTAGCCGTAAATCGGTAACGAAGCATTTCCGGACCCATGTTTATATGAACTTTTTTCATTATTTTTACATATGCAATTGGCTCCCAAAGTTTCTGCATATCTTCGTGAATCATCCTGTATAATAAATATTGTTACAGCTGGGATGTAAACCAAGTTTTTTCTACTGAACGTAAAAACTACCTATATTTTGGACATAGGTTGTTTTTACACTCCATCATTTGTATATTTTTTAGGAAGACCATTTTAATTTTAGGCCAAATTTTAACTCAAACTCAAAAGAGAAAAATAAAGACATTGAAAAGTGTGTTCAATACATTCCTGATAATATTAAAGTAAAATTCCTGATCAATATTTGAAACTGGCCTACTTGTGAAGATAACGATCACGATGAACAATATTAAAAAAATAGATTAATTATAACAATTTTTATTTAAATTTTAAGTATTTAGAAGTAATTTTAATGTTTTATTGAAGATAATAAAAGTAAAAATATGTACTCGGTTGAAATTTTAGCATTTTTGTTGTTGTGATATTTCAGTTGAATGTAAAAACAACCTATATCGAAAAAATTTAAAAATTCACTGTAAAATTACTGTTACATTAAACTAAAGTTTTGTAGTCAATATATTAAAAAATAGTGAAGTTTTCAACCACACAGTAATAAATATTAAAAACCACTCTTGAAAAAAAAAACCAATTAGTTTTTCCATTTCCCACAAATTGTAACTAGGTGATACAGGTTGTTTTTGCAATCAGCGATTCAAATGCATTATAGCTTTAGGAAGGAATGTGTATAGTACTACTGTAAAAATATGAAAGTTTTATTATTATTATTATTATATTGTTTTTTTTTTTTTTTTTTTTTTTTTTTCGATATGGCTGCGGAAAGATTTTTCAGACTCTCCACATTCCAATTACTAAGATGCACTTCCATTATTATATTGTAATGATTCAAAATGACTGACAGCTGGCTATGTTTATATTTTAGTCGATTAAAGTATAAATATAAATAGAGCCAGCTGGTTGATATCAAATATTTAAAATTATATTGTTTTACATTAATAAATTTAATTTAATCCAAACAAAATCTCGTTGCTAGGCAACTAAGAAAAAGAAAGGGAAGAATTATAAAATATGGATTCGCTTTTGGGACCTAAAGGAGTGTACAACACAAATAGGACACTAGTTCATCAGAAAGTTTTTTTTTTGTCGAGTCTTTACCAACAATAATTAATATAAGTTATCTCATCTACAGTAAACAACGAACATATTAAAATGTTTATAAATATTTTTGAGCTTCAGAAGGGTATAAATGAAATATCATTGAAAACATTACTTTAATTCTTTATTTTTAAGAATTTGTACTATTATTCCCACAATTAAATGGCATTTTGTGTTGTTTAAGTGTTATAAAAGCAATGTTCTTTAAAATAAAGAATTAAAGTAATGTTTTCAATGATATTTCATTTATACCCTTCTGAAACTCAATAATATTTATAAACATTTTAATATGTTTGTTGTTTACTGTAGATGAGATAACTTATATATTTTATTGTTGGTAAAGACTCGACAAAAAAAAAAAAAAACTTTCTGATGAACTAGTGTCCTATTTGTGTTGTACACTCCTTTAGGTCCCAAAAGCGACTCCATATTTTATAATTCTTCCCTTTCTTTTTCTTAGTTGCCTAGCAACAAGATTTTGTTTGGATTAAATTAAATTTATTAATGTAAAACAATATAATTTTGAATATTTGATAACAACCAGCTGGCTCTATTTAGGTTTAAATCCGGATCACGAGGTTGTTATAAACGATAGGTTAGTGCATCTGCTACCAACAGATGCAGAAATTATAGGAAATAAACAGGTAGGTGCACAAAATGATTTCATCAATCAAGTTCAGGTTAGGAATACATCTCACTTCTCTATTTTGCACCAAAATATTCAATATTTAAGTAATAAAGTGGATACAGTTGAAATATTCTTAAGGTCTGAGGACCCAGATATGGTATTATTCACCGAACATGGGCTAAAAAGTAATGAGATTTCTATGATTAGGTTTCCGGGGTTTTCTATTAGTGCTTCTTACTGCAGGAAATTTCATAAAAGTGGAGGAGTCTGTATACTGACTAATATTAGTAGGAACATACATACACGTAACTTACCTTTTGTAGACAGGTTTTCTCAGGAAATGAATATGGAAGTAGTTGGGTTAGAAGTTATGTTGGGGGTACGGGAAAGGATGGCTGTCGTAGGTGTTTATAGGTCTCCAAATGGCGATTGGGACCAGTTCTGTAAATTGTTTTGTGAATTGCTGGAGAGTTTGACTGAACGGTATATAAGAGTTGTTGTTATGGGTGATTATAATGTAAATCTTGCTATTCAGAGTAAAATGTCCGAAGAGTTCAGGGATATTGTGAACATGAACAATCTGGATATAAAAGTTAATGATTACACAAGGATTACTAGCCATTCTCAAACGATAATAGATAATATTCTAACAAATATTGTTAGTTGTCAGGTTAGGTTAGGGGGTTCAGAATTCTCTGATCACGGGTACCAAGTAATAGATATTCAGCATTTAGGTGGTCAGGCCCTGAATCAAAAAGTGAATAAAGAAATTAGGCTAGAGGACAAGGGTAATATAAACTGTTTATTGCACAGTTTATCTAAAGAAGATTGGAAGACTGTCATTAATGCTTCCGAAATTAATAAAAAATATCATTATTTTATTGAAACTTTAAAATTTCACTATAATAGTAGTTGTCCTGTAAAAAGGGTAGTTTTAACAAATAGAATTAGGGAAATAGACCAATGGATTACAGGGGATATTTTGAAACTAAAATCTGAAGTCAGAGATGTCTACTCTGAGTTCAAATCAGATAAAAATGAATTTAATGAGCAAAGGTACAAACAAATTAAAAAATATTATGCTAAAGAAGTTCTGAGTGCTAAATGAAAAAAACTGCTGAAGTCCTTCGTAAATCAACTGATTTAAACTCAGCAATATGGGAAACAATAAATAGGAATCGGAATGTAGTTAGTAACAGGGGATACACAGATATACCAAAAATTGTTAATAGTAATAATGAAGTTATGGAGAATGGTTCAGAAATTAGTAATTATTTTAATAAGTATTATCAGGAAGTAGCTTCAAAGCTTAAACAGCAGATTACGGAAACTGAGGGATATTGTGAAGCTAGGGGGGGATAGAGTTATAGATAAATTTGTATTTAGCTCAGTTTCTCATGAGGAACTAGAATCAGTTATTGATAGCTTAAAAAGTAAGAAAACGGTAGGGTTAGATGGGATCTCAAGTATTATTGTTAAAGAATGTAAAAAACTTTTATTAACACCTCTCCTTCATCTAATTAACTTCTTCCTGGAAAGTGTATTTCCAAAGCAACTGAAGGAAGGTAAAATATTGCCTGTGTTTAAGAATGGTAATACCCAATTAGTGGAAAATTATAGGCCCATAAGTATATTAAACACTATTAGCAAAATTTTTGAAAAGATAGTGTTTAATAGGTTAATCAGTTTTTTGACTGAAAACCTTATTATCTCAAAAGATCAGCATGGTTTCCAAAAGGGTAAGTCAATCAAAACTGCTATTGTCTCACTTTTTGAGCAGATAGTTGATATATTGGATGCAGGAGAGAAGGCCTTAACTGTGTTTCTAGATCTCAGTAAAGCTTTCGACTGTGTTGATCATGAAGTCTTGTTGAAAATGTTAGAGTCATTAGGTATAAGGGACGTAGAACTTAAATGGTTTCAGTCTTATCTGGTAGGTAGAGTGCAGTGCATAGAAATAACTAGAGTAGTTAGAGGGAAACTTACAAAAATTTTGTCTGAAAAGCTTGATGTCAAAGCTGGTGTTCCGCAGCGTCCAATTTTAGGCCCAATTTTGTTTTTATTGTATATAAATAGATTACCAGAAATCTTACCCAACAAGGGAGCTTTATTGTTTGCTGATGATACTTCAATCATAAACAAAAGTTTACTGGTAGAAAATCTCGAAGTGAATACACATATTAGCATAGAATCTGTAGTCCAATTTCTGAATGAATTAAGGTTAACAGTTAATGGGAAAAAGTGTCAGTACTTACAATTAAAAAACAAACACAATGTAAGGGAAAACAGAGAAGTAGATGTCTTTATACAGAATAATATCTTAGATCATGTGCAAATAGTGAAGTTTCTAGGAGTGTCACTAGATAGGACCCTATCATGGGATTATTACACCGATCAAATTTGTGGTAAAATATCATCTGGGGTATTTGCATTAAAACAAATTGCCAGATTAAATGATAAAAAATTGCTTATAGCAGCTTATCATGGTTTAATTTTATCTCATATCAGGTATGCCATACTAGTATGGGGTAATTCATCACAGGGTAACATGGAAAGAGTTTTTAAAATACAGAAAAAAGCTGTTAGGTGTATGATGGGAGTCAACCACCTTGCCTCATGCAGATCACTATTTAAAGAGCTGCAATTGCTCACGGTTCCTTCTTTGTACATTTTTGAAGTGATAATGTACATAAAGAAAAATACCTTTTTACAGAATTTAGATGTTCACAACCACTACACAAAAAACAGAATCGATTATTATGTTGCTAATCACAACACTAAATTGTTTGAACAAAAACCAACTTACGCAGGTAGAAAATACATCAATAAATTGCCACAAGGTTTAAAAAGTTGTGACAATTTAAGTCATTTTAAAAAAAGCTAAAAAAAGTATTTGATTGATGAAACATTTTATAGTGTGCACGAATTCCTTTCTAAATAGTTTTTGGTTGAAAAGTATTTAACTTGTAATTAAACAAATATTGTGTACTATCTGATACAAAGGGGTTCAGGACAAGCCTACTGAGTTAAGCAGTAGCAGTAAAAAATTATTGGTAAGTGATGAATTTATCATTGTGTTTGTGTTTTTTTTTCAATTTTAATTTTGTGTGATATTTGATTCAATGGGGTTCATGACAAGCCTACTGAAGTAAGCAGTAGCAATAACAATTTTCTGGTGGTAAGTGATGAATTTATCATTAGTGATAAACTTTCAGTTTATCAGTTTTATTGACATGTCCTATACTCCCTTTGGAGTCTCCTGGATGCAAGTAAAAAAAAAAAATTTATACTTTAATAGACCAAAATATAAACATAGCCAGCTGTCAGTCATTTTGAATCATTACAATATTTAATTTCAATATGTTAAAATAATGTAGGCAGACTAAGTACAATTTATAAAAAACCTTCTTCATAACATTTCTAGTTGCCTCTGGTTTGTTTGCAATTTGAAATTGGATTACGCAAGAAATGCGTACCGGTACCTAATGTGAAAAGAACGGAGAACGGACATGCGGTTACTATACCTGCCATACTACTATTACAACCAAAAACAATGTTTATCAAGACAGTTGGTGGTTGAGCAGATCACTGTAATGTTCTGACAGAGCAGCAGAATGAACAATTTTCATAATGAACAATACGTTCATAATGAATATACTACAATGAAGTGGAAATGACTTGTCTTCTGCTTTACCCCACAGAGGCAAAATTATGTGCAGTAATGAGTGTATGTATAATGTGGGTTTAGGTGTGATCCTTGAAATCTCAGAAAATAAAAATAAAAATTACACTTAGAAATTAACAACATCATACAGGATGATATATATTTTTCAAAAAATATCTTTCAAACCCACATTTCTTTCCACTTCTGTAAGGTTTCTCAAAATACTATCTATTCCCTTACAGATCAAAAATAGTATAAGAATTACACAATTTCTTTGTTGTAAATAATAAAACAATTAAAAACAAAATCTTATTGAAAAAATTGGTATAAGCAACCATAAGCTTTTTTTTTTGATCTTTAAATGTAGCCGTGTTTCAGGGGCATCAAAATCAACATTATAGTTTCATTGTAAAAATCCAAACTGCAACCTTTATTTAATTGAATATGTGGCTTGACAGCAACAATAACAAAATGGTGTTCTATAATCTTAATGATTTGGTGGTCCTGAAAGGGGCATTTTGATGTTGTTTGACTGGTGGAAGTAGATGTGTGCAGGCAATGGTGTTGGTTGACACAGTGTCTCATCGTTCAGCAGAGATATCATCTATCATCATGGAGTTTGTCCATGGCTGCGTCTTCTGCTAGACAAAACGCACGGTTGAGGACCACTGTGATATCGCGTACCGGTGGTTATGGAGTTTGGTCGGCCATTGGATGAATCATATTCTCTCCTTGCTGGATGTCGAAGTGCCTTAGTTGATGTTCGGGAGCTGTATGCCATAGGTGTTCTATTGCAGTCGCTTTTATAGCAATCAGAGAGAAGGAAAGGATTCCAAGTAGCTTTCTGATTAGAGGAAGCGATATCATCTTTGATTGGTTGATGTATATGTCACTGGTCTTACTCAATACGCCAACCCATTGGCGTAGTGGTTAGCGCAATTTGCTTATACGCTGGGGTCCCACGTTCGATTCCTGGTCTGGTCTGGCATTTTTCATCACTCATTTTCATATTTCAGCATTTTCCACTGTCTGAATTAGCAGAAATTGCAAAACAGTCAGACGTAAAACAAAAAATAAAAAAAACTTACGCAAGTGAAAGGCAGAAAGACTAGTATAATCATATAATCAAGTGCCGGTAGTACAGTACTGAAATAGAAGGGGCATTTGGCGATAAATGTAATAACTTTAATATTAAACATACCTGCTTATGAGATGAATTGTTGCAGCTGTGAGGGGAATGGCCACAATAAAGAAGTTGTAACCAAGTTTCTGGTAGAAGAGAACCAATTGATGGGTGGCAGGCAGTTTCTTCAAATTGTACAGTGGCAGTTATTGGTGTGTCAGGATATGTTTGGATTACGGGTGGTTCTAATGCTAATCTGGCTCCTGGCCATCTTACTTCTAATTCTACCATATCCTGCAACAAATTTTTTTTATAAAATTAATTTAAAATAATTTTATTTGTATACATCAGAGGAATATTATATTTATAAAGTTCAAAATCAATATTTAGACTTTCTCACAAGTGAAATTAGTAATTAAATGAAAAACTAACAATTCTAAATTAAGGCCATAATTAATTTAACATGCTTAACTTGTTGGCCTACCAGAAGCTTTAACCTAATCTGGGCAAAATTTTCAGCTAGCACTGAGGTAAAATATTCCATTTAACCAGGAATGTTTACTTAAATTTTTAGTCTTTTTGCTCCTAGTTGCAAACAGAATTAATGAACTTTTAATTTTTATATTTATTTAACTGCAAAATTTCTAAGATTCCGAAGGGAATTCCATGTCCTCCCTGACAAGTCAAATATTTTTAGAGCTTAATCTTTAATTTTAAGTTCATGTACATATTGAAGAATTTGCTTTAAAAAAGTTGAGGGAAAGAATTTATTTAATTTAATTAATTTTGCCCAATGCTTCATGTAACTGGGTATGGTATTAAAAAACCCAATCATATAAAACTTTTTTATTCTCTGGAAGGTCTTAAATCTTCCACAAGATAATGGGTCTAAAAATAGTAGATGATCAATACAGGTTACAAGGAGGAGAAGAATTGTATAAGAAAAATGACCGATTAATGGAATCAATCATACATACAGCAAAGACTAAAATTTTATGGACACCTGTATAGAATGGATGACAAACAGTTGACAAAATGAATCTTTAAGGCACTAAAACAATATACCAGAGATATTGGATAAATGGTTTAAAAAGTTGGATAGGATAAAATGTAGAGAAAACTAGGATAAACCAAGAAAATATGATGAGCTGTACTAAATTTATGTAACTGATTACTGACTACAAGGGATTCCACGAAAAGTAAAAGCAGAGATGGGCGGAAGAAAGAACTAAAGTCTACATTGTAAGAATACTTAGAATGTGGGCTGCAAACAGAGCTCACAGAAATGTCTAAAGACATTTTACATGGTCTAAATGGTCCTAAAAATGGTGGAAAAATACTATTTTTTTATATAAAACTGTTACTTAGCAACAACATTAATCTATTTTAAAAATAAGAAAAAATAACAGTACATAATACATAATTAAAATGATGAATGAAATTACAATGGTACATTATTTGAAATACTTTTTTTAATTGTATGATGATTCAGTTAAAATTTATATTTGGTCAGAACCTTATAATATTGCTGATAACATCAATCAAGTACAATAGAGTAATGAAATTGATAATCATCTAAATCTAAATGATGCATATACATTCAATTTAAAAGTGATAGGATAACAAGAAAAATTTAGATTTTTGCTTGAAAAAATTGTAACGATAAATTTATTAAATAAATAAAAGGAATACCTAATTAATTATTGCACGGTAGCACAAATGTAAATATGAATTAACAGATTTTCAGAGAATCTGTTCAAGTAATAAGGGTTCAGTTAAATATAAGTACTAATTCATTAATTTTTTACCAATGACTGATTCTAATTAGTTGAATTTTTCCACTGTAAAAATACATAGCAGATAAATGAGTAGAAAAAATTTATGTAACATTTTCTCTAATTTTCTTTCATCAGGTGTTTGTTTCTCGAAACGTTGTGCTTATATTGAATATTCATAATGTGAACAATTATTTTATATAGTTGGAATATTTTCAGAATATGATATCAGAAAATTTCTGAACCTTTGTTAAAAATTGATCCTAAACTTTTTGGATGACAGTTATGTGTGTTCTGGTATGGTGATGCCAGTCACCTGTAGAGCACCTCCTCAGTTGGTGGATAGGGAAATGCTCATCAGATTTGACAAGTACTAGGGAAATAAAATACCCAGAGTGGACCAAAATTGGCACTGTTACTTAATAGTTAAGAGTTCGGCCTCCAAAAGCTAGGGAAAGCAAAACCCCTGGAAAAATTACCTGGCCATCCAGGCTGGGGGTTTGACTTTGGGTCAACACCTTGATTACGTAAAAAAATATTAACTGTTATGAATTCAAGAACTAAGTTTTGGAACAGATTGGATTTCTTGGAAACGAACTCGAACAGAACGATTGAAATGAGTAATGGGTTGCAGAAAATATCAGAGTTGAAGTATGACCTGATTTTGGTAACTTTGGAATGTAAGGAAAATGACAAACTTTCTTGCATCTACCGTCATCAGTGTATACAATCCATAAAAAATTTAAACACATCCAATTAAAAATCCTTCTAGATAAAGTCTTCAGTAACTGGTAGAAAATGGTTTTTAAAGTTTCAATTTTTGTGGTTTATGT